>BPLQ01001573.1:396531-777444 GCA_021605075.1 Caerostris darwini
TTTTTTTAAACTATTAATTTATTTTTTCTTTAATATTTTTAGTAGTGATGTATGTAGAAAGAAACTATGAAAAAAAAAAACTTTTTATATTATACTTTTGAATTTTTTTATACAGCCAAACCTGTTTTTATGCGGTCCTTTTTTATGCGGTGTATAAAAAAAAAAATTCCATCAAATGCAAATTAGGAATAAAAATTAATTTAAAAATGTAAATCAAAATGAAAACAACAGATAGCTGTCAAAATATAGTGTAAATGAAAAAACTCCAACAGATGGCCCATCTCATATTACATCATCCCAATATCACGAATGCTATTAGAAGTGAGGTTTTGATTTACATGTTTTGTGTGTGGGACTTTTTCAAATGTGGGATTTTAAATGTGGACATTTTTTAAATGTGAAACTTTTTTTTTACCATATAATTTTTTAAAATATGTTGCAAACAATATATTTTATATCTACTTATGAAGTTTCAAGATATTTTTTATGCGGTCTCTATCCCCCGCAGCACTTAACAAGTTTTATTGTATTAAAAAAATATGAGTTTTTTTAATAATTATTATATAAATATTTCTTATATTAAATTGTTTTATATATTTTTGTTTTTTAAACTATAATTTTTATTATATTAAATATTAACTAATTTTTTATATTAAATTGTTTTATATATTTTTGTTTATTAAACTATAATTTTTATTATATTAAATATTAAATAATTTTTTAATATTAAATTGTTTTATATATTTTTGTTTATTAAACTATAATTTTTATTATATTAAATATTAAATAATTTTTTTATATTAAATTTTTATTATTTTTATATTTTTTTAGACTATATTTTTTTCTTAATCTTATCAATTTTATAAAAAAGAGACGTTAATTTTAAGAATAAAAACCAATTAAAATATAAATTAAAAGCGATATTTAATCAAGTTAACTAAGCAATATAAACGAAAAACTATAATATATTTAAACCTATAATATCAGATATATCAAATTTTAACCAATGAAATAACGAATCAGATAAATTATTCAATTTAAAAAAAAAAGCTAATATTATTATCACCGTATATTGGCCAAATCTATGTATAAAATGAGAATCCATTTTTTTTTTCTCCCTTTAAAAAAAAATTTATTCAAAGTTCAAAGCCGAAATGAAAAATAATCCTTAACTTTGCAACATATCGCCATGAGGTCGAAAATGATGCCAAACAGGTAAAACGGGTAGAACATTTTCCAATCAATTCCAGACGTCAACGACGATAGTTATAATTCTGGTAACCCTTTGGAAGTTCTTTGTTTCCATTTAGTTGCTGTCTTATATAAGATTTGTGGTATTTGTACTAGACTTATTTGTTATCTGAAAGATGAGTGGACAACAAAATCCTTATAGGGCAAATTTCAAACTACAATGAAACGTATTTAAGAAAAAAGTATTGGTACTTTTGCATTAGACGGCCACAAATTTCGCCAACATCGTTTTCGTTTTGGCGACAAACCAGTAATATAAGCAATTTCGAAAATAAAACAATTCATTTTCATAAAACAAATAACTCTAAATTAAAAAATACTTTTTAATTTAGAGTTTTAATTTTTATTATTTTTTAATTTTAATTTTTTTTTATTTAAAATATTTTTTAATTTAATTAAAAATATTTTTTTTTAATTATTTTTTTTCTATAAAATTAAGAAATATAAACTAAAGAAATAAAAACGTTCTACATTTAACGAATTTGGGAATTTATCGTTTGCACTCGACTAACGGAAAAATACATACGTTTTTTTTGTTAGATTAGCGTATGTAAGGCGAGCCCCATTAATTAGCCGAGCCCCATTAATCTCAAAATCGTTTGACCGAAACGAAAATTTTCCACGAAATTAATCGAATATATTTTTTTAAAAAATATAATTAAATCACATGGATGATTTTACGAAAACAAAAGCGTTCATTAACAAAATATAAAGGCGTACGTGATCATTGCTGCGATCATGATTCA
The DNA here is from genome assembly GCA_021605075.1 of Caerostris darwini. Classification (NCBI taxonomy): domain Eukaryota; kingdom Metazoa; phylum Arthropoda; class Arachnida; order Araneae; family Araneidae; genus Caerostris; species Caerostris darwini. The sequence goes on from BPLQ01001573.1 coordinate 398,529, forward strand.
ACATTTATAGTTCCATCCATTTTGACCTTGATAACTACTACTGCAGTGGTGTCGACACGTTATGACCTACTTCAGCCAAAGACCTCATTGGCAGTTCAAGTGGAACTTTTTCTCTCTTTCACTTTGATCAATCTACGTTTCACGGCTATCTTCTGGAATATTTTATTTTTATATTCCAATTTATAGTCAAATGTTGAACATTCAAGAATATTTATAGTTATTTGTACAAAAAAGGGAGCTTTTCTAAAATTTCATTTTATTAAGAATAAATTTATAAGTTACTATAAACAATTCTTTGTTTAAAAACTACACTTATTTTTTCCCCCAATTAAAAATTAAAGTTACTAAAAAATTCGAAATGAAGTTATTTATTTTGTAAAGTTAAAAATAAATGAATGAATGAAAAAAGAAAATAATAATAATTGAATATACAAACAGTTAAATTAAAAACTTTTAAAAAGTTAACATTGAATAAAATGTGAATAAAAAAATGAAAAAAAAAAAAAGAATTAAGAAAGAATTTGAAACAAAATTCAAAAAAGAATTAAGAAAAAATTCGAAGAATCATTCCAAAAAATAATTCGAAGTAGAATTAAGAAAGAATTCGAGAAATGTGCAGTAGACTAAGACCAGCAGAGAGTTTGGGCTGAAAATTGATTGACAAGTAAGTCAAATGAGTTACGTTGAACTGGCCTATATAAACCCGGTATTTAAAATCAGTGATTGAAACGCAAGGCGTCAGGGGGCTCAGCTTATGAATGCTAGTTGTGAGCCTTATTTGAATCAATGAGCAATGTCAGGATGTAGCACGTTAAATATGTTACAATATGTAGAATGACATATCTATAGCAGATTCAAAGTTGTCCAGTATTTACCACGTGAGGGGCTGATAAGCTGCTTTCATATTTTGCAATTCCAAATTGAAACGGGCATTAGATTAGGGGGGTATCTAGGGAGATTCTATCCTTTTCCTCGAGGCCAACGAAAGCACTTTCTAACCAATAGATTTATCATGGCCATTCATTTCAGAAGCCCTACTCGTGGTCCGGTGGCAACGGGCACTGCTGGCGTGCAGGAGGGACAAAGTTCGAATCCAATGGTGACATTACTGTAGTAACTGCTTTCAGAAACAAGGAGACTCGGGGACGATTATGATAATATGTGCAAAAAGCATCTCGCATCGATACTCAGGCAGTCTGATGGGAGTTTTCCAGTAAAGGCTCGTTCCCACCGAGGCGAGAGACGTGAAGATGCAAGAGGCAAGCGACCAAATTTTTTCGACCCCTTCACAGCGAAACGTCAGAAATAGCATTACGCATAGTGAAAAACCGCTTGAAGTTGAAAGTTGGGCTACTCCACGCGGCGAGCTGCAAACCGGTTTCAGGCGACCGCGGTGACGTCAAATTTTGGTCGCTTGCATCTTGTCGCCTTGGTGAGCACGAGCCTTTACCCCTTAAAAATCACATGGGAAAGCCCTGTCTTCTCATCCTCAGTCGGTGAACTGTTCGTGGGATATATAGCACATGAAACTCACCTTAATACATAAAAAAATATTCTTTTACACACATAAAACAAATCCTTTCAAAAGCACTGTCAGGTTTCGAACAGAGTTTTCTTAGTTCAGAAACTCAACATGCTGTCCACCAAGCTGTTCCAGTCTTAAATATCTTTATTCGGTAATTACATATCTATGCAGAAATTATTATTGAAAATTATTAACATCGTTTTTTAATCCATTATTTACTGTATTACTCATTCGTTTAAATTAAAATTAGAATTTTTTAGAATGGGATATAAACTCAATGAAGACATTACGTTACAATATCTAATAATTAAAATGTCCCACTATTAATTAACCCATTAATTAATTGGTAAGTTATCGTGTTTTAGAACAAATCATGATAAAATATTCTTTTGAAATAAATTACTCGGTTTGACTTTCGAACTCAGATGTCCTAATACAGAAACTCAACTTACACTCTACCAGGCTGCTCTAGCTCTTTCTTAGATTTAGTATGGATTAAAAAAGTTGTGTTGCATGGTATACGGTTAGGAATAGCAAATGAATGCTATTCATCTCAATCTCGCTATTCACATACCCAAAAAAATATATATATATTTTCATTTAAATAAGAACATCTTTTTTTTAATTTTATTTCCAATGGCAGATTATGAACAGTTACAGAACAACGAAAAATAAAAAAAAGAACAGAGAAAACAACAAAACATGCTGCAACAGAGTTCATTAATCTAACATATCTCTTGCCTCCCAATATCGCTCGGCGAGAAAAGTCTTGCTCAGAGCAAGGCAGTGCAGTAGATGTGTGGAGTCCATAGCCTCTCCAGAGCTGCACAGAGTGCATATCGGGGAAGGAACAATTTTGAGTCTGTAAAGATGTTTACGCAGGCAGTCATGTCCAGTGGCTAGTCGGAAAAGAGCGACTGCTCTACTCCTTGGACCATTACATAGAATTGGGATGGCATTCTTCCAGGACCTTTGGGAAACACGGTTATAGAGGTCTTCTTGAGCGCGGACTTTAATTGATCTTTTGATGAGATTTTTGATAGAGTGAAAGGGTATAGGACGAGATATTTTTTGTGCGATTAAAGCCCCCCTTTTAGCCAGGAAGTCGGCTTTCTCATTGCCTGGAACCCCACAGTGGGCAATAAGAACATCTACATCTACTTCATTTCGCCTGCCAAATCATCAGCTCTTTACATACTGATAATGGTAATCAATTTGAAGATTTTGTTGGATAATCTTCTGTACTCAAACGAACTGAATGGAAATCCACAACAAATTTTTTTTTATCATCGAACTATTTTAATTAAGGGCCTGAATGGCAGAGTGGCTAGCGCTCGGTACCACAGGTTTCGGGTTCGAGTCCCGGCGGTGCCATGGATGTTTGTAGTGGTTCGGAATCCACTTTAAACCGTAGGTCCCGGTCTAATAGGATCGTAGAGCGTTGCGGGGGCATTGTTACTCCGCGTCCTTGGCTTATCTTCAACTTACACTCGCCCCCTGGGTAATGCAAAGTGAGTAACGTCTGTGCAGCGCTTGCCTTAAGGCATCCAAGACCAAGTTGTCTAAGTGTTTGCCAGCTGCATTAGAAAGAAAAAAAAACTATTTTAATTAATAGGAAAAAAACCTTTTTATATGATTTTTTTTATATTGCATTCTTTAAACATTAAAAGTTTCTTAAAACTCACATTTGGCCCTTTGGCACAGCTAACGTGCAGAAATGCTCAGGTTTGAATCCATTGGTGGCATTCGTTGCAGTCATTGCTTTCAGAAAGGAGAAGATTTAATGGTGATTGTGACAGTCTTCATAGGCGTTACTGTTAAACAGTCTGGTAAGAGTGTTTTTTGGATTATCTTCCAAACAACAAGCAAATGTTGTACTATTTCTCATACTATTCCTATTTGAAAATAATATCCTTCTTTCATCGTCCGTGGACTCTTTGTGATATACATAAGTTGAAAACGAAGGCCACTGACATAGAACGAGAAAAATGCTTTTAAATTAGAGCTCGATTCACTTATCAAATCGTGATGTTTTGAAAATTAAGTAAATTTTAACACATTTTTCACGATTCAGAAATAGTGCTAGAATCAAATTTAAATATTTTCTTTTTGTTTCAATTTAATAAAAATTTCGATTTTTTCACGTGAAAGAAATCTTTAAAACTTGCATCCGAATAAAAAAATTGCAGGTTTAATAAATAATTAAAAAAACTAAAAAACACGCTTTTAGAGTTAATCAAACTAAAAAGTAAAAAATAATTGTTAACATAAGAATAAAATGACTGACGAGAAAATGAATGTCACTGTTCTAAAAGCGTGGTGTGCTCGATATGAATCGTTAAAATTTTTCACTAGTTTCATTCCGAAATGCAGAGTTAGTTTAAAAATGTCATACAAAGCACCCCACGCTTTTAGAACAATGACATTCATTTTCTCGTCAGTCATTTTATTCTTATGTTAACAATTATTTTTTACTTTTTAGTTTGATTAACTCTAAAAGCGTGTTTTTTAGTTTTTTTAAACTATTAATTTATTTTTTACTTTTTAGTTTGATTAACTCTAAAAGCGTGTTTTTTTAAACTATTAATTTATTTTTTACTTTTTAGTTTGATTAACTCTGAAAGCATGTTTTTTAGTGTTTTTAAACTATAATATTTAAATGAGGTCCCGGTACGGAGGACTGGTTCTTACAATAATTTAATTGTGAGTAAAACAAAGGCTAAATGCAAATATGTCGAGCCAGCCAGAATTATAACAGGGAATCTCCTAATCAGGCGCGTTAACCGTTGTGCCGCTGTTCTACGTAGGTTTGAATGTCTGAAAGATGTCTGTAAATGTTTCTTTGCGGCTTAAATAGTATGTATGAGGAGAAACAGATCTCCAGGGAAAATGATGCGCCGATCAAGATAACTTTTCAAAGGCTGTGTGTTTTAATCACTAATCCTGGCAGTCTTAATCATGATGAGATAATAAACTTATCAAAATATTTTATTGTCGTCGGTCCTTGATAAGTCTACAACATTTAAGCTAAATCGGACATCTGAAAGTAGGGCGAAATCGTGTCCAAAGAGTCAGTTACATACATACAAACAAACAAACAAACACAGGTGAAACTAATAAAAGCGTATTAAAAATATATACTAATAAAACGATTTTTAATTATTTCTTCGTATTTTTCCTTAGTTACTATTTTACATAAGCGATTTTTTTAAAAATAATTTTGTATTTTTATTACGAATTTTTTTTTTATAATTTATGTGATTTTGCCATTTCAAATCATTAATTATTCTTCACTTTAAATTTAATTTCCTTTAATAAAAAGTAGCCCTTAAATGTAAAATTAAGAAGTTATTTGAATGTCATCAAAATTATATAACTTATTAAAATCTATTACCACATTGAAATGCTTTAAAATTTAAAAGTTATTTTAGCATAAAATTCAGCACATATTTTTTTTAAATTATCGCTTAATTATTCTATCTTAAATAATTAGAATCGTAAATAATAAATAATTACATAAATAAAGTGTAACAAAATGAAGAAACTTTCAATAAAAAGATCCAAGAAAAGATCAATATAAAAGATCAAATCAATATTAAAGATCAATATAAAGATCAATAAAATACCAATAAAAAGATCAAATAAAATCTTCTATGAATTATAAAATATTCCAAAATTGTGTTTAATCGATGTTCAAAAGCCATTTAAAAGATTCACTTGGATTTCGTCTAAATATTTATACACATTCACTCACTACGACAGCATACTTATTTACACTTCAGAAGTTATCGAATATCCAGCTTTCTTAACTCAAGTTGAAGAAAGAATTTATACGTTAAATAATAAACAAAAGATAAAGTGACAGTCAGAGTTTCACGGAAATTCACGATTCTACTGATTCTCTGCTAAATAGCAATAATTCTTAAAAAACGATTGCTTTTGTTAGGAACTTCTAAATTTTATTTATTTGAATTCATTTGTAACAATTTAACTAGTTTGAAAGTGATTAGATTAAAAATAAAAATAGAATAATTCTATTTTTCTAAAAATAGAAAAATAGAATTCGCATTTTCTACAGATGTATAATGGTTTTCGAAAGTTTTATGTGATTTCTAAAATCGCTTTTTCTTTTGGTTCTAAATCATAATAAAATTTATAAAATAACAGTGATAAAAAAAATTACTATAAAAGAAACAGAATTATTGTATTATTCTATATGCATTTGCAAATGAAGTTTAGTTTAAGATTTCTTTGAAAATATTTTTAAATTGTCTGATTTTAGCAATGAAAGTCGCATTAAAATACTATTATTTGACAATGAAAGGGTAGCTACTAAAAGCTTGTTTATTTTGTAATTTTAAAAATTAGATACATATTCAATTATGCGTTTTTTAACACACAATTGAACAAATTTGTAGCCAATCAATTTTTTTTTTATTTTGCTTACAAATATTTGTATTATCGATCAATGCTTTAATTTTCAATGCTCAAGTTTCATGGATTTTTTCATCAAAGAATTTCTATAATATAGAATGGATAAAAGCAGTTAATATTAAAATAAATAAAAAATAAATTCAGTTCAATTTCATGATCAATTGTATCAATTTATAGTATATGTAATATAATTTTATATTTGTTGTGAACCAAACATCTTCGGATGCAGTGCTACCAAATCAGTGCTAATAATTTTTGCAAAATTATTAACTCCACATGTTTTTTTTCTTTTTTTTTTTTTAAATTTCTGAATAGTATGTCTTTAGTACTTAAGCTTAATAAATATTTCAACGTTTATTCAACGACATATGACAATTAAACAAAATTTTCAGCAATCGCTTTTTTAGTTATTTTCAACAACAATACTAAAATGCTTGAAGCCTAACTGCTAATCAGCAAAAATTTTTTAACAAGTTCAATAATTTTTCAGGTAAAAAATTCACTTAATCGCAAAAATTATTTCTCTTCCTGAATAATGGGCTGGCAATTCGTAATATACAATCGTAATCAAAATGTATGATGCCCACAAGATTAATCAGTCAAGCAATGAAATGAAAGACAATGTAAATAATGAAGTTTCTTCATGAATTCATAATCTTTCAAATCTGTTTGAAAAAACATTTAATTTTAATACAGTTCGTTAGAAGACTATTCAATTCTGCAAGATGTCTCCAAATGACTAAACGTTATAATTGATTCAAGTTGCAACAAATGTTATATCTATAAAAATTAGTTTGGTTTGATTAAAATTGTAGTTGACAACGAATAAAACCTATATTCAAATGAAGGACAATATTTTAGTCAGTCCAAACTCAATTTTTTTTCCCAAATAGTATTTTAAATTAAATTTCCATGATAGTTCTTTGTCAAAAAAAAAAAAAAAAAAAAAAAAAAATAATATTTAATTTTTAAAAATTTAGTTTTTTTATAAACATTGTATCATTGTATAAAAAAACCTGCTATTCTCTTAATTATTAGATTAATTATTACGAATAACATTAATTTTTAATAATTATTGAAGTAATATTAGTATTTAAGGAACTGTGTTCTGCATTTTGAATAATTGTACAAGAAAATAAATTAAAATAAATATTTAATGTATTTGTCTTCAATTAGGTAATTTTTTTCTCGCGTCAGTTTAAACATCTCCAGAATTTTAAGGCAACTGAGAATCTGATTAATAGGAGTATTAAAACTTTAATTTAAAAATCTATTTATTTTATTAATACCCTGCTCCGTGAATTTTTTTTATTTACTTTTTTGGGTTCATGCAATTAAAATAAGAGTACATAATTGGCCAACAACAACAACAATAATAATAATAATAAAATCTCAAATTTATTTAGATTAGCATTTTTATTGTTTTCAAGAATTTGACTCATTTTAAAATTCAAGTATTTTGACATTTATTACTTTCGGATATTTTTGTCACAAGTTACAATTAGAAATGAAGGAATATTTTATAGAATTTAAATAAAAAGTAACTTACCGTATGCAGTATTCGATGCAAATAATGAAATTAAAATTAATACTGGTAATATGAATAAATTGCCGCGAAACATCATGATATTAAATTAAGTAAGTCACACAAAGACAAAAATAATGTTTGGCGTTCACATATCTAAAGTGGGCAAATACGTTCCTTCATTCAGTGTATTGTGACCTTTGGATAGAGAGATCTAATTGACCTTTATTCACTTGTGATGGTTGTCCTAGGTCACAACTGTTTGAGAGAGAAAACAAACATACTTTTTTATTTTTTAAATTAAAGTGCCATAATTTAAATTTCAGATAGTCTAATGATTGGAAATATGTTTCATTTTTATGTGTGATACATTTTTAAGTACATTGAAGGCATTATTATTTTTTTTAATGAATTATTTAATGTTATATGAATTTCGAAAATATAATTAAAGTAGGAGAGTTCTTCTCAATAATAATAAACTAAAAATAAAAAACATTTGCCTTAAAGAAGTTTTTAGAAAATATACATGGTATACACAATACACAGAAAAATTGTACTGAGTCCATATTAGACTTAATGCTCTATGTTAATTGAATTTTATCTTTTATCATCTTTTCTATTTTGTATAAAAAGCTAAATTTTTATTTTATTATCCTCCATTATCAATTTTTTATATTTTTTATTATCTGCATTTAACTTTTTTTTTTTTTTTCGATATCTTTTTATCTCATTCTTTTTAAAGAGTTTTTCCCGTTCTACTCAACTCATTTCAAGATTCAGTAGTTGGATTACGTACGTAGTTGACTTTTTCGGTTATTTTTCGTGGAGCTTTTTATATTTTCTACTTGCGACATTTTTAAAATGGCCGAGGGAATTCAAGTAGAATCTTTTAATGCGAAGTATTTCTGTCATCATTGTTCTCATGCAATTACACCTTTTCATATGGTATGTGTCTTAAAAAAAAATGTTTTGTGCTTTTGATGTTTTTTTTCTTCTTTTCTTACTTGCACAAGGAGAAAATAGAACTGGCTTCATGTGATTCATTAATTAATTGCCTCTCAATATGCTCATAGTTAATAAGTTTTTCTCATTTTGATTTAATTTAAAATTTTATTATAATTCAGTAAATAAAGATCTGATTTCCTGTTATCAATATTTGCATTGTTTATTAATTATATTCATATGCAAATTGGACTTTATTCTTTTTATTTTTTACGAAATATTTTGAGCATTACATCTGCAAAGAAAAAATAATTTTTGGAAATTATAGTTTTATACGCAAAATTATTCTAAAAAACATTTTGTGTTTTTTTGCCCCCCATAAGTGTTTTTATATATATAAAAAAAATCTTATCATTACTTAATTTTTTTAGGTTGAGAAGCTGAAATAAAATTCGTTTTAATTTCAATTAAGCATTCTCTTATAATTATTGTTAAATGGTATGTTAATTGTTCTCTAAGCCAGTTATTTTTAATGAGAAAAACTTTTGAAACTATAAAATTCGAAAAATTGTACAAATAACATAAAATATAGACTGAGGGAAATTTTTTTTTTTTTTTAAATATGTAATTGGACATTAAAAGTTGGTTCTTATTAAAATTCCATCATGTTTGTTATTAACAAAATTATAGAACTACTTATATAATATATGTGTGTCATTTAATTATTCTCTCATTGTAAGTTTTTATTCATTATGAGTACAATTTTAAAGCACAATGTTAATAGCAAGCTCATTTATTAATGTTGGTGTTTTAAATTATTTTCATATTTAAAATGCTTTGAATTTGCAGTTATCAATTATGAAAGTAACAACTGCAGATTATAAAATAAGGAAAATTCTATAACGAAATAAAATACATTTGATTGAGGTCAAATGCATCTTTCAATATAAAAAAAAATCTCTGAAAAAGTTACTTGCATATTATAACTATTTTAATTCTAAAGGTCCATTTAGAAATTTGAGATTTTGAGAATATGCCCATAATTTATTATTTTTTTCAGTGTCGGACAACTATATGTATATTCATGATCATGAAGTATTAATTTAGTAGAAGAAACTGTAATAAATACAATGAAAGTCTGTCAATTTGTAAAAGACTTTTAAGTGTAATAGTATTTTCAGGGGAAAAAAAAGTTTTTGTTTCATAAGAAGGAAAGAGCTTTATTTTTAAGTAAAATGAAGAAACTTCTTCAAAAAAAATTAAAGAATATACATTTGTTCATATATATTGTCTGGATAAATTATCTACAGTACAAAAATGCTCTTATAATTAATAAGCTATTTATGATGTTGAATTTATTTTAAGTTATTGTGTTGAGGTACTGTAATATTTTTCCTTCAGATTCCAAAGATGTTTTATCCCTCTTCCCATTAAAATATAGATTCAATTAAAATTAAGATTAAGAAATAAATATAAAATTTAATAAGCAAAAATTCAAAAATTAAATTGGCAGAAATAATGGTAGATTATATTATATTTTATCTTGTATTATTTTTTAATGAAGTAATCTAATTTAGAAGCTACCATACCCTTTTTCATGATTTCTTAGTGTCATTTAATTGAAAACAAAGGAATTCAGTTTGAAATTAATTGTTTCAAAATTTTATTGTAACATATGATTTAATTTTTATAAGTGACGAGTCATAAGATTTTTTTGGGGGAAAAAATTGGTGATTTTATTTTTAAAAACATAATCAAAGAAGTTTATGAAATTAATTTTTTTAATAAATTTTTTGCTTTATTTTTTTTACATCATTTCGATTAACTTTATATTATTAAAGAGCAAACAGAACATGATTTTTTCAAGTCCTGCTTACGGTGTGAAAGTCTATTACTTTGGGTTCTCCACTGCAAAGTTATCACAACAAATTGGTAATCATCAATGGGAGATGATCATTGTAACTCATATTATCTCCTGTTGATGATTATCGTTTATCTCTCCATTGTACTTCTTTTTATGGCAACCCTGTCTTTTATGATTGCATGTTGGAATTTGGTTACGACTGTGCATTACAAATTGCAAATTTTATGTTTATTTGCACTCAGAATTTTTTTCTGTTTATATTTGTACTATAAGCTTCTTGCAAGTACATCTTACTTTAGCTTTACAAGCTTTTTATAAAATTTATTTAATTTGTTAGCATTTATTATTAATATTTAACTTTGTTTAATTTGTTATTTATGTGGATGTGTGTGGCATCATAGAGGATAAAACATTTATGTACAATTACAAAACAAAGTTTAATTATGATACACACATAAAAACAATTATGCAATAAACAATTAACACATCAATATCACAGACGTCGTTGCAGATGAAGACTCAATTCCTCATTCACCACACCCTTTACTCTACTATGAGGCACCGGAGTTACACACTTCTAGAAACTCAAGTACCATCTAGTAATCATGCTAAGTTGTTAGCTGGATGTTGCTGCCTTTTAGCAGGAAATGAGGTGTCGAGTGCATTTAATAATTTAATTTCTAATTTGTATATTTACTAGAATGTTACTTTCTTTAAGTCTAAATAATTGCCATAATCATTTAACATCTGTTAGTTAAAAATTATTTATTATTAATTCTTGATGTAATTTGGAATATAACATAGATTATAGTATTGTATGTTTGTTATAATACATAATATGACATAGATATACAATGCATATTATAATAAATATTAAATTATATAACTATTCTAATAATAAACTATGTTATATAAATATACAATGCATGTTACTTGTGTATTTAATTACTAGAATGCATCTCACTTAGGTAAATTTTATTATTTCATGGGTTATGACTCTTACAACTGAGGTTTAGATGGGAAAAATAGAATTACAATTGTGAAAATTTAAATCATCTAATAGTTAGGCAATAAATCCAAGTGGCTATGGGCTGGTGTGATACTGTAAATGTGTCGTACAAGAATTTAAAATGTGCTGAATCTTCTAAACTAAACTTTTAAATAACAGCATTCTTCAAGAATTCAAGTCTGGGGGAAATTGCGAAATCCCAAACACACCCGCCGCCCCCCCGATTGGGTGGACTAGGCTAAAACTGCAAAAAAGGGTAACGAGGAAGGATCGAATCCCAATAGGTTTGGGGGAACCCCCCACCCTCCCAAAAAATTATATAACTTATCAATCAGCCTAATATTTCTCTGGATTCTGAAGGAAAAATTGCTTTTATATTCTTGTGTGTATTACTTATAGTTGAATGTGAAAAAATATTTTTTAAACAATTGTGTTTAGGTTTTTAATGAAAATTTATGGTTATTTTGTTAGGTTAGCAAGATTTTGCCTGAAAAGTTGTTATGAGTTAACAATTTTAATTCCAACTATCACATCTGATTTATTTAAGATATCAAAGTTCTATGATTTTATTAATTATGATTAAAAAAGATGTTTCTTACTATTGAATATATTTAAGAAGTTAAAACTAGAGTTTTATTCATCTGTCCTTTTATTATACAGATTTTTGAAATGAGTGGGAAAGTCGTCCAAGTCCTTGTCATCGAAGGTAGCCAAATACTCACCTAGCATATTGTTCCTTTAATTCTCTGTTATATTTATGGATAATTTCTATATTGTGTGATGTATTATTTTTGAAGCTCTATTAGATAATTTTGAAAATTATGTGCCTATAACTAATGTCACTAGATTTGTTTTATAAAAATTAAAGAGGCAGATTTTTTTTTTTTTAAATAATTTGTTTGCAATCTTTTAAAAGGTTCTATCTTGCCTTATAGAAAGATCTACAATAAGAAATAGTGGAACTATTTGGAGTTAGGAATTAAAGTTTCCAGGTTCGAATTTTGCAAATGACCAAATGGTATATTTCTGTAAATTTGTTTAGACATTCTCGGTTTTTGTGTTAAGACTCTTGATTATTCGTTATGTTTACGGAACAGTATTCTGGAACATTCCATTCATTTATAGAAAACTTTATGCATTCAGTCGTGCATTGTTCACAACCAAGTATAATTACTTAAAATCTATTAATAAATTATATTATCTTGCATAGAATTGCTGGTTCAATCTAGCTTGTTATATTTGCATGACAGTTTGTGGAAGTGCCGGGAATCCTTGCAATGTCCTAGAATTGAACACTGCGTCCAGAAGAAATAATCGATTACAAGGTATTTCTCCTTAATAATCTAGATATGCCACATAAAGGAATAAAAGTAAGGTTATTATGATTATAACTCTCTTGATGTAACAATGTCCTCGTTTTATGGAGATGGACAAGATAAACGAATGGCTCAATGAACACAACCAAGTTGCTAAATAAAAAAAAAGAAAAATGGGAAGATGTCATCTGCTCAACTAACATATACTTTTCCTTCATGGTACAGCTTGAATTTGATTTGAAAATAGTGAAGATCTACTCGTATCTAGGGAACGCTTTAAACAGGAATTAACCATAACATGCTGAGATCCCGGAGACCTGATGGCCAAGCGACTGATACTCGGTGCCACAGGTTTTATGTTCGAATCCCAGCAATGCCATGGATGTTTCTATTGGTTCGGAATCCACTTTAAACTGTAGTTCCCTGTATAATATGGCTGTTGAAATCATGAAATTCTCGAGCCATGTCTCCAGTCTATTGAAGCCATTGTCTGCGAAGAGGTTCAAGGAGTTATATTATTACTTGCACAAGCTCAAGAACAGTAGAGTGATATTCATCCTTAAGCTAAATGAGCATGATGTTTTTCAACAGTTGCAAAAAAACAAAGACTAATTGCTGAACCTGATCCAAGAACTGATAATATGGGGAACAGTGAATAACAAACCAATCTGTTTCCATTGTGGCCACTCATTGCATGCCGTTCCCTATTGCATAGATCATTGACTTTAACTGGATGCACCAAAGAAATGCTAGAGAATACATTGAATACATAATTACACAGTTGTACATCAACAGAAAACCACTAGAACCATCTTGCCTACCCCATCTCGATCTCTGATGTCACACTATATATTACTTATTTATCGATGCTCCAACATTTTTTCCCAATGAAAGTATTGAGGAAAATTGAACATTGCGACCTCAGTGGGAGGTGAGGACACCACTACCGACAAAAATCCTTCGCTTGTTGCGAAGATGTTCAGAAATCATCCTATAAGGCTATAGTCGATAATCATTTAGTTCGTGTTTTTGTGGATTTTGGGACATCTCCCATTGTTTCATTGTCAGTCCATCTTCAAAAAAAAACAAAAAAACATTTCCAGTCAACGGAAAGGACATCATAAAAGTTGCCAACAGAAATTATATACAGCCACTTGAAAAATGGCACTTCATTTTGAGATTAATGGCTGAATCCAACTTTTTGAGTTTACTGCGTTGCCGAATTGTAGTCACAATCTGTATGATTGATTGGCTTTATCAAATCCTATGACAACTATCAGTTGTTGCATATGAAGTGTAAGACTTTGACTCTAACTTGAGATGACCAAAGTTGTACATGTGGTCTGCATAAAGCCTTACTATGATCCTGATGCACAAACTCAGTTTTTAGATAACACTATTCCATCTGACAAATTCTATTCAAAATACATAATGTCCAGCCCAGAAATGTTTCCACCTTTTCAATGCGGAACCTATAACCTGCTTAAGAGGGAGAGCACTACCTATAAACAATGGGATGCTGTTTTTCAAGAGAAAGAGCAATGCCTCAAATCTCGCAAGTACCTATGGCATTGATGTCAAACTCTGGACATAAGAATGGAAAGTTTCCAGGTTCAAATCTAGCAAATGTCAAAATTGTACATTTCTGTAAATGTGTTTTGACGTTCTCTGTTTTTAGACCTCTAGAATATTCATAATTTTTCAAGAATAGTATTCTGGAACATTCCATTCTTGCATATAAACTTTGTATTTTTCAGTCTTGTTATGTTCACAGTCAAGTGTAGCTACTAAAAATTTTTTTAAATTGTTCTCACATTGAATTGCCTGTTCAATGTAGTCCGTTATATCTACATGGTGATTTAAATAATGTAACTTAAAAATAAAGATGCATTAATCTGTTTATCAAGGTATCTCATTTGATTGAATTCCATTTATGGCTAAATATTAGTTTTAAATTTCTAATATTTTTATTAAAAATTTTACTTTTAAGTTATAAGGCAGCAGAAAAAAAAAATGAACTTAAGCATCGGAAATTTTATAAAATATGACTCGTTATATCATGATTAGTAATAATTTGGAAGCATTTTATTATTTGGCTTAATTTTGTTTAAATAATGGCAAAGTATCTTGTATTATTTTAATAAAATCAAAATTTTATATTATGCACACATACATGTTTTTATGATTTTAGCACAATGACTAATTAGTAAATAAAAGATAATCTATTGCCTCCCAATCAATTTGGCACTACTCTTCCCTTCACATGATTGGCAGTTTAGAAATATTCAGTGCAACTTTGTCAACAACTGGTATATAAAGTCACTAGAGCTATGAAGCTGTATAATTCAGTGAATACTGTGCTAGAACTGTTGGCTGTAAATAGTATTGTATGTTATATCAAGTTACAATGTGTATTAAATGTGATAAGAAAAGCCTGTTTTAAATTCTCCTGGATATTGCAACCCATGTATATATACATATATGTTAATCTTATTAAAACAAAATTTAAAATATCTATTAAGTTCTTTAATTATTGAAGTTTTTATTTTAAATCTCTAATAATAGTTACAATCATTTCTAACATATCAACCATATATGGTTAAACATTAACAAAAAATTTCTCATGATTAATTTGAATTTATGATTCTTCTTGAAAGCAATATATAATAGTGAAATTCTAATAATTGTTGAATTTTTGAGATTGTTTCATTTTATAAATTTTATTAAATTAAAAGTTTAAAATCACAAATACTTCTAAAATATAATTAAAATATGTTTTGCAGGGTGTATTCAAATAAATATTGTATGCAATTGCTATACCTAATGATATGTACATTTTTTAGGCTGAATTAATTTGTCCAGATTGTTCCAGTGGGTTTATAGAAGAAATCTCAAAAAATTATCTTGATCATGAGTGAGTTGAATATTTGTGTAGTACTGTGTCCAAAAAGTAAGACCAGTTTTCAATTTAAATTTCCCAGGCATATGGTATTTAAATTTTTTTTCTATTTTAGGTTGTTGGCACTGTCCTTGATATCTGTGTGAAATTTGACGTCAAAATATTCATTAGTGTTTGAGTTACGCTTGGCTTTGTGAGGCCCTAAAAAGGATTCCTGCAATTTTTTAAATGTCTCTTCAATCGACTCAAAAGGTGCAGACGGCACTTATGCCGTTTCCAATCCGCAATGCATGCTAAAAAGTCATCGGCAGGAATGGCGCACGACGATTCATGTTGAATTACTTCAAGCATGGTGTGGTCTTTTGAGTTTAGGGAATAGCCAGAAGTCATACGATGTGAATATAGTGGTTGTGGAATGATATGGGTTTCATTTTTGGTGAAAAAGTCGCAAAGAATCAATGGTGTGAGCTGGCGCATTTAGTGTTTTCGGTATCAATCAAGATTTGACACGTTTGAGGCGCAAAACATCTTTTAAAATTGAATTTTGAATTTCAACATAAGCAGCAAGGTCTCTAATTGTAAATCGGCGGTTTGCAAGCACCAAATCTTTAATGTTTGGACGTGAGCTTCTTCGGTTGAGGTTGGTGAACGACGAGAGGTCTCTTCCTCTTCAATACGTTGTCTATCTTCTTTGAATTGTTTATACCACTTCTAAACATTTCTTTCCCATATAGGAATGCTCACCGAATGCCTTCTGCAACATTCTATACATTTCTGCAAACAAAATTGAATGCTAGTTCTTTGCTCAATTAATTCAGACATTTCAAAAATCGCCGGAATCATTTTTAGTGTCTCACAAAGCCGAGCATAAGTAAAGAAACTAATAAATATTTTGATGTCAAATTTCACTTAGATGTCAAGGACAGGGCCAACAACCTAAAAAAGAAAAGAAAAAAAATGAAATACCATTTGCCTGGAAAATTTAAATTGAAAACTGGTCTTACTTTTTGGACACAGTAGTATTACTGCTTTATTGTTGAAATGTATAACTTTAAATTATTGACTGTTTTTTTTTTTTTTTTTTTTTTTTTTTGTAAGTTATTTTTCTAGTTGTGATGAGGATTCTGACTATGAAGACGGTACCCCCCTTTCGTTTCTTCCTGTAAGTAAAATTAAATAATTTTTTCTACTTGCGTCAATTCTTCCAAAATTTTCTTGAAATTTTTTAATGTGTTTTTAATTATTTTATTGAACGCAATATTAATTATTTACATTTTTTGATTAAGTTGAAATATTTTATGCTTTTTTAATGGACAGAAGTAAAAAAATTAATTTTATTTTATGAAATTTATATTTTTGTCCATTAAAAGTGTTTCATTACATGGTCTTGAAATTCGGGAATTACCTTCGTATTAAAAGGTTTAGATATTTACATTATATTGCTGTAATGCAACGATTTTTTAAAACAAATTATTAGTCTTTGGACCTATACCATACTGACTTTTAAGAGAGAAGGCTATTTTATCTCCTCTTTATTATTAAAATACTTGCTAGATGCATTTTTGACTTGGATCCAGTCATTTAACTAGCAGAAGTAAATTACTTGTAATATTTTGACGGTACACATTCCTTTATAAAGCTATGATGTTATAATTAATTTCTTTTCGGTTTTGCTGCTGATGTAGACAAAATGTTTCTCATTCTGTGTTTGTATATTTTGTATAGGGTCATCTTTTTGATATTTTTTTAGTGATTTTCAGTTTTGTTGCTGCAGCTTATACATACTTTGGATCTTCAACAATATTTTTTTTCTTTGTTGAGGAGACTGAATGTCAGGTACTTGAGCATTTATGTACAGTGAATGTTATAATAGTTTTATTATGCAATTCAATGTTTCTGTGAAACACATAAAATTTACATGTAGTAAATGCTATTATTTTTTTTTTTATGAAAACCGATTATTTAATCAGTTTCTTTTCCATTCTCTATTGATATTTGTAGTGATGTGTTTTGTCCTTAACATATATATAATTGTAAAATAAAATATATAAATACAGGGAGAAAAACAATAAAAGGTGAAAAATGAATTATTTATCATAATTTAGGTAGGAATTACATAAAAACTTTTACAATCACATAAATACTTGTCTGATCTAAAATGAAATTTTTGTCTAATGAATGCTATTTTTATAGTTTTGTTATACAAACTAATTGTCCTTTTGAAAAATTGTTTATTCATTCATTTCTTGATTATTCTTATGTTTTTACATTTTCTGTAGTTTTGATTTATCTGTGAAAATGTCTTTATTTGTGGAAATTTTCTACAAACCACAATTGGGTATGGAAGTAACTTCAGAGATATATCATGTTATAGGGGTACTCAAGAAATTTTATTTGCATCCCTTCTTATATATTAAATATTTAATTTTTACTTAATGAGAATTTACGATCTCATAATTATCAAATTTATATAATTGTGTAAAATTCTTGATACAATAGTTTAAATAAGTATAGTGCGTATTTAATTGTAAATTAATTTATTAATATACATTTTAATAATATCGATATTTGATTTAATTGTTAAAAATAGTGATTTTACTCCTGATAAAATGGTGTTAAAGAGGAAAGAATTAGATTGCATCATTGTATGCATCAAAATCTTTGCTAAACAAATGTCAAAATTTGCCTAGAAGTAATATCTAAAAGACATTTCATAAATTTTCCATAGAAGTAACATCATAATAAAGCCCAAACTAACCAAAATAAAATTTTCTTGAATAACCAGTCACTGTCACATTTCTAAAACATCTCAAGGATAAAGCAGAAACTAAATTCTTTGGATAGAGTTTCTGTAAAATACGAAATTGGTGGTTTCAACCAGGACTGAGTAGTGAAAAGAGAATTAAGTTTGCTCAATTTTTATTTGTATATGTACTTTATACAAAATACAAAAGTAGTTAAAGCTGTTTTAAAATTGTTATACAACCCTTTCAATTTATAATTTGAAAATAAAAGTAGGATTTTTTTATGGAAATTAATCAATTTCCTTTATTTCTTATGGAGAATATTTCATTTGTTATACGTCCTAGTAGGTATGTCAAAGGATCTGGAATGGATTATGGATATATACTGAGATGACATATTCCTTTAACTCTTTTGACATCTGTGTTAAGCATTATCGTCTCAAAAATAATTCTTAAAATAAATATAAAAAGTTTAACATACTTGTATAATGAAGGTATTATTAATTAGCATTTTATATATATATATATATACTTTTTTTATATTTGATTAATATATTTATAAGAATAAAAAATATTAGGTATTATAAATCTTATTTATTTTCAATTGAGTTGCAAACATTTTTTATTCTAGGATACTATGGATAGTCTTATTGACAGGCTAATTCAAGATACTGTTGATACAGAAGCAGCGTTAGTGAGCGCTGTACCGGAATTAGGAGAAAGAAGTTTGACTGAGTAAGCATCCTTCTTTTTAATAATCTAAAGAAATAATTGTTTTGAAAGCTTTATTATGAACTACTGGCTTGCATCCATTGATCTATAATTACTGATTGATTGTGTGGACCTTTTCACCATCAGCTTTCTTTAACTTGGATAATACAACAGTTTAAAATAAGCATTAAATAAAATTTTCACCTGAGCAATGTAAATTAGAAAAATTGAATTAAAAAAAAACAAATGTAGAATTTATGTATATATGATTCTATTGTAAGAACTTGATTTCATGTTTTACTTTCCTTTAAAATCTTCTGAATATTTATAATAGGTTATATAAATAGAAAAAGCAAAATTTTAATACCATAATAGAATCGTATATATAAGTATTCATGAAGGAACTGTATAACATTTGTATTTAGCTACACTCAAATGCACAACTTCCCTTGTATTACTATTACGAGATAACTTATATATTTATTATGAAATTTC
This sequence comes from Caerostris darwini, assembly GCA_021605075.1. Taxonomy (NCBI): domain Eukaryota; kingdom Metazoa; phylum Arthropoda; class Arachnida; order Araneae; family Araneidae; genus Caerostris; species Caerostris darwini. Next base: position 417,993 of record BPLQ01001573.1, read on the forward strand.
AAAACTTTGTATGATTTCAACTTTTTTAAATGTAAATTTATAAATAGTGTAGCAGTAATTTTATATGCATTTTGCATTAAGTTTGTTAATATTTATATTTTTTGATTGCATATTAATATATTAATGAGTCTTTGATGTATGCATTTTGAGATTGGAAAAGCATGACAAATTATAGTTTTCAATAGTCCCAACTCATTTGGATTATCAAAACCTAATTGCAATTTAAAAATTCTGAGGATTTTTCAGTTTCTTTAAAATTGGATTCTCCATTACACATAACTGCCAAATCTATAATTTGCTCTAAACTTTTTATTCTGTAAAATTACAAAAATTGTACTTAATGAACCCATGTGTCAATGTTATAGCAAAGCCCATTAAAAATTAATGTTTGTCAGTAATATATGATTTGAATAGTTTATGTAATAAAGGTTTATTTCACTGAATTCTGATTATTTTTTATATAATTGTGAAAGTAGGATTTTTGTTAAAAATATATTTTCTGTGTGTGTGCATACAATTGTTTAATAAACTGTATATTTCCAAATATAAGCTGAGAGTTGTTGTTTTTTTTAAATAAAAAAGTTATAACTTCAAAAGCAGAAATGAAAAAAAAATAATAATTTCTGTAATGTTCAAATATTTCACCATGAAGGCAAAATAGAAACAGTAAGAAATAAATTTTGAATAAATTTCATACATTTTAAGTTAGGGTGAACATTTTTAATTAAATTTGCATCATATTAATATTAAATATTCATGGTCATTATAAGGTAGTCCTTAATTATATTGTGCAAGTTAAACACTTAACATCTCTAAGAAAAAGTGCACAGAATATCTGAAAACGCAATATCAGGTGGGGTTAATTTAGGAGCTAGCTTACTGTATCAAAACATTATTTTTTTTTAATTTCTAGAAATTATGCAGTTATAAAAAGAAAATGTTTAAATTTTTTTTTTTATTTAAGAAAAATGTATATTACTAAAATAATGTCTTTTTTTAGGCCACTTTCTTCTCCTTTTTTCGCTACTACTTTGATGCCTTCATCTAATGGTATGTATATAATTTATTTTTTAAGTAGTTATTAGCTCAAGCCCTCTTTAAAATGCTTTGCAGCATTAAATGGTTTTTAAAATATTGACTTAAAAATACCGTAAACATTTTCTAAAATAATAAGTGCAATATATATTATTTTAATATTTAATATAGCAGTCATATTGGAAATTTTCTTTTTATTTTCAAATTGTTAATTATCTTGTTTAAGCTTTTATATTTTTCAATAAAAAATGTATGCTATGGGAAACAGTTGAATTTTCTTGGTGCTTCTCTTAATATACACTGAAGTGACAAAAGTCACGGGATACCTCTTAATATCGTGTCGGCCCTCCTTTCGCCCGGCGAAGTACAGCAACTCGACGTGGCATGGACTCAACAAGTCATTGGAAGTCTTCTGCAGGAATATTGAGCCATGCTGTCTCGATAGACGTACATAATTGTGAAAGCGTTGATGGTGCAGAATTTTGGGCACGAACAGACCTCTCGATGATGCCCCATAAATGCTCGATGGGATTCATGTCTGGCGATCTAAGTGGCCAGATCATTCGTTGGAATTGTCCAGAATGTTCTTCAAACCAATTGCGAACAGTTGTGGCCCGGTGACATGGCGCATTGTCATCCATAAAAATTCCATCGTTGTTTGGGTACATGAAGTCCATGAATGGCTGCAAGTGATCTCCAAGTAGCTGAACATAAGCATTTCCAGTCAATGTTCGGTCCAGTCGCACCAGAGGACCAAGTCCATGCCATGAAAAAACAGCCACCACCAGCTTGAGCAGTGCCTTGCTGACAGTTTGGGTCCATGGCTTCGTGGGGTCTGCGCCACACTCGAACCCTACCATCAGCTCTTACCAATTGAAATCGTCACTCATCGGACCAGGCCACGGTTTTCCATTCATCTAGGGACCATCCAATATGCTCACGTGCCCACGAGAGTCGCTGCAAGCGATGTCGTTCTGTCAGTAAAGGCACTCGAGTCGGTCTTCTGCTGGAATAGCCCAAGAAAGCCAAATTTCTTCGCACAGTTCTAACAGACAAGTCCCTTGTACGTCCCACATTGATTTCTGTGGTTATTTGACGCAGTGTTGCTTGTCTGTTAGAATTTACGAGTCTTTGCAGACGTCGCCGGTCTCGGTCGTTAAGTGCAGGCGGTCGACCACTGCGCTGTCCATGGTGGGATGTTATGCCTGAAATTTCATACTCTCGGCATACTCTTGATACAGTGGATCTGGGAATGTTGAATTCCCTAACGATTTCCGAAATGGCATGACCCGTGCGTCTAGCTCCAACTAACATGCCGCGTTCAAAGTCTGTTAATTCCCGTCGTGCGGTCATCATCACGTCAAAACCTCTTCACATGAATAACTTGAACAGAAATGAAAGCACTGCGCATTTATACCTGTTCTACGCGATGCTACTGCCATCTGAAAATTTGCATATTGCTATCCCATGACTTTTGTCACTTCAGTGTATTTTGTTTAATATTGGTATGTATGTAAAAATAAAAAAGATTTGAAGACATAAATGCTTAATTTATTTTGAGATAGAAAGCCACCACCTTTAAAGTTGACTTTAAAAAAAACTTGAATTGTTAATATCTCTATCTTGTATTTATATATGGTTAATATTAAATACTAGATCTAAAATTAACTTTATATAGACCAGCTTAAAGTGTTCTGCTAGAAGCTAAATATAATCATTACACATAAGAATTCAGTTTCATAAAAATATAGTCCCTTTAATCCTCATGTTCTTGACCATGGCAGTACTGAATTTGCGAGCATCAATATAGTTTTAAGGTTTTAGTAACACTTTAGATAAAAATTTAAGTGATTAAAACATGTACATATTTAATGTATTTAAGCACATTTTGAACCTATGTAGACAATGTTAATATCTGAAAAATGTAAGCAGCATTGTGTTGCCATCTGGCTGCCAAGGTCAACAAACACCTGAATCTAACAAAAGGCGGACCCTCGATCTTTGCTGGATTATAGATAGGTTATTGTATAAGAATATCCAAATCAATATTCCCATATACACTATAAAAGTCAAGAAATTTTATAAATTCTATTAAAAGAAACAAAACATAACATAATATGCCACAAAGTATAACTAAAGTGCACCAATCTCTACCATTCTTTGTTCAAGGGTAAACTATTTTATATTTAATCATGTACTATATGTTTGAAATTGTAGTTTTCATCTGTTTTTAAATCTGATGTTTTTGTTTTATTTTTCTTATAGGAGTGTCATATGCTAACACGTAAGTTCTTTTTAAGCACTTTTTTTCCTTTTTTAATTTTTAATGTTTTAAAAATAATGTATATAATTCTTAATACTTTTTGCAGTCGGTTGTCATCAGATGACTATTTTACTACTGATGATGAATTGGATGACCTAACATCACAAGTAAGTGACTTTGACTTTATTCATTTCAATTATTACTAATCTTTCTCATAAGACAAATGTATGGATTTAATTATATAATAAATATTTCTTATGATCTGAATCTTTTGTAGTTATTAGATGAAGTTACCCTGACAGGTCCACCTCCACTTACCAAAGAAGAAATCAAACAATTGCCAATTATCTGTGTCACAGATGAACTTCATAGTAAGTTGATTGCCATTAAATGAACTCTTCATTTTTTTTTTTTTTTTTTTTTTTTTTTTTTTTTTAGTATAAAAAGTTTATACTTTTTTAAATGTGTAATTTATTATTAGAATTGTAATAAATGTCTTTAGACATTTTTAAAAATGCTCCTTTAAAATTAATTGCATACAATAGAACCTTCATCTGTAATTTGCTTTTCTGCATTCATAGTTGTTAATAGTCCCAGTATAATTATGTTAATAAAACTTGCTTAAATGGTTCTGATAAAGGCATTTTCTTGTGTCAGTCATTTGATAGTTTTTATTTCTGTAAATGAAGTTACTGAAAATATTAAATTTCTTGCTAGGTTTAATAGTCTTATAAAACGAACTTATATAGTTTTAATACAGCATCATGTAAAAAAAATTTTTTTTTTACTATGTAAAAAGTAACAGGTCAGTAAAGCATAATAAAATTCTGCATTGACTTACATTCATTGTTATCCTGCATAAATCATTTCTTTCAAACATCCATGCAAGAACTGGTAGATCAAGATTGTATTATAACTCTTAACTTATGGAATATTGTAGTTATATATAAATGGCATGTAGTAGTCTAATAAATATTCTTATATACATATATTTTATTTTTAGAAGAAGATATTCAGTGTACTATTTGTATGGAGGGTTTCATTTTACGAGAAAAAGCAAAGAAATTGCCTTGCAGTCATTTATATCATGAAAAATGCATCAGACCATGGCTAGAAAAAGTAGGTATTTAAAATGAATTTGAATTTTAAACCAAAAAATCTTATTAGAAATATTAAAATAACTTAAAACAGGACTAATTTAATGATCTAAAAATATTTGTGGTTAAAATAGCGAACAATGAGGCATTAACCATTAATAGTATAGAGATACCGTGCTATCCTGTATGAACAATTTGAAAAAAAAAAAAAAAAAAAAAAAAATGAATGAAGTGCAATTTGCATTAAAGAATTACATTTTTAAAAGAAAAATAATTAATTCAAAATGTCATATGTCTTACAGTTGGATAACTCAAATTCATTATAGAAAATTTATATAAATGTGATTTTTTTATTTGATTTTGCTATTGTTGCATAGTTATACATTTATTGGTGAATCCACAACAGAAAAATTACTTGCTTTAGAAGAAAGTTGTAAAATATTTGAAATATTGAAACTTGTCAAATAGCTTGAAAAAAGAAACTTGTTGGATGGTTGGCTACAAAATGAAAAAGCAACCAATGGTTGCTTTTTCGGCAAGAAAAAGATTAGGCAGCAAAAGTGACTGCCAGTTTAATTTGATAGGCTGAAAAGATATTATCCTGCCTGGGAAATAGCATTTATATTCATACAAGATTTTTTTTACTAATGAATATGGGTAAGAAATAATTTGACAAAAATAGCGCAGTAATTGTTAACTAATTCTGACTAAATTCTTAACAGGTTCTAGACGTATAAGTTTGACTAATGGCTGTAGGATTATTAAAATTGTTTATGTACCACTCTACTCCTATCCTGTTTATCTAATTCAATAACACTATTCATTGTGCAATTTGGGATGTTCATCTTGTAATTCTATATTCAACTGCCAACAAAGGCAAAGGCTGTATAGTTAAGGATTTCTTGGAATTTTAAATTCCCGTACCTCCGATTACTTAAATAGGAATGAAAAATTTACTTAATGATAGTTGCTTAATGAATTTAAAATCAGAATTTTAATGTTAGTAATTGATGCAATAGGGTGAGCCAATAACTCAGGAGAGATAGATATTAAAATATACTGGAGAAGAGTTTCAAATAATTAAATTAAATGAATCCTTTGCACATTGTTGAGAACTTGTTAAACTAGATTTAGAACCTAGTCCTTAAGACTCCAAGAGTAAGTAAAGAGAGGAGAGAGAACAAGAATTACAGTTGGTTGTTCATTTACCTATTGGCACTTCTCATTGGTCGAGAAATTGAGTGCCAAACGCGTGGGCAGGGCTAAGATCGGAGAGTGTTGAAAATCCGTGTATGAAGATCGCATAGCTCCATCTTTTGGTATAAACTAGTAAAATACTCTTTCAATTTTCTGCTAATTGGAATAAATGGAGAAAATTTATTTATGTCTATTCTGGGTCGAAATTAATTCTTTCGGCTGTAGGAAAAGTTATAAAAAGAGCATTATTGATAGCTTGCGGTCTTTTTCTAGATTTCTTAATTCGGTGATCGTAATCAGGTAAGTTTAGAATTAACGGGTTGCTGGATTTATTTAAGTTGGCTAGGAATTTAGTGGAGATTTGATGCGCGAAGTCCAGGATAGACTCTAAGTGTAGATCTTTGTAAATAAAATTGTGGTTTAGGTGAAAAGGTGCGTTAGTGATTTTGTAAAACCTGCAATTTCCTCAAAGTGGTAACTGCTGAGATCTATACGGGGGCAGCATGGGTTAAGATGGGCCTAATGATTGATGTATACAGGGCGAGTTTACTTCTGATCAAAAGTTTCCTTTTAAAGTTAATTAATGGGTTAATTTGATGACTCGCGATGCTAGCTCATCTGATTGTATCATGAATATGTGGTTTGAAAGTTAGTCTTGTATCAAGTATGACCCCTAGGTACTTGTATTTATTCGCGAACAGTACATTTTCGTTGAAAATCTTAACATTTTGTAGAGTTGGTAGCTGCTTTTTTCTGGAGAAAATTAGACAGGCGCATTTGGAGGCGTTGACTTTCACTTTCTATTGTGAAAGCCACGTCTCCAAATGCCCTATGTAATTTTGGAGATGATTTCCATAGGATTTCGGTGTTTTGAAATGATGGCTGTATCGTTTCTATTCATCATATTTCTATTCATTCATAAATTCTATTCATCACACTGTGTTCTGAAATTGGCATTAATAAATTGGAAGACTATATAATGGTCTTTGTTCCCACCATTTATAAATGACTTTTTGAAGTAGTATTACCTCTGATAAAAAAAAAAATCAAACCTTTTTTTGTAAACTGTACTTCTTTATCATGTCTCTTCTCTAAGAACATTTTGTACAAATAAATTATAGTATATGAAAACTGGCTAATTTATCTGGTTACCAGAATAATTAAGCCACATTTTATAAAAAAAAGTAAATATATAACATTTATTTATTTCAGCAAGCCACATGTCCAAATTGCAGAAGTCTTATCAAGTTAGACTCCAAAGATAAACGATCAAAAAGTTGTCCCAGATATAGATTCTCTTTGAGGAATGGAGAAGACAGACGGTTTTCCGAAACATCCAATTTAAGTGACTTTCTTTCAGCAAGTATGAACCCATTTCGGTTTTTAAACTAGGATATGTAATTTTAAGGAAAATACCAAAGCTCACTAACATCATCACGGTTCTTTTCTTTAAGCGAAAAGTTTGCTGACTAGAAGAGTTTTCATAACATAAGATCTAAGCATTTATTTTGTAGCATTAACTGTATTATATTGTAAATAGTACAGTGTTGAAAATGCATCTTCAGATGTACGAGACTATCGGTTAATGTTTCTAGGGTCATTTAAATGTCCGGATAAAACTGCAAATCTTTGCAGCTATGTATGTTTGCAGATTGTTAAGTTTTTTTCCTTTTAATTATGCATATATAATCTTATTTATTGTTTTTAAGTGTGTGATATTCCAGTACTAACAGCTATCTCCTATTCTTAAAAAAAATATAACTAGTCTACAGCCTTCAGTTCCCAATTCTGATTAATTTTAATGCTTAAATTAAATATGGATAAACTATTTTAATATGCTGGAATATGTATTTATTATTTGAATCATGAGAAGACATCTTTTGTTAGAAAATTGAAATTTTTATAAATATAATTCTAAAGCTATTTATACATATCATTGTATTCTAAATCAGGATGTGTCAAACCATTGCCTAGTCAAAAATTCTGTTTATAATGGTTATTTAACTTGAATAAAAAAAAAATCATTTGTAAAATGTTTGAGTAATTTATGTATTAAAGATGTTTTCCCTTCATACCAGCACATCTTATTCATTATTTTAATTTATCCACAGAAGCATTTAAATAAGGTATTTATTTATACTCAAAACATTTCATAAGGACCAAGATACTACTGAATGCATCTTTTTTTTCCAATTCCTTCTATTAGTTCACACTCTCCCTATATATATCTTGTTCAAATATCTTAAATTAAGAATAAATATTGTTGGTAACAAAGCATGTATATCACTGGAATAAAACTATAAAGTTTGAATTTATTCACATTTTCAAATAATTTTATTCATTTTTTTAAGGACTTTCTGCAATATAGTAGCAATTGACTTATATATATATATTACTTGCTAAGAAAGCAGTCTTCTGATCCATTTTTGCTTTATAATTTTATAGACAAGTAAATGATCACAATTAAGAAATTAATGTTTATTTACAAAGAATGCAAGTACAAGAAAAATTTTATGACACAGCTTTTAGTTCCACTTCAAAATAGAGAGTACTGTTTGGTGGAATGTCACCTACTCTGGCATTTTTGTACCTGAAAATTAAAGGGGGGGAAAAAAATTAGATGAGTATGTTTGAAGAAACAGCATTTTTAAAATTATGGCAATGTTAATTACTCACCCCAGGTGAGGAGGAACTTTAAATTTCCTTTTTCCACCAACTTTCATTCCTAAGGAGAAAAAGTTATATGTAAATTGAAAGTTCTTCCATAAAAAAAAAATATATGCTTGGAATTTCACCAGCTATAGTACAAGTTTAAACAATGGAGTTACTGTTAGAATTTTATTGTTCACATTGGAATAGTAAGACATGACCAGGAAGTAAATACATACAACTCTAAAAAGTTTCATTTACCTTCAATAGCAAGGTCCCATCCCGTTACAACTTGTCCTACACCTAACTTAAAGCTGAAAGGTCTCTCTCCAGGTTTAACAGAATCAAATACTGTGTTATTTTCTAATTTACCAGTGTAACTAACATGTACCTAAATAAAGAAATGAAATATTATTTAAATAAAAATGTATTTGATGCAGAAAAGAGTTTAAATATATTTCTAATTTTAAAAAACCAGATTAATTAAAGCTTCTTCCTATTAAAAGATCACCATACAGTTCTGAAAGCTGTTTTTATTTAAGATGACTTCCCCATTATTTGTAAGAGTACTTACTGCCTTAAGCTTTCTTTCCAAATGAAAGACATAAGAATTCAAATATTTCACATGGGAAAAAAAATGTACAAATACCCCTAATAGTATCTTCTTTCAATTGACTAAGAAGTAAACTTAGAAATAAGTACAATATTTTTCTAAAGCAGTTAAGCCCCTTTCAGTAAACACTTCTACAATCCTTATTGGCATGAAACTAGAACAGGTAGGCCACTTATGATGCATTTCCAAAGTCTGCGGACAGCATATATAATTATATATCGACATTAAATTTAGATCCACTATAGATTTTTTTTGGAGTGAAAAATTCAAACAATGAGTTTTTATTATCTATGTTTACAAGGAAGAATAGTAGGCACATATTGTAAGGAAATATATAAATGAAATCATTAAAAAATATTTATTTCTCCACTCTTTCACATCATAATTAGTGTTGCAGGTTAGTGTCCGTTACGATTGGTCAATTTCATTTTAGTAAGAAAAAAAAAAAAAACAATTCACAGGTGAAGCTGAACCAAAAGCTTTAGCAACTTTTTGTGCCAGATTTCACAAATATCGAGACATGATCACTTATAGTGAAACATAGAACCTGTTCCAAGATGTGCCCGCATCATGAGTAATTAAATTATATTCTGCAAACTCAAATAAATCGAGCAATGTCTGTCATATATTCGCAAGAATATTATTTTATATTCAAAGTTAATTTTTTCTCACCATTTCGACAATTAATTTTTGAATACATTGATAATTATAAAAGTAGTGAAAACCAAAGTATTAATCTTACTGGCCCCATGCAGTCACCCTGAACTACAACTCAAAAGATTTTTTTGCCACTGGTGTGAATGAGAGTGTAGGAATGCAAAATTCAAACACATGTACTTTGCACAATGAGGAATAATGATAACAGCTAAAAATAATAAAGTTCCTGACACAAAATACACTTGTAAAGTGTATAATACATCTTGGGTAATAAAATACTTGGAAAAGTAACCTAAGGCTTGATTTGCCCTTTATGAAATTTTTGTTGACAGAAGTGCCAATTTCTCAAAAACGTTTTTACCTCTATATTGTATAAGGGGGGAAATGAATGCATACTCTTTTACACTATTATATAGAGCTGACAACTCATTTCTCTACAAATACTCGCATGAACAATATTTGCTGCTACTACTGAAGTAGCATGAGAATTTTGTTCATAATAAGAATAAATGCTTGGTATGTATGCTTTATTTTTATCAAGAAAAAATTTGTACGGGCAAAAACACAATTTTATCAATTACTTGTGCAATAGTTAGAAGTGCCCTAAATGCATACAGGTCAACAGTTATGTGTATGTATATATGGGACACATTTCTGCAACTTATTAAAATATACTGTATTAAAGTAAACTAGTAACATTAGATACCTTCTCAATATCACAAATTGTAAGATAAAGCATGTAGTGTCAAAGTTTTCCATCACATAAAAAAAGTTTGTAAAGAATGATAAAATAGGGAGTTTTTGCATACCGTAAGTTTGTTACTGTAGGACGTCCGTTAGCATTTTTCTCCCTAGCGCGCATGCTCATAGGAAACTGAGCACGCGCTGGAGGGAGAAAAATGCTAACGGACGTCCTACGGTAACAAACTTACGGTATGCAAAAACTCCCTATTATCTAAATCATATTCCACTTACTAGTCTTCCTCTCTTTGCTACTGGTCCATTTCCTATTCTTATATCGTCATATGCTACACCACCTACATTTTTGTTGAATTGCATTTTTGATAAATCTCCATTTGCCTTAATTGGTGAATCTTTTTTCTATGTAAAAAGAAAATATGAGTTAATTGCATAAATATATGTAAAATTCCAGATAGCCAAATTTAATCTTGCAAGAAGAGATCACTGATTTGATCGAAAATTTACTCTTAGCAGGTTTTGGCTAGAATAATATTTTTCAAGGAAATAGTTAGAAAACTTTACCACAACATCATATATATGCATACATACATTTATATATATTTTGTCTCTTTGAGAAAACATTTTCCTTTTAAATTTTCAGTCAAGTCTATTTTTAGGAAACTTTGTCTTTGGTTCGCCAATTGAACACAAGATTTTTTTTTCCTTCTGTAGTTTACAAAATACACATTATATTCAATACATATATATAAAATAGATTTATATATGACAAACATTAATATTTTGAATAAAAGGAAAAAATTTTTACTTAACATTGAATAGATGTCTACAATAACAATTTTGTAAAATAATTGAATATATAGAATCAAGACAGGACTTAGTTACTGAATGTATTATTGCTGACTTAAACTTTGATATAATTTAAAATTAAGGATTTTAATATTTACTGTAACCTCCTCTTCGTCAAGTCTTAAATTTTGAATGGATTAAAGATTATATATATATAGTTTGTTATATAGAAACTATTATATTAGAAGGATATCTTATTAAAGAAATATATGTTCTCGGACAATTGTGCACAATAATTAGTTTCATTAATAATTTTTCTTCAATAGATTAGTAAATGTCTTTTAGCAAGCATCAATATCAGAATTAAGATTAAAATAAAAAACATCTACATTAACCAATTAGAGCCAAGATTTTCTATACAAAATGCCCGCTATAATTGTAACCAAGTAAGAAAAAATATATTAAAATTACCAAAATGTTAGAAGTTTCATTGGCAATAGCATTAACTTCCTTTTGAGCGTTCTTCTTTTTCTTTTTTTTCTTCTTTTTTGAAATAGATGACTCAGTGGATACATTTTTGCCTGACTCCAAGGTGTTTCCAACCGAAATATCCATATCCTCATCTAGTGAATGAAATAATTATAATTATAAAACAGTGTTATAGTTTATTTTCACTAGTAAGCTATAATATTACAACTAATAAAAATAGCAACCTGAATCGGATTCAGAAACAATTTCATCCTCAACATCTTTTGGAAGCTTTGTAATGGAAACTATTTTTTTTGGCATAGGAGTCCTTCCAATAGATGAATCTAAATCATCTGAAATCAGGATTAAAAATAATTAAACTCAACAATGGATGCCCTAGATTGTTATTATTATACATGTTAAAAAAATATTCATTTTTTTTTTCACACAAATTAAACTGTGAACAAGATTTAAAGAGAACTGTCCAACCTAAGACATGAAAGAGCTGTTGTAGAAACCACTCAATAGAAAACAAATTTCCTTAAAAATAAAGTTATACAATTTAGATTTTTTTCTCTTCTTATTTCAATGGTTCAAATTCCTTGATGTGTTCAACAATTTAAAATGACCCATTCTATTGTGCTACAAAATTTGACTTGTCAGAGACATATTGGAGACTTAATCAATTTTTTTGCTAAATACTTTCTCTTTTAATTGGTATATAATTTATGTGCGGCCTAGACCCCCCCTTTAAATGTCACAGTTGGAATCCCTGATTTAAGCTATATCTGTAATACAAACAATTATAAAACTTGCATAATGATCTACTTAAAAATTTTTGCAGGATATTAGTGAATTATTATCTAACACCAAAGGAAAAGTCTGGGAGACAATCGGGGATGGCAATTTTAGATTAAGAACTGGACACGACTGCCTGCTCAAAATAGGGAATGTGAACTCTGATATGTGTGTTATATGTAAGACAGAGAAAATGAATAAGGCCCATGTATTTGCTTGTTCGGGACTGGACTCTGACTTGCACCAGGAGGGTGATTTGTGTATTCTTTACTGGAGGGCCAGAGAAAACATGTCTTGATCACACAAACTTTTATTATGGTGCTTCTAACTTTTTAAATTCCTATTCTTAGAACATTTAACTGTTTTTAAGGCCTTTTGGTCATTTTTGTTAAAAATGTCTGGTCTTTTCTCTCTGCAATTTTGATTTGTTTATATGTTCTCTGTTTCTACAATAAGTGGCCAAATGTGTATGGATTGAATTTCAGTATAATCATAGGTAACAACATTTTTGCAGAAAAGCAAAGAACAGTAATTTCAAAATGTAGAATGTAATGTAAATAATATGTAAAAGTAAATACTAGCAGAAATCTAAATTATCTTTGTGTTTATTTCAAACATTTCATGAACTAAATATCATAACCTTTTTGTAGTCAAACAAAACATTTTTAAAAGATGCTGCAAATATATTTTTTAAGTTCAAAAAATTAATAAAAATTGGCCCAATAAGAAATTTAATAAATACAATTAGACATATAATACTTGAAATGAAATATGCAATTTAATTAAATACTATATACCTTAGAAAATTCATTTCAGTGCAAAATAACCACATATATATTAAAAATGTTACCTTTTGCCTTAATCTTTTGATTTGTAGCATTTGCTGGTGTTGAAGAAGCATTAACTTTTTTCTCCTTGCTTGGTGTTGAAATATCAGCTTTTAATTTCTTTTGTACTCCTTTTTTAGCAAGTTCTAATATAAAATATAATATATTATAGAATCTGATCCATATATGCAGATTTCATTTTTGTATTTAGAATGCTTTAAAATACATTCTATAGAAGTTTTTAAAAACTACATTATAATCTTTATTGTATTTTAGGATATAACATGACAATCGCAAAATATATATATACTAATATAACATTATACTATAAATATAATATAGCACATTAGATATACATTCTTATAATATATTCGTATAATCACTCATTTTTAAACATGTAAATTTGATGCATACTACAAAGATATAAAATCCAATTCAGTAATGCAAAATTTACAGTAGCCTTTTATATACTCTTTCAAAACATTGCAATCCAACCAGAATTAAGCTTCCTAATACAATATTAAAGAAAAATTATGTTTGATGGAAGAAAATTTCTTCAAAAATAAAAACTCATGATTAAAGTACTTAGCATTGGAAAAGTTCCTAAACAACCCTTTAAGTTTTTTTTTTTTTTTTTTAACTCCAATAGGAAAAACTTAAATTTATAACTATTCAAAATATAATATTTAATACCTCTAAATATTTCCATATCATCAGAATCGTCATCACTATCCTCTTCATCAGCTGTACGAGGTCGCTTTTTAGAAAGATTTGGAAGAACCTGGACTATTTAAGGAAATGAATAGTTAGTCACATAATATTAAAATATAAAACAAATATTTTAATAAATTAATATTAAAAAGTGAAACCAAATTGGCATTAAGCCGCCGTGGATATTTTAGACTAGACAATTTTTGATAAATGTTTTCATTCACAATATAATTTTGTATCAAAAATAAATTTGATTTTTTAATAATATTTAAAAACTTAAAGAATTGAAATAAAATTATATATTCTAGTTCTAGTCATTTACTAGGATATTCCGTTGAGAAGAGAGACTTTAAGTAAAAACGTATTTAAATTGCTAAATGCGGAATTTGAAAAATGCAATACAGTCAGGGCTGAATTTAGATGAAAAGAACCCCAGGCTATCCTACTTATGAGGCCCTTTCACCTCTCATTTTTAAGTTTGTAAATTACATGAGAGATAATAAAATACATCATTACTATGATATATATATCAATATGTTAAATAAAACATGTTGTGATGGGTACTAATCTTTATAAAAAATGTGGCACAGATAATAAAAAAAATCAGCAGTTGAATGTCGGCTCCTCTTGGTCTTGAGGCCCTAGGCTGAAGCCTAGTTAGCCTATAGGAAAATCCGGCCCTGAATACAGTAACCTTTTTAATCAGGCACTAATTGAATCCCCGCTTTTGTATGGATTCGGGTGTATGTTAAACTTGTCAGCCAGATGGCGGCTCAATGCTGCTCACTTTTCCATCCAATGTTTGTTTCTTTTAGTAAATGTTTTTTTTTGTTTAATATGTACATCTTTTAAATGTTTAAATTATCTAGAGTGCTTTATCTTTAATCCCCTTAAAACTACATTATATTCAACAATACAACAAAATCACTTATCAGGCAGTTGTGGTCCTAAATTGCAAGGGGGAAATAATTAAATTCAATCTGACAATACATACCTGATATGACTGAGGAATTCAAATGTATAGAAAAATTCATAAAAAAGGCAAATATAATCATTTAAACAAAGAACTGGATTATATTATTTAAAGAAAAAAAGTTGATTCACTTAAATTGTGTCAAGAACAATGCAAAGGAGATAATTGTAATTTTTATCTTGTAACAGTGGTAGTCTTTTAATTATGTTTTTCTTAAGGAAGAATGGGAGACTGAGGTATTATGTATTAGAAACTTTTTTTCAGGATCTTACAATACAACCAGATCTTTTTTTCCTTTTCACAAAAAGTAATTTTGTGTAGAAAGAAGCAACTCTGGTTCATAAATTACACAGGTATAGCCTGACCACGAAGAATTTTAATGGCAAGCATCTAGTTTAATGGTAGAAACGGATGAATTGATTACTTATGGGTACTACTCAGATATTTATAGTGGAAAGTTGCTTAGAAAGAACTAAGTTAGAAAGGAATTTTTTTCCTACCATATGACATTGCCCTTTTGAATCCATTAAACTTGACTGCTTGCCAATTTTCCCACTCTATCGGTGGCTGAATTATACATTATTTCTGTATATATAGACTGCTTATCACAGTTTATAAAGCATGTACTGAATCGGGGCTCTACCGATATTTTAATATAAACTAATGTAATGGAATATTTATCAATAGCAAAAGATGATTTAATCACATTCTAACATTAAACATTACTTAATGAATGCAAATTTGTGCATTTATGGAAAGAAATTTTTTTTTTTAACAACAATGTTTTATTTCACTTTAAAAATTAACTTTAATATGAAGTAGCAAATATCAGTATGAGATCCAAATCAATAATTCTTATAAAGTATTTTTTTAATAATATTTTTAACAAATATGTGCTAGATGCAGCAAAATCTGAATTTGCATAACTTTTTGTAATCATTATTTACAACTATTAGCAAACTTTTTCTCAGAAAGATGTAAAACTGCAAAGCTATAAATTTGTTTTTAAACAATCTTTCATTAATATATTTTTTTCTGACTTAATTGATTTGTTTAATTTTATTTTCCCCACAAGTAGAGTAAATATATAAATATATTCTTTTTCAAATATAATTTATAATTGCATTATTCGAGTTCATATGACTATTCGTAAATACATATTTTAATGATTTAACAGCGCAAAAGTATATTTTCAAAACACTGATGATGACTAAATGTCCAGTAGTCTTGAAATATCATTTATTTTATATGAAATGGTTTACAGCTTTATTTCAAGACAAAATAACTGCACTAAATTTTAAAATCTTGCTGCAGCTTCTGACAGTCACCTGAATGGTAGAATGTCTGGTAATTTATAAGTTATTTAGGCAGAAGAAATAATTAAACTAAACAAACTAATTTTTAGAACAAAACAAATAAAAATATTTATGTTATACACTAGCATAACAAATAAATTAAATTGATAAAACCAATTAAATGCTTTAAAAATAATATACAGTAACAATGCAATTAATACTACAAATCAAATATTTTAAAAACATTAACAAATTAATAATTTTTTTTCAAAGCATTCAAATTTACTTCTTTACTTAAAATTTTCATTTTTTTTTAAATAATAAAACTATCAAATTACCTTCATCATCATCAGATGACTCTTCACTTTCAGATTCATCACTTTCTGCAGCTGTAATTGTACAATCACGAATAAACATTTACAGCAAATCTTCACAAATTAACAAAAATGCATTTGTAATGAATAATTTTTTAGAGATTCTCAATATATAAGGATCAATAATGCTTGCATAAATTATATTAATCTCTGCTGATAAACACAAACTTATTTTAATATGCTGATTGTAAAAAACAACTTTTATTACTAATTTCTAAATAATTCTTATGAAGAAATTTAATTTATATTTACAATGCACTATTATCCTTTTTAGCCAATCATGGTCTAAAAATATAAGTTGATTTGTGGTTGTATTAGACAGAAAAATCATGGTTAAACTAATTTGAGTTCCTTCCTGTTTAAAGATGAGCTTTTGTGCACAATTCCTTACATTTCACTGCTGGGGACCTTGACTGTTAATTTTTATCATGATTTCACCAAAAAACTATATTGTCAGATAGCATTAAACAGGCATTACTTATAATGTAAATAAAACATTACATTGATTGATTTTAAGAAAATTACAATTTTCGCTCTTTTTTGGAATTTCTAAAAAATAATATTTTTAAACAATTGTCACATTTCAAAAGACTTGATGCTATTATTGAAAAAGTTTTCCTATAGCAATGAAAGAATTCCTCCATGGAAAACTAACAATATTAATTAATAGATATTGACTGGATACATACCGAATAGCAATGTAATAATTTTTTAAAAAATAGATCTAA
The DNA here is from genome assembly GCA_021605075.1 of Caerostris darwini. Taxonomy (NCBI): domain Eukaryota; kingdom Metazoa; phylum Arthropoda; class Arachnida; order Araneae; family Araneidae; genus Caerostris; species Caerostris darwini. The sequence continues at coordinate 435,166 of BPLQ01001573.1, forward strand.
AAAAAAGGTGCATTTCATTGCATAATTTAGTTCATTTCTATTTCTGAAAATTTTCTTCATATTTTTTATCCAATTTTTTTATTTAAGAAGTACAGTTTTAATAACATATTGGACGGCATAAATAATTTATTTATAAAGCCACCTTTAGATTCCAAATAAAAAAATATTACTTTCAAGATTTGCAGATTAAGAATTATTTTTTAATGATTAAAATTCATTTATTCCAAGTAAAATTAGGTATTTGTAGAAAATAGATCTACTTAGTACATTTGCAGTAATGTAGATTGATTATAATATTTTGTGATGTCACCCCCAAAAAAAACATCAATTCTGATTAGACTATTGTGCACAGTACAGTAGCAAAAGCAAATCAAATTTAATATATTTCATTATAATTCAGATATAAACATTGCATTAAAAGAGTTACATTCTTTCTAAAATATTCTATAAAGTGAATGAATAACAGTTGGGCTGACATATAGACGGCACTAGTAGTATTAAATCCATATGATTTTTTGTTAGCCATAACCTTCAAAAGACACATGTATAAATTTGACAGCTGGTGCACTATTAGTATGCGAGTTATAGCATTTTTAGTGAAGCAACTTTTGTTAGTTTGAAAAAATGAATAAAAAGGAATTTCGTGTGTTAATAAAGCATTGCTTCTTGGTGAAAAAAAAAAAATACTATTGAAACCAAGGCTTGGCTTGATAAACATTATTCGGACTTTGCACAGGAAAATCAACCGTAGAAAAGTGGTTTGCTAAATTTAAAACGAGAAGAAATGCGCACCGAGGACGATGCACACAGTGGACGCTCCAGAGAGGCTGTTACCGACGAAATCACAAAATAATTTCTGATAACCATAAAGTAAAGTTGATTGAGATAGCTGAGACCATAAAGATATCAAAGGAACATGTTGGACATATCGTGAATGAATATTTGGATATGCGAAAGCTCTGTTCAAAGTGGGTGCCGCGCAGAGCTCACAATTGACCCAAAACAACAACGAATTGATGATTCTAAGCAGTGTTTGGAGCTGTTCAATCTTAATAATTGTGCGTCGATATGTGACAATGGATGAAACATGGCCCCATCATTTCACACTGGAATCCAATCGATAGTCAGCCGAGTGGACTGCACGTGATGAACACTAAAAATGCTATAACTCGCATACTAATAGTGCAACATCTGTCAAATTTATACAAGTGTCTTTTGAAGGTTAGGGCTAACTAAAAATCATATGGATTTAATACTAGTAGCGCCATCTATGTGTCAGCCTACGAACTTTTCAGTCCACCTGTTATATGATCATAATGACAATATTTAGTCATATGAATTAAATCAATAATATATATTAACAATTAACTATATACAACTTTTTAAATAATTCATAAATGTCTAAGAGATGATTAATTGTTATTTAAAATTTTATTCGTTGAAGTTTCTACCTCATTAGTTAAAAATTATACAGGTAGCAGGTTTTAATTTTATTTCTGCTGATAAATTAAAGCCTAAATCAATTATGACATAGCAATATCTGTTTGAATTAAAATTTTATTACCTTTAAAAAGTTGAATTCCTTTTTTGGATTCATTTAAATTCTTTTTATTTTCTGATGAGGTTATTGGCTTTTTAGGCATAGGAGTTCTTCCAATAGATGATTCCAGCTCATCTAGTTAGGGAAAAAAAAATATCATACATTTTTATACAATCTATTCATTAAATATTTATTAATACAACCAACACCATTTATATTCTTATACTGAAAAAAAAAAAAGATATTTCTACAGCAATTTAATTTAACATGGATATGAAGATATGAGAATTATTCAACACAGAATTAAATATTTGAATCATGAGTATTTTTATAATTAAGAAATTGTACATTAAAGAATAACAATCTTTTTGAATTACTCTTAAATGAATGTACACAATTTTTTATTGCATAAAATAGATTTATATTAATTTAAAATTACTCATTAAAATTATATTGTAATAATACAAATTTTAATACACTTTATTTCTGCACATAAGTTTTCATAAATTATAACAAAATTTCCGATTCAATTTAACTTCTGATATTAAAAAGGTTAGTTCCTTTTTTGGATTCATTTGTCTATGAAATCAAACACAAACTACATCAAAGGAACATGCACCAAACTAATTTGTTTTAGGAGTCTAATATTTAAGTTTTATGTGGAATAAATAATATATCCCTACTTTTTTTTTTTTACTATAATGAAATTGTTTAAAAACAGATTAAGAATGTACAATAAAACTTTTGAAATTTATATTAAAAGCAAAACTAGACTGTAGAACTTCATAATTTGAAATTTTATTAACCCCTTAACTGCCGCCGGCGTATATATACGCCTTTCCGAAGTACGATCCTTTGCATTGCGCTGCTATAAAGAAAACTGTTCTCACAGTCTTGGAATGCCACAAAATGACCTTGACAATGTTTGAAATGGATTTTATTATTTCAGAGAAAAGGGATAGGGTATTGGTAAAGGGGATGTTTCTGAGACGGTGAGTCATAGCTGTGCAGTGTTTGCTTCTGCTTCTGTTTGAGTAGGTCGTGCTTTTTTTATTCTTCTTTTGCTTCCGTTTCGTCGTGAAACCAGCTATCAATGCAATGAATGTGATTTTGGTTTATGTGACTTGGTTTATAAAAAAAAAGTTTAGACATTATCATATTTTACATATGAAACAATAAAGAATTCTTGTTTTAGGAAATATCACACAGCAGATAAGTTCTAACATCTGTTTTATTACACTGTTATTCTATACTTTAAATTTAGAATTTTTGTTTTTTTTACATTTTATTTTTTCTGTGAAAGTAAAAAGGTTTTATATTGCAAAACGCACCTCTTTTTTTCCCTCCAATACATCGCATAACTACGCGCGTCTGTATGAAAAACAGTGGCACTGGGGAGCGCATCTCGTAAGTTTTCCTCGGCAGGTAAGGTGTTAAGAATTATTATTAGCAGATTCATTTTAAATTGAAGTATTAATGAAATAGTCAAATATATTTCCAATTCTTTAATTTTCAAAAATATACAATTTTTTTGAAATATTAATTATAAAAATTATGAAATTTATGTTTACCTTTTGCTTTATTTTTTTTATTAGTATTGGTCTCTGGCGTTTTAGAATCATTGAAAGTTACTTTTTTATTCTGCAATGGTGTTGAAGCGTCAGCTTTTAATTTCTTTTGATTACCTTTCTTCCATAACTCTAAAACAAAAACAAGATAAAAATAATATTATCTAGTATTCAGAAAAATAATATACACACGACAGACAATTTTGAATAACTGAAATAAAATAAGAAAGAGTTATTATTTTTTTTTAAACTTTCCTTTATAAGTTTAAACATAGATTTTTTTGATAAGTTTATTTTTATAAATTGCTAACTTAATAACTTAACAATGTGGATATGGTATATATAACTTAAGAATATGTGGTCCATGGCCATCCATAACAAATATCAATTTTACTTTAATGTTTTTAAATATTTTTAGACTTCAATGAAAAATCAAAACGTGGAATGTAATTCAGTTCTAATTGGTAAATCAAAAAAGAAGTTTCAAGAAATAATGAAAAGCTGCTCTAGAAGTAGAAGAAAATAGAAACTGTTAAAAATATATGTAATTTGTAACTAATATTTGAGAATAACAGAGCAATTATTTCTCATATTCTAAATAGTTGGAATAAAAGAAATCATGTATTGCAAATGAAAGAAAATGTGAGTTATTATAACAAATATAAAGTTTTTTTCATGTTTGAAAATGTATTCCAAAATATTAATTAAAAAAGATCTACACATAAAGAAATAATTTTTCTAAAGATAAGAAAATCCTTAATCCAAGTCCCCTTAGACATGTAATGGAGTGCATTCTATGATCACTTCTAAAACAAAACAAATTCACACAAAAAAAAAAAAATTCATTTATATTAACTATTTAAAATTTCATACTTCCCCAAATAACTCTCAATTTAAGTGTACCATATGCAAAACGAATCAATTCACCATTCCATAAAGCATTAACTTTGATTTGAGAACTCCAAAGCAACCTCGAGTGAATGAGAATTGCAACAAATCTTTCCAAACAAAAGGGGACAGTCTCATTGCAACCAAGAACGGTGAAGGGAAATAAGTTTAGCTAAGTATTGCCCTTATTAATGTGAAGAATGTTTATGACCATAGACGTAACTAGAGATTTGCTGGATGCTAGATCTATTCATTTTGATAGTGCTCTTTAAATATTTTTTTGATAAAATAAACTTGTTTCAGAACATCAGAATGCTAAAAAAATCCTCTCAAGGTAGAGGCATTTTTAAGTAATATTAAGGGTTACAGACCATATAGCTCAAAGAATATACTCATATTTGATATTAAGCTTCTACATTATCTCCTCCCAATTTAATATATTGCTTGGAACACATTTCACATATATAAATGCCTTCTGGAATGTCTCCATTCCAATACTATTCAGCTCCAATGTTGCAGTCACTTCAACTCTCTATCAACGGCAAAGATTATCTATCTGCAAAGGTCATGGATAGATAGAACCCCCCAGCTAAACAGAGATGGGGCTTGGAGTCTTGAACGCAGTCCACAAAATGCTGAGTGGACCTAGATGCTTTGCACTTTGACAGTGGAGCATGATTTATGAAGTATTTCTTCATGATTCCATAGCAACTGGGACATTCAACAAAGATGTTTTTGAATCAGCTCTTGAAACAAATGCAGTATGCATTTTATGAAGAATTTCAAATGCATCATCTCACAAGTCATTGCCCGAACAGCAATTTTAAACAGGAAGGACAGGTTGTGGATATCAATTGCTCCTCGTATACACAAGATCTGTTGTCCCAGTCTATTTTTTAAGTCCAAGTTGAAATTGAAGATGAAGGGACAATGGTATAAGTGAAGCAGCTTTGATATCAGAACCCAAGAATGTTTGAGAGGAGGAGTTTAGTGACCTATATACTCATTCCAAGCCTTGTAATATATTGGGAGGGGACAAACCTTTTTAATATGCAGGACAACTAAAATTAAAAAATATTCTACCCCATTTGATAACTAATGATGAGTTTTCCAAATAGTTTGAAAACTTTATTGCAATTTAAAAAATTATAATCTAATATAGTTATTAATAGAAGTAAGATAACAATTTCAAAGAATTGGTAATCATTTACAATATTTTTCAGATATCTAGAAATTGTTATGTGATATGAAACAGCCTTTTATTTCTATTGGCAGTCTTTGATACAAATATTATTTGAGGTACATGAAAGGACAATTTTCATCAATAATTGATTCTTCAAAAATTATATCGAAGTGTGACACGAGACGACTATAAATTATTTTTTATACTAAAAACTGAAATATAAAAGTCGAAAATTTTAATACTACAATGCAAATTGTTTAATTTTGTGATATAACCTTACATTACAATAACACACTGTATAACGATGGACACATACAAGGATATAAACATTGATTTAACAGAATTTACTCATTTTCAATTTGAAAATATCTACATCATTTATTTACACTTTAGCAATCCAGCATTTATGCATAGGAATTTACATTCTCCTATTTGTAAAAGGATTCAGAGCCATTAATGTCTTGGGTATCCAGTATTTAGTAAGAAAAATCAATCAAATAGAAGATCTAAATGTTTTGCAGAATATTCTTAAAATAAATTATTCACTAAAAAAATTTACTATTTCTCTATAAGTTTATTAAACTTTGCACTCCATCCATACAATGCACATTTAATACCACATAACTATGGGTGTTCTCTAATAATTACATAAAGGATAAAACAATTAAAAAATTGTTTTATTACAATTAAAGCATAATGATGAGCTGATAAGCAACCAGAATTTTCCAGAATTTTTATAAAATTCAATAAACAATATAAAATTAGAAAATTAAACAATTTATTTAATCTTGTTAGGCATTGTAAATTTATGCTAACAACTTTGAATTTGTTCTTATGGTTTCTATCAGAATAATTAAAATGCCTTTTCATGCATACAAAGACAAACAAAGGCAAAGGTTGTGTTTGTTAAGGAGTTCTTGGGAATTTGGGAATCCCCCATACCTCCGGTTACTTTAATAGGATTTAATGAGTTGCTCAATGGCTATTGTATAACAAAGAATAAGATCAGACATTTTAGACAGACAATCAAACAGTTTATATGGACTTTAGACCTTAAACTAACAAATTATTTTTAAACAAAGAAATTATAAATTTTTTTTTTTTTTAATGAATTTTATAATATTAATTTTACCACCAAATGGTATGCGTTTCCATATTTAAAGAGAATAGCAAATTTAAAATTCCAAGGAAATATTGCAATTATTTCTTACATAATTCTTTCACTGAATTTATAAAGAAATAAATTTAAAAATTACTAATTTTATAATTTAAAAAAAACATTGGTCTAAATTAAAATGTCCCCAACATTTAGAAATCTATAAAACCCAATAGTTTAATCAATAAACTTTATACTTTACAAAAAAATTAAATTGAAGCTAGAATGAATACAGATATTTTTAAACAATCACAGATTTTATAAATACCTGAAGTATTTAATTTGCCAAAACACATATACTGTTAGTATTTTTAATAGACATACCCCGCTAATTATTTAGTAAAGAATATATTGGATCTATTCTAATCTAAATTACCTTTAAACATCTCTATGTCTTCATCTTCTGAATCTTCATCGTCACTATCACTATCATCTTCATCATCACTATCATCATTATTTTGAACAGTAAGTCTCATCTGAGAAAGATTCATTAGAGCTTCAGCACCTGTAGTTAAGAAAAAAATGCAAGTAAAATTAGCCTATATGATCTTGTATTTTGCAATTTTAATAAATATATATATTTTTTTATAAATAATTATCGAGAAAAATATAAGTGAAGATGATAAATCACACCATTTCTTAGAATATTTTTTATAATATAAATAGAATAGAATATTTTTTTTAATTTTAAGACTGTATGACAAATAACCAAAGGAATCAGCATTACCATGGAAAGAAAGAAATGCAAGAAACCTCTTTTTAATCCAGCATGCTCAGAACCACTGTCATGCCAGATCATCAAGCATCAATAAAGTTTTAAGGAAATCAAAGTTTAGCACAATGTTGTTCATATTCAGTTTTTAACACAATGTTGTTCATATTTTTGTCCAGAGGTTATTGTAACACTGGGTAAAAATATGCGCAACATTGTGTCACGATGTGGCGATCAAAGTCAACAAATGGCCAAGTCTATATAAAAGTGAAGGATTAATGGGGTTGGGTTGTCGGTATGTGCCAAACTACAGGAAAGTTACTGTAATGCCTTTTGATAACTTTTTTTTTTCTCAATGCAAAACATGCCAGCAGTCAATATTATTGTAGCTGGTATGCTTTTAATCTTACCTTGTTATTTTTGGCAGATTTACAGATTATTTCTTACAGTCTAATAGTCTTCTTAATAAGAAAGGAGAAATACAAGTGGTAATATATCTTTTAAATTATTGGAAAAGCAACATAATTTTTTTTTCTTTACAAAAGCTGTCACTATTTTCTTTGAAATAGAAAGTTTTTTTAATTGCACAAATTAAAAAAATAATGACTTTTTTCTTAGTACAAAAGAGTAAATAAAGACTTTTTTCTTAGTAGAAGTACAAAATTTTCCACCCATTAATCCAATTTTTTTTTAAATATTCCATAACTATAGATTATCATTAGCAGTTGGCATCTCTCCTATTACCAAAATAAATTTCAAAGCATGTCATTCAACAATTAAGTGACCTAATTTAAACTCTTTTCAAGAAATTTCAATACAATCTCCAGGTCTCTGACCAAACCAAGATTGGAATGTTTATTATTTCATTTGTGTATGAAATCCTGGTATTAAAAAAATTAATTTAATACCTATATAAAATTTCTAGAATATAAAAATCTTTATAAGGATAAAGTATTCACAACATAACACAAATGTTAAATTAAAATTTCAAAATGAATATAAATCAAGTTATTTATCAATTCAGTGTTGCGTCAATTATAAAAACACTCTTATTTAATTAAGAATAGAAATTAGTTTAAGTTTCTTTAAAGGGGGCAAAAATGAAATTTTTAATGACATTAAGTAAAAATATGCATCTTTATTTTATTGATGTACCTCACTGATGTTAACTATTTAATAAAATTGATAGCTTAAACTAGATGCAAAAGCAAGAAAAATATAAAACTATTTTTCTAAACAAATAATTTTTTTTTTTTTTTTTTTAGAACCTGCATATCTATTTATGGAAAATCTTTAATATGAAGTAAAAGTCTAAAGTAAATATTCCTCTTTCCCTCAGAAAAAACATTTATATTAATCCTGAAATCTCTAAAAATAATCAACTAAAAAACATATTTTTAGTTTAATTTCTCCATATTTTAGATATATATACATTAAAAAAAGACTAAAATAGACATTTTTTCATTAAAATGTAATACAACTAGACCTTGTACAGGACCTGAATCAAATTTCAGAACAAAATTTCACCCATTAAATGAAGATTATTTTGTGCTTAAAACCCTTAGTTAACTATAAAAAGAAAATTAAGAGGTAGCAAGCATATTTAGTACATATTTTTTAAACAATTATTAATTTACTCATGTATACAATGATCAAATTTCACTTACCATTTATTTTCGATTTTGAACTAGTTTTACTATGAAAATCAATGATATTAAAACATTTGTTACAGAAAAACAATGGTATTTTCATAGGTTTGTCTAGCTTCTTCATAATTAATAGAAATAGACCAAGAAAATACAAAAAAGCTGCAGATAAAAATACAATAAAGTTTCTATTTTTTCAAGTATTTCAGGACTTGTACGAGGTCTATACAGCAATGTATAGCTTGAAATTTACATATCATCAAACCAGGGTAGGCTTTCAATGAAGATTATACAAATTTGTACATTCTCAAATTGAATTATTAAAATTATGTTTATTACCTAATTTAACATCTTCATCAACCGCAGATAAATCTTCATACATCTCAGACAAAGCATCTACCTGAAATAAATAATCTCCCGCACATGATTTTACATCTAACTCAGATAAATCATCTATCTCAGATGAAGAATCTTGATTTTCCCATGGAGAATCTTCCCCTGTAGATGAATCTGGATCTTTCCAAGAAGAATCTTCATACTCCCAAGATGAATCTTCATACTCCCAAGATGAATCCTCTTCTTCTGATGAATCATTTACCTTAGGTATACCTTTATTTACATCACCTATTTTTTTAGGTGAGGTAAAAGAAGGTGTATCTAAGGTAAATGATTCATCAGAACCTATTTTTTTAGGTGAATTATTTTTTTTTCTTGATACTATGTCTATTTTCATAGGAGAGGTAAATGTCTTGACTAAAACATAATATGATTTATTTTAATTTTTTTTAACAGATTAAACTTAAAAGTTAGTTTACTAAAAGTATTCTAACAAGAAAAGTTTTTAGTTCAAAATAAAATATACAAAGATAATACTACCTTTGGCATGCATGACATGGAAAATACTTTTTTTTATAATTTAGCAGAAGATTTTAAAGTAATTCATTCAATATTTTATTTCTACATAACAATATAGTTCAATCCCCGAATACATGGGAAATTAACAAGCAGCCAAATTGGACGGATATAAAAAGAGTGATGTAAAGGCTCGTTCCCACAGAAGCGAGAGGCGACGACGCAACTTGGGGCAAGAAAGAAATTTTTTTGACCTGTTTGCATCGAAACATCAAAAATTGCATTATGCCTAGTGAAGTTCAGCTTCGAGTTAACCAACTTTCAACTCCGGTTCTTCTGCTTTGAATTGAAAGTTGGTCAACTCTTGGTGGATTTTAAACCGGTTTCAGGCAAATGCAGTGAGGCTAGTGATTGCTCAACGCTTCACTCTTAAACGCCTCGATGGGAACAAGCCTTAATAGGAGAGGAAATAGCATAATTAGAAATAACATTTGTAGAAATTTTAATGAGAATTATACATGGCTGATATAACAATAAGTTACCTTTTTGTTGTCCCTTTCCCTTTCTCCCTTCCTTCATTTGTGCATTAATCTTTACTCCACTACTTTGTATAGTTTTACTCAGATTATTCTTAGTTGAAGAAACAGTGAATTGATCTGAAAGAGAAAACACAACTGATTCATAAAGCAAATGTTAAAATAATCAATTGTATGTTTTTCAATTAACTACAGCCTATTTCATATATTTTTGTTGCTTAAGGAGTGGAAACAAATATTAATAAATAAAATATTTGCTTTTTTAATCCAATTATATTGAGACATAAAAAAATCAAACATTTTTTATGGCTCATTGTGAATATAATATTGATGAATTTAAAAATTGATTAAAAGAACTATTATTTACTGATGACTATCTTTATATATCTAGCTTAGCAGCTTTATTGGGAGAATTAAAAAAGGTAACATTCTACAATTAACAATATACATTTATGTGTGCGTGCACATGTAGATAATACTAAAATTAGCTTTCTATACACTAAAAACAAACAAGAATTCTAAGAGAAAATAAGTGATGCTTACTCTGCTTTATATTTTGATTATCATTTGCATTCTTGAGGTTGGTTTTGTCATTCAGATCATGAATATAATAACCACTTAAATGAACAGTACCTACAAAGAATTTCAATTTTAATATAGAATTCACCATTTTTATAACTGATAAGATTTACAAAATTAATGGAAGAAATCTACTGTCAGCAAATAAATTTTAAAGCTTTTATTTTCGAAATCTAAAGTACACAAGATTAGAATTAATCAAATTTTAAATAAAATAATTTCATCATTCCTTATTTTATAGAATTTTTTATTGCCCATTGCAAAAAATTCTTTCTTCATAAATCTGTCATTGATGAAAAGAGAAAAAAAATAATAAATAAATAAATAAGTAAGTAAAAATAAAAAGCAATGCAGTAATAATCATAAATTCTTGTGTCACTATTCTTTACATATCTGACAACTTCATGGTTTGCAGAATATTATTTGACTATTAAAAATTATCAATAAAAATATTGCTAGCTAAAAATGCTTTCTACTCGTAAATAAAAGTCTCACAGAAAAATAAACTCTATATTCATATATATGAAAAAATATATTCTTCATCACCTATAATGTGCATACGTTTTTACAAGAGAAGAAAAATTCAATAGACATTATAAGCCAATGAGAGTGGCTTAAAATGTATCATGAAATAAATAACTTAAAACACATTCCAGGAAGTAAAATTTAACTAATAATAATCAAGTTTCTTCATATCTTTATAAGCAAAGGTCCTAAATTGGCAGAATTTTTTTTTTTATTGTTTTCTTTGAATTCATTACAAATTTTAAAACATTTTCTTTATTTTATCATTTGTTTTAGTTTCTTGGCATATGTAAAGTATATATTTTTATATTTATTTGCATATTTCATTTTTATGTTTTTTCCTCTTCTTAAATGTGTAATGTTAATGTATCAAATTATTGAAATATAAAGTACACTTTATAATTGAAAATATTCTGCTAATTAAACATATGATCAACAGGTAAAAAAGTAAAATTTTTAGAAATAAAATTTTATTATGTAAAGAAGACACACGTTACAAATCACTTGCAGATAATGTATAATTTTTGGGCCTCCATCTCCAATAAGAAAAAAACTATGGTTTATTTACACTTCTGCAGATAAGCAGGATATTAAAAACTTGAAACAAAAAAATTTCACTTGCTACTGTATCCTAAAAGTAAGACCAATTTTCAATTTAAAATTTCCCATCGCTTATGGAATTTCAATTTTTCTTTTCTTTTTTAGGTTGCTGGCACTGTCCGTGACATCTGTGTGAAATTTGTTGTCAAAATATTCATTAGTGTTTGAGTTATGCTTGGCTTTGTGAGACGCTAAAACTGATTCCGGCGATTTTTGAAATGTCTAAATTAATTAAAGCAAGAGCTTGCATTAAATTTTGTTTGCAGAAAATGTATAGAATGTTGCAGAAGGCATTCCTATATCAGAAATAAATGTTTACAAGTGGTATAAACAGTTCAAAGAAGGCAGAGAAAGCGTTGTAGATGAAGAGCGCTTTGGTCGACCATCAACATCAACTGACAAGAAGTTCATGTCCAAAAAATTAAAGATTTGGTGCCTGCAAACTGTCGATTTACAATTAGAGGCCTTGCTGATAATGTTTGAATTTCAAAAGGATCAGTCAATTCCCCTTTGGGCGTCACACATCGATTGCTACCGAAAGTATTGAATGTGCCAGCTCACACTGCATTGATTCTTCTTTCCGCCAAATATGAAACCCATATCGTTCCACAACCACCATATTCACACCGTACAACTTCTGACTATTCCTTAAACTCAAAAGACCACTCGGGGGACACCGTTTTAAGTTAATTAAAGAGATTCAACGTGAATCCATGCACGCTTTGAAGGCCATCCTTGCCGATGACATTTTAGCATGCATTGAGGATTGGAGAAAACGTTGGTATAAGTGCACTGTGTCTGGAGGGGATTACCTTGAAGGAGTGGAAATAAATTTAAAAAAAAAAAAAAAAATATTGGTCTTACTTTTTGGCACAATAGTATGTTTTAACTGCATGCTATTGATGAATGTTAACACTACTGGTATGCAATGAATAAGAAAGTATAAAAAAAATGAACTATTGATTTTTTTTAAGCATACCTTGTCCTCTAAGAGAAAAAGAAACTTCTTCTCCAACATCAAAAAACAAATCCAAATTTACTTGTAACTGGGATTCTTTATGTAATGAACACAGCAAATACTCAGAACCTCCTCTCTCTACCAACAATGACACAAAATGGCTAGAAAGTGCTAAAACAAAAATAAGTATCTTTATAGGAAAAATACTTCAAATTCTATGCATAAATTATAAATAATTTTTCAAACAAAAATTGTGTATTTCATACACATTTTTTTGTGTGTTTTTTTAATACTTACTACCTGCAGGATCCAAGGCTGCCATACTTATATGGAATCTTCGTTCAACAATTTGGGAGTATTTTTTGCCACTTTCACAACATATTCCTAGAAAAGTAATTTAGTTTTAATATAAAGACTTACTATAAATTAATACTATACTTAATACTATACTAAATACTATACTTAAATAATATATATAATTAAATAAATACTTACTATACTTAATACTATACTTACTTACTAAGAAAAATTGCTTTTCCCTCAACCTCATTAACATTCTCTGCAAGGCAATAAACCCACTTCATTTTTGATAATTCATATAACTAATTACTAATCATATGAATTATCAAAAATGGCAAGCAATGAGTTATTTTGAATTACAGATCTTATTTATCATTACAATACTTATCTTTTACTCAGTTAATGCTAACTGAATCCCCCCTCAACTAACTCAAAAGATAGAGACATTCATCTAAAAAGATTCCTTGTTTAATAAGTCGAAAAAAAAAAAGATTTACTTAATCATTTCCATTCTATCTTATAAATTGCTAGTTCAGTAAATTTGTGATTTTCACCACACATTCAAGCCTAACAAAATTTTTGTATCCCTTATTTTAAATTAATTATACATACACTGTTTATATTATAGCTACTTTTGTTATTTCACTTAGGAATACACTAATTTAGTAACAGTCATTTTGCTGTCCTTTATTTTGTTCATCTTTATATCATTTTAAAACTAACTTTTAACTTCCTCTAATTAAAAGGCAGTATGAAGAGAAAATAGTTATTAATTTGCTTAATTTTTAAATTTTCATACCTACAAATACATAAATCGTAACCAACCAAAATATACTTGATTTCTTTTAAAACGTTTTACAACATATGCTGATTTATAGCGTTACTTTAATTATTTTATAGATATACATAACACATCATATGATTTTGTAAAAACTGTAATAAATATTCATATTATGTATTTATATTGAGTTCAAAAGACTGCAGTAGTTAAAAAAGGAATCAATATTTAGAGTTTTGAGTAAAAATAGTATAAGAATTAAACGTAAAACCAAAATTAAATTCAAGTAACACGTGTAAAATTTCATCTTATTTATAATTAAAAAGCATTTACCCCAAAATGAGCACTTGTTGGCAGAAAGATTAGTTGATATCTGAGACATCTTTGTCTTTTTTAATTCAACTATGTCAAATAAAAATCTCGAATTATAAAACAATCAAATATTCCAATAAAATCCAAAGCACGTCGGTAAATCAAGTGAAGATTTTTTCTCAAGCACTTCACTTGAAATTGTTGACCAGAAAATTTAAGTAATGAGTTACAGTTAAGCATGCAAGTGTGAAATTAACCATACGGAGATAGAGATTTGCTAATTAATTTTTGTTATTTTTTATTTTATAATTTTATTAAATAAATCTTTCTTTTTAAAAAAAGGGCATTTACTTATCTATTTTGCTTATTAACTCAAAGGGCATGAGACCACCGCTATGTTTTAACATTTTACAATGAAGGAGCTAGTGGCCGCTAATAATCTACAATAAGTAGATTTGCTAATCTTTAACAAGGTAGCTTAATTATTATTATTATTGTATTATTATTATTTAAAATAATCTTTACCATGCGCTATAATCCTTTTAAATAAGTTGTTTAAAGTGGTTTTTTCAATTTTTTTTACAGGATGTTCCAAAAATATTTGAGTAAATGTCTAAGGTAGGTAAGATGACATAAAAAGGAACCTTTAATTGCTTTAGAACCAGCAACAGGAAAGAAGAGACCCAAGAAACAGAAATGACACAAATGAACAACTAATGGGGAAAATTTGCCATAATCTAAGGAATGAAGTATTAGATGGTACATTAAATGATGTCACAGAGATGCTAAAAAATTCTGACATCAAAATACCTGTTTAAAAGTCTACGAAAAGACCTTCCGAAATGGCTTGGAACGTTGTTTGCTGAAACCCCATATTGGAACGTGGGTAAGTAATTCCAATTTTTTTTCTAATGCAGCTGGCAAACACTTAAACAGTTGCGTTTTATGCCTTAAGGCAAGCGCTGCACCGACGTTACTCCCTTAGCATTACCCAGGAGGTGTGTGTAGCTGGAAGACAAGCTACGGACGCGGGGTAACAATAGCCCCGCAACTCTCTACGATCACGTTAGAGTGGGACTTACGGTTTAAAGCGGATTCCGAACCCTTACAAACATCCACGGCACCACCGGGACTCGAACACGAAATCTGTGGGACCGAGTGCCAGAGCGTTAGAAACTCGGCCATCACGCCCCATTCCATTACTAGGAAGATAAGATAATTTGTGGAATCCATTTAAGATGGTAAGAAATAAGAGTCAATTTAACAGTCACCCATGATTGCCATACATTAATATCGAATCACTGTTGGATCTAACGGGCATTCAGAATGCAGGTTCGTTTGGAGTTCATATAAAAGCATTTCACTGATTAAATAATAATTTTTAAAAAGTAAAAGTGGCCTTATCAGTGAATAAAACAAAAGTCGAACGATTCATAACTTTAGCCCCTTTTCTGAAAAACTTACTATGCAATAGCTACTAGGGATTGCAATATCGGACCAAAAGTTCAATGCCGGTATTCGGTATTTTTTAGATCTTAATACCGGGATACCGGTTTTAATACCGGTAGTAGAAATTTTAGAAAAAGAAAGAAAACACAGGTGTTTTTTTTTTTTTTTTTATTTGCCAGTTTTATTAGACAATGTAAATATCACAAAAAAAATTTGTAACTTATAAATTATAACAGTATATAAAGAATCACAAAAAAGTAAAGGAACATCTTATTTATTTAAATCTCAAAAGAGTGTAAATATCACTATTCAGTCTGTGGTACTATTACAAATTTTTGAAATGTGATCTTAAAAAACATAACGCATCAATTGTACTATCATTAAGCCTAGAACGTTTTTCTATTTTTTTTATTCTTTCTAATGAAGCTGGCAAACACTTTAGACAGCTTGGTCTTGGATGCCTTTAGGCAAGCGCTGCACAAACGTACTCACTTTGCATTACCCAGGGGGCGCGTGCAACTTGAAGATAAGCCACGGACGCGGAGAACCCGAAACCTGTGGCAACGCCACGATCCTATTAGACCGGGACCTTCAGTTTAAATGGATTCCGAACCACTACAAACATCCATGGCACCGCCCCACTCGAACCCGAAACCTGTGGTACCGAGCGCCAGAGCGATCTAACGAGAACCGGCCATTCAGTGGCCCTGCCTGAACGTAATTTTGTGCAAACATGACCAGCTGTCGGAAACGCTCTTTCAGCATCTACGCTAGTGGGTGGTACTGTTAGCAGTGCGCGATATACCTTTTCCAAGTATTTACCTCTAAATCCCTCATCTTCAAATAAATCTATTTCTCGTCGGATTGTTTTGGATACAGCTGATTTCTGTATTGTATTTTGGTTTGCTGAAATTTTTTTAGTTATCGCTAATTCTAATTTTTGTTCAAGAGACAATTAATTTTCACTATCACCATTAGTGTCATTAAAATCTTCGATAACTGTACCGAATTCTTCTGAATGGGGATATGTTCTGAATTCTGAATAAGAATTTACAGATAAGAATAAGAATTTCACAAATAAGAATTCACAGATAAGAATTCTTTCACAGATACGATTCTTACTAAATTTCTCGTAAATACCGAGAAACCGGTATTTAAACTTGTGAATACCGGTATTACAAAACTGTACAAATGGCTCAAAGTACCGGTATTCGGTATCCTGGTATGCCGGTATTGCAATCTCTAATAGCTACTTATTGAGGATAATATGCAGGGTGCGTTTACTGATTATTGGGCGAAGAGTTAGGGGCAGAGGTTTGGCTTTCACAACATTCTGTACCCTCCAACAAGAAACGCCTAATGTAAAAGCAACGAAATTTGTACTAATATCTGGATTAGCGTACATCATATCCAACATTGCTTCCATCATGATGGAAACAATGTTGGATAGGATGCTTCCAACATTGCTTCTATCATGAGCAATCGTAGTTTTCCTACGATAGGCTTAAATGCCCTACAATTGGCAACGGCATGCCATGCTGAATATATGCGGTTCTCGTCAGATCACCGAAGTCAAGCATCATTGGGCGCGGTCAGTACTTGGGTGGCTGACCACCTGGGAACACCGCGTGCCCGTTGGCATTCACAAATTCGGGACCTGAATGGCCGAGTGTCTAGCTCTCTGGCGCTCGGTGCCACAGGTTTCGGGTTCGAATCCCGGCGGTGCCATGGATGTTTGTAGTGGTTCGGAATCCACTTTAAGCCGTAGGTCCCGGTCTCCTATGACTGTAAGAGCGTCACGGAGCCAAAGTCAGGCTTCTACCTACGGGTGCTCCATCACAACAGAAGCTGCTTCCTTCCCCTTCAATCGTGAGTACGTATGGGCTCGTGGGCTTGGCCAGCCAAGTGGGATAAGAAACAACAACAAACAGGCTTAAATGCCCCACAATCATACAACGCTACGATGCGAGCATGCAAATAAGTGCGCATGTCTGTGCAGGAAGCGTTACGCATAAATGCATCGAGTGAATAGAAACAGGACGCTATTGATCTAAATTGGTAGAAGTACATTATGGTAAAAGTGAAAGGCTTAAATTATTTGTTTTTTTTTTAATAAGTAAAAAGCCCTTCACATATTTATTTTTAATAAATAATTCAATGATTTAAGGCCAATATCAAACTAATGATTTTAACTTCTTAATATCAAAAATCTGAAAGGACAAAAAAAAAAAAAAAAAAAAAAAAAAAGAAATCACTATTTATTTTGTAATTAAAGTATTTTGTGTCTGGTGCCATCTAATAGCGGAATTGCTTTGCCAAATTTTTTTTTATTTGTCTTTAGAAATTTTCGCGTAATTAAATTACTTTATAAATTTTTATCCATTCATAATTATTCAAAGCAAAATTTCTTTAAAGTTTGCTAAATGATAATTTGAACTTTTCACTGATAAATTTACCAAAACCAAAAATGTTTTATTTTGTGTACAGGGTTAACGCCTGGTCATATCTTCCAGATATTAATAAATTATATTGGCGAGATGTGTTTTTAAAAAATCGTCCTGTAAGCACTTGGATGTCAATAAACTAATTTCAGATATTAAAAAAATATATATAAAGCAAACCTTTATAAATGAATTACATTAATGTTTTCAAATGAACATACTTTACCGAGATGCTTGAAACATGGAGAGAATCACCACACTGGAGAATGTCAAATCACAGAAAAGCTATAAAAACCTAAAGCATCACTTTTAACAACACAAAGGTCATGTAGCTTCATGGCTATGTCTAGTGTTCCCCAATCCACAGCTCAAGAAAGGAAAACTAACAGGTGGACTGAAAAGTTCGTAGGCTGACACATAGATGGCGTTCCTAGTATTAAATTCATATGATTTTAGAGCCCTAACCTTCAAAAGACACGTGTGTAAATTTGACAGCTGTTGCACTATTACTATGGGAGTTATAGCCTTTTTAGTAAAATTTTAGCATTTTTAGTGTTCATCACGTGCAGTCCACTCGGCTGACTGTCGATTGGGCTCCGGTGTGAAATGATGGAGACATGTTTCATCCATTGTCACATAACGACGCAAAAATTCGTGTTTATTACGATTGAACAGCTCCAAACATTGCTTAGAATCATCAATTCGTTGTTGTTTTGGGTCGATTGTGAGCACTCACTTTGAACAGAGCTTTCGCATGTCCAAATATTCATTCACGATATGTCCAACACGTTCCTTTGATATCTTTAGGGTTTTGATGTTTTCGTCGGTAACAGCCTCTTTGGGGCGTCCACTGCGCGCATCGTCCTCGGTGCTCATTTCGCCTCGTTTAAATTTAGCAAACCACTTCTCTACGGGTGATTTTTCTGGTGAAAAGTCCGAATAATGTTTATCAAGTCAAGCCTTGGCTTCAATAGTATTTTTTTTCGCCAAAAAGGCAATACTTTATTAACACACGAAATTCCTTTTTATCCATTTTTTCAAACTAACAAAAGTTGCTTCACTCAAAATGCTATAACTCCCATACTAATAGTGCAACAGCTGTCAAATTTATGCACGTGTCTTTTGAAGGATAGGGCTAACTAAAAATCATATGGATTTAATGCTAGTAGCGCCATCTATGTATCAGCCAACGCACTGTTCAACCCACCTGTTAACATAGAATATATTTATTATGAGAATCCTGAAGAGAAATGTTACAGTTTTGTGTTATGTTTTTTGTAGTAAATAATCACACCAAAGGAAACAATGTAGACCTACCTCCTAGTGTACACCCTGGGCAATGTTCTATAAGGCTAAGTGGTCTGCAGTTTTCGGTATGATCCTCAAGTTAGCCTGCTTGTATTGCAATGGGATGCAAGTGGCTAGTCTTAATCAAAAATAACTGATCTAATAAACATCTACATAGCATTGGGATTTTCGATCAATCAAACTGCCCTCTTCGTAATTCAGCAGAACTAATGAACCGAGCTCATCTCCATCATTGCTTGGCATTTCATGGTGAATCTGAGACAGCGAGATACTGGCAAGCTAGAGAACCCTTAAGACAGTTACAGACCCCTGTACAGTTTCTTTTTCTTTTTCAATTCCTTCTATTATCTTCTAATATCTTGTTCAAATTTTCAATCGTTCATAAAATACTTTTTATTCATACATAGTCAGCCGTGTGGACTGCACGTGATGAACACTAAAAATGTTATAATTTCACTAAAAATGCTATAACTCCCATACTAATAGTGCAGCAGCTGTAAAATTTATGCACGTGTCTTTTGAAGGTTAGGGCTAACTAAAAATCATATGGATTTAATACTAGTAGCGTCATCTATGTGTCAGCCTACGAACATGTCAACCCGACTGTTATGGTTTTCTATCGACACGCAAATGTGGGACAGTTATGCTTTAAAGTCCGCTCATACGGCAATATCCTTTCTTATAGCCTCTGGTGTGCTGTTCGTGGCATTCATAAATGGAATACAAGGTCTATCCCTGTTTAAAAAAATAAAGATCAGAAAATGAAATCTTCTCGGCACATTTCAACTTATCATGTGTGCACATTCGAGAAAGGATGAATAAACCCAGGAATATAACAATGTTTAATAATGCACGAGATATATGAAGCAATGGATTGGAATGCTACAAGAATGACCAATTCAATAGCCACATGGATATAAAAGCGTTGAATAGATCAAGAACTCCATGAAGAATGAATTGTTCAAGAATCTCTAAAAGAATATACAAAAGTAAGATAAAATTCCTAATTCTACAAGACGCGTTATCACATTCAATAGCCAAAGAATATATGAAAGTTTGAAAATTCTAAGCATAAATGAAGAATGAAGTATTCCAAATACAATAAGAAGCACCATACAGCTCAATAGGCACGGGAAAATGCCAAAAGTGATAAACATGAAACTTCAAGAAGAAGGAGTTGATCAACGCACTACGAGTACTTACAGCTACTGGATATACAAATGTTTCAAATCCCAAGCCAAGACGTGAAAACTGCTTCAAAACCATACTACAAAACACTTCAAACAAAATCCACATTCTCCAGAAAATTCCTTAAGACTAACGTTACTCATGAAGGAAGCATTTCAAGAGTTAAGGGCCCCAAAGTACCATTTTCCGCCAAAATTTGAAATGGAGTTTTATTTACTTGGCCCCTCATTTTCGGATAACGTCACGGACCCCTAACCGGGACAACGTCATGTTCACACATGATAATAAATTGTTAAAATTAATTAATTAATTTAAACTAGAAAATATAATAAACGGTTTTTTTTAAATTAGAAATCAGAGTTGAATTCTTTTTTTTGAGGGTACACCTTTTATTCAAAACACTTCACGGGAAGGCTTAGTGCCATAGAATCAAAAATAAAGAGAGTACAAGTATCACGTAGAAGTACTCCAATTTTGAATGGTACAAATAACACTGAGAAATATTACATTAATCATTAACATAATACACAAGACACAACGTAATACATAATATGACACAATGTATAACATAAAACGACACAAGACACAACGTAATGTAATGTTTATCTAAATTAATTACGTTGTCTCTTTAGTGTAATCTTGAAGTGCAGGACGGCATCCCATGAGTAATCTACTTATGGAAAGAAAGGGGACAGCTTCTGTTGTGATGGAGTGCCCGTAAGTAGAAGTCTGATTTGGCTCCGAGACGCTCAATAAGGTTTGGTTTGTCGCTCTACGGTCATCTTGAGCACACTTTAGGCTAAACAGACCGGGACCTACAGTTTAATGTGGATTCCGAACCACCAACAAACATTCATGCCATCGCCAGGATTCGAACCTGAAGCCTTCGGTACCAACGACCAGAGCGCTAGCCAATTGGCCATCGGGCCGCAGGCTGAATAAGGAGGGCATAGGGCCTGCATTTGGGTATCGTATGGGAGAAAACCCTGACAACTCCCACTAGGTAGTCTGACTCACGAGACAAGATGCTGAACATCAGAAACGCCATCGAGTTTCCACTTTTTTTTGCAACAGTGCCTACAACAAAGCCGCCGGCGAGTTGAACTTCAGCCCTAATGCTCACCAGTGGCGAACATTGCCACGAATCGTGCTTACATCAAGTAAGAAAGTTATGCTTGTTGTCAACATTATTTTAAATATGAATATATTTATAGGATAATTAGTTTCACTAAAATAAGTTAAAATATAATTCGACAAATCATATCTTTAAATTTTTATAGAACATAAAAATAAAGAAGTGGCTTTTTTTTTTTTTTTTTTTTTTTTTTTTTTTTTTTAAATCTCAAATTTAGAAACGTTAATAATATTAGTTAGTGTTTTATCATTTGTGTATGTAAAAATACCTACTTTACAGTTGTAAAAAGTATTTTTTTGTTAATTCTTATATCGGTACATGGTAAGTAAATAAATAAATCCCATGACAAATTTTAATTTATTTTTTAATTAAAATAATGTTATTGGGTTTTAATGTATAGATTGGTGATAATGTAATTCGATAATGATAAATTATACTCAATAATATAATTTTCCAAAATATTCTCTACTTTCTTAATCAATTGAGTCTAATATATTTGATGCAGCTTGATCTAATGCAGCTGGTAATAAAGAAACATTTAATCTTTTTGCCACAAGCAAGTGCTTCACCGCTGTTGTTCATTTAGCACTACCCAGGCGGCACGAGTAGCTTGAAGGCAAGTATGCTACGGATGCGAGTAACACTACTCCCACAACACTCTACGATCCTATTAGGACAGGACCTACGGTTTAAAGTGGATTCCAAATCACAACAGACATCCATGGCACCACCGGGACTCGAACCCGAAAAATGTAGTACTGAGCGCCACTCGGCCACCAGGTCCACATATATAATTTTGTTGTTGTTCAAATGAAGCTGGCAGTACAGAGACTGTTGATCTTTATGCCATAAGCAAGAGCTGCACCGCTATTACTCATTTAGCACTACCCAGGAGGCGCGTGTTACTTGAAGATAAGCCACGGAGTAACAATGCCCCCGCAATGCTCTACGATCCTATTAGGACCGGGACCTACGGTTTAAAGTGGATTCCGAACCACTACAAACATCCATGGCACCGCCATTATTCGAACCCGAAACCTGCGGCATCGAGCACAGCGTTAGCCACTCGGCCCCATATATTTATTTTAAATTAATTAGAAACGTATTACGTATTAAAAATTAAAAATTAAACGAATTAAAAATTACGTTGAACGAACGAAGGACGGATGAAATATTTCATTCATTTGAGGATTCAAAATTATGTGAAGATTAAAAATGGATTACGCATTAAAAATTAAACGAATGAAAACGATTAAAACTTTTGTTTGATATTTTTAGCTTTGCTTATACACTAAGAAAAAAATGTTTTGCATTTGAGAAATATAAATATATTTTTTTTCGTTCTAATTCAGCTTCCACTCTTTGATGCCTTAAGGCAAGCGCTGCAAAGACGTTACTCACTTTGCATTACCCGGGGGCGCTTGAAACTTGAAGATAAGCCACGGACGCGGAGTAACAATGCCCCCGCAAAGCTCTACGATCCTATTAGACCGGGACCTACGGTTTAAAGTGGATTCCGAACTACTACAAACATCCATGGCACCGTCGGGACTCGAACCCGAAACCTGTGGTACCGAGCGCCAGAGCGCTAGCCACTCGGCCATTCAGGCCCTTTTGACAAATAAATTGGAAGACGAAAATAATTTTTAGACTAATTCCTTTCTTTTGAATTACAATATCATTGTTTTGCAACTTTCATAAAATGAAAACCATGCAATAACAAATTTTAACGGGAGTGTCTGATTTTCGAATTCTGAAGATATTTTACTGGCTATAACTTTTTTATTGAATTAATTAGCTCAGAATCTATACTTTAAATGAATGACGAAAGTAATAGTTCGTTTTGAAATGCTCTTAAAATTAGCATAAACCGCAGTTTATAGCTAATTAATTCAGACAAGAAGATCAATAAAAGAGCAAAAATAACCTTCTTTTTATGTAGACGATCTTTTGCTTAGTCTGAATCATTCCTGAAACTCGTTGGATGAATTGTTATCTACCAAAACAGCTGAATAAAATTGAACTGTTTTTTCTTTTTACGCAGCACTTAGTATTATATCAATATTTAATGATGTTCTGGATAATATCAGAAAGAATAATTTGATCTGAAGTTGATATATTTTTTTTAAAATTAGAATTAAAGAATAATAAATAATTCACTGGTATAAACAAATGTGAAAGATTCGTTCAAGTTGTCTATTGTTTATTTGAGTTATGATTGCAATTGCCCTTTAGTCCAGGAGTGGCCAACCCGCGGCTGTCCTTGAATATTTTTCCGGCCCGTGAGATGTATGACACTTTTACAAAATATATTTATTTCATAATGGCCGAAGTGGGGAAACCAATGTTTAAAAAAAAAAAAAAAAAAAAAATACATTACGTGTACATCCATATATTCAAAAGTTAACTGTCGAAATGATGAGAAAAAATTAACTTTGATTTTAAAATAATATTCTTGCGAATATAAGATATGTATTTCCTGTTTTATTGATGAGTTTGCAGTCATGAGTGCGCAGAATAATTAATTAATATTCTACGCGAATTCATGATGCGCGCGCATCTTGGAACGTATAATACAAAGGTTCTATGTTTCACTTTTAAATGACCTCAGCGACCATCCCTAGATACGCACAGTTGATTGTTGATAGCACAGCAAACCAGACTCTCAGTTGAAGTTGTTAGGGCTTTTGGTTACACCTGCGAATGGTTTTTTTCGAAAATGAAATTGACCCAACACAAAGCACACTCAAACATAACGGACGCTAACCTGCAATACGAATTACAATGTGCAAATACCCAAATTGAGATCAAAATCTAAGTCAAAGAGTGGAGAAGCAAATATCGAGCTATTAGAATAAATATTTTTTTAAAGATTTCATTTTTTTTCATTTTTTTTATATTTCATTTTTAGTGTTCTACTTTTCTTTACAATGTGCGGTTCGTATCATTATTATTATATTATCTATGTTTACATGTAAGAACAACAGTAAACACAAAAATATTTACTGATTATGCTTCAGTTTTTCACTCCAAAAAAATGTCCATAGTGGTTCAAAATCTAATATGGGGATATATAATTTTATTTGCTGACCACTGAGTTATGATGTATTCCCAAAGTGGGCCGCAAGATCATTTAAGTTGGCCTCCCCTGATTTAGTCAGATAAAGATTTCTGCTCTTCGCAGGATATCGACCAGTAAACACCGTTCATCATCAATTTTGTAGAAATTATCAAATGAATCTTCAGAGAATTTTGAATCTTCTAATGAATGAAATCATCATATTCATTGCAGGGTATCATCATAATGAATAGATGGTGCAGCATTTGTTTCTCACGGAAAGGGTTTTTACATTTCATTCCCAGCAGAGAGGAATGTTTGCTATAACAAATATAATAAACATCATTCAAATTTGACAGCAGACGAACTTTATTGGGGGTATTTATATCGCTTGCAATTAGTGTTTTGTACTCATGAGTAACAACCTGTCACTCAAATTTCATAGCAGATATTCGACATAAAGTATAAAGACACTCAGGAAATTAGCGAATGTCTGTGCGAGCTTCACAGGTTGAAACAACTACAGATTGAATATGAACTATACCATGAGCTGTACCCTCGTGATGGGTGATAGACTATTAACTGAAAAAAGTATGCGCCAATGAGAAGTGAGGGAAGCTAATCTCCCCCCGCCCCCCTCATCTTGATGGATTGTCTTAAAAGGAAGTTTTTGGTGAAGAAGAGAGAGTTCTGCAATGAGTCGGCCAGAAGTGTTGTTTTCTTTGAAGTGACTTGTCACTTAAATCGTATAGCAGATATTCGGTATCATGAAATTAGCGAATGTCTGTGCGAGCTTCACAGGTCGAAACAACTACAGATTGAATATGAACTATACCATGAGCTGTACCCTCGTGATGGGTGATAGACTATTAACTGAAAAAGTATGCGCCAATGAGAAGTGAGGGAAGCTAATCTCCCCCGCCCCCTCATCTTGATGGATTGTCTTAAAAGGAAGTTTTTGGTGAAGACGAGAGAGAGTTCTGCAATGAGTCGGCCAGAAGTGTTGTTTTCTTTGAAGTGACCTGTCACTTAAATCGTATAGCAGATATTCGGTATCATGAAATTAGCGAATGTCTGTGCGAGCTTCACAGGTCGAAACAACTACAGATTGAATATGAACTATACCATGAGCTGTACCCTCGTGATGGGTGATAGACTATTAACTGAAAAAAGTATGCGCCAATGAGAAGTGAGGGAAGCTAATCTCCCCCCGCCCTCCTCATCTTGATGGATTGTCTTAAAAGGAAGTTTTTGGTGAAGACGAGAGAGAGAGTTCTGCAATGAGTCGGCCAGAAGTGTTGTTTTCTTTGAAGTGACCTGTCACTTAAATCGTATAGCAGATATTCGGTATCATGAAATTAGCGAATGTCTGTGCGAGCTTCACAGGTCGAAACAACTACAGATTGAATATGAACTATACCATGAGCTGTACCCTCGTGATGGGTGATAGACTATTAACTGAAAAAAGTATGCGCCAATGAGAAGTGAGGGAAGCTAATCTCCCCGCCCCCTCATCTTGATGGATTGTCTTAAAAGGAAGTTTTTGGTGAAGAAGAGAGAGAGAGTTCTGCAATGAGTCGGCCAGAAGTGTTGTTTTCTTTGAAGTGACCTGTCACTTAAATCGTATAGCAGATATTCGGTATCATGAAATTAGCGAATGTCTGTGCGAGCTTCACAGGTCGAAACAACTACAGATTGAATATGATCTTCACCTTGAGTTGTTCCATCGTGATGTGTGATAAACCATGAGCTGAGAAATGTCTACTCCAATGAGAAGTCCGAGAAGTTGACCCCTCCCTTTTAACGAATTTTCTTTAATTTTCCCGAGGGAATATTTGGAGGAGAAAGGAGAGAATTATGTGGCAAAGTCGACAAGGAGTGTTGTTTTTCTCATTATCTGAAGTGACAGAACAGACCGGAGTTCCAACCTGTTTTCCGAACCTAGCAGACCACACGTTTTAAGAATCGATTCAGACTCGAGAACTCTGAAAATCTCCGACTTTGGAATGAACTGTCCTTGTGATATAATCGTGATCAAGTTTATATTTTTAATTTTCATTTCTTTGTATAATAACCCAGAGTTCTGTATTTGTATATATAGTGCTTGTAAATAAAATCCCATGATCCTGACAGTGGAAGTCTTCTTGAAGCCGTTATAAGCCTAGCATAGGTCGAGACTAGGGATTGCAATACCGATATTTTGGGCCATTTGTACAATTTTGCAATACCGGTATTCACAAGTTTAAATACCGTTTTTTCGATATTTACTAGAAATTTAGAATTTTCTGTGAAATTCTTATTCTGATCTGTGAATTCTTATCTGAAAACTAGAAATTCTTGTCTGTGAAAACAAGGTTGTAGTTGTGAGGAAAGTGTGTAATATTTTGATAGTGTTTAAGTTGGTTAGTTTGTTATTCACATTATATTTGCATATCATAACTTTATATATCAAAATATTTATATTATATCAAAACATTTTCAAATTTATTATATATATACTCATAAATAATACCCTATAATAATGAATAAGAAAAACTTTAAAGAACATAAAAATCAGTTGACAATACTTCGGTTTATGTTTCTTAAGATCACATTTCAAAAATTTGTAATAGTACCACAGACTGAATAGTGATATTTACACTTCTTTGTGATTTAAATGAATAAGATGTTCCTTTACTTTTTTGCGATTCTTTATATACTGTTATAATTTATAAATTAAAAATTTTTTGTGATATTTACATTATCTAATAAAACTGGCAACTAAAACAAAAAAACACCCGTGTTTTCTTCCTTTTTCTGAAATTTCTACTACCGGTATTAAAACGGGTATCCCGGTATTAAGATCTAAAAAATACCGAATACCGGTATTGAACTGGTCCGATATTGCAATCCCTAGCCGAGACGTTACAATATGAATGACGAGTACATGTATAAATATTTGGTTAAAAGGAAGAATAAATTACAAAAAAATAATAAAAAAAAAAAAAAAAACTCTTCATAAATAAATTCATCGTAAGAAATACACAATAAAATAATTCCTGAACAATTACAATTTTTAATTATATCCATCGAAAAAAATATAAAATATTAGATCATGATAAATGACATTATTTCAGAGTCATTATCTCTCTTGGCACAAAAAAAATATATATACAACAAATTTCAAAGAGGTATATATATATACAACAAATTTCTTATGAGTTAAAAACAACCAGTAAGTAATAATTTCGAAATCAATAAAAGAATATAGTTTAATAATAATCACTGTAAAAATTTTAATATTTTATATAAATTTTAAATAATAAATTTATTTATAAATTATTATACAAATTTATTATATAAATTTTTAAAAATAAATTTTTTAATTTTATATAATTTTTTTTTTTAATTTTAATATTTTATAAGAATATGTTTATAATCGATAATTTAAAAATAAAAAAACATATGGAAAAATCCAAAATAGCAAGTTAGTAGAACGTAAAAACATTAGAATGTGAAACATAAAAAAGTTTCAAATGATTCCCACTGTATTTTTCGAATATTCTATATGACCGCAATTAAAAAAAAAAACTGAGGGGTAAAATGTATACAGTTTAGAGATTGTTGGATTAATGCAGGTGTACAAATATGCTGACCCAGATCTTATACAATAAACACTCATTATAAATGAGCAGACAACTTGGCGATACCTTTTCATTTGGTTTTCACTTGTAAGATCTCCTTTATTTTGGATAAACTCACGCGATCCCCAAACAGCTTCAAATACAGCGAATTTCAGCCTAAATTATACATGTAGGGATTGCAATACCGGTATACCGGGATACCAAATACCGGTATTTTGAGCCCTTTGTACAATTTTGTAATACCGGTTTTTCGGTATTTACTAGAAATTTAGAATTCTTATTCTTATTCAGAATTCTTATCTGTGAAAGAATTCTTATGTGAAATTCTTATTCTTATTCAGAATTCTTATCTGTGAAAACAAGATTGTAGTTGTGAAGAAAGTGTGTGTAATATTTCGATATTTTTTAAATTGGTGAGTTTGTTATTCGCATTGTATTTGCATATCCTACTTTTGAGTTCAAAATATTTTTCAGATTTATTATATATATATACTCATAAATAATACCCCACAGTAATGAATAAGAAAAACTTTAAAGAATATAAAAAATCAGTTAATAATACTTCGGTTTGGTTTCATTATTTATATGATGCAAATAATAGGGTGGCACAATGTCAAAAATTTTCAAGAGTTAGTTAAGTGAACTGAGGAAGTACAGGCGGACTCCATACACATTTAAAAATGAAACATGACACAAATTTATAGAAGAGGAAAGAATCTAATTGCATTGAAGATACAAACTTAAGCACAGCTTCTAAGCCCAAGACATCCGGGATTTCAGATTATTTTGAAAAAAAAAAAAGATAATTTGGATGAAATTGTAAGTAAAATGAAAGCATTAGATGGTTTGCCATTTCGAGATGCTAAAAGAGCGTTTTCGACAGCTGTTAACTTTTGCACAAAATTATGTTCCAGGTTTAATAATAGTACAATTGATTGCCAACGGCCTGAATATACCGGTTCTCGTTAGATCACCGAAGTCAAGCATCATTGGGCGCGGTCAGTACTTGGGTGGGTGACCACCTGGGAACACCGCGTGCCGTTGGCAAATTTGGGACCTGAATGGCCGAGTGTCTAGCTCTCTGGCGCTCGGTGCCACAGGTTTCGGGTTCGAATCCCGGCGGTGCCATGGATGTTTGTAGTGGTTCGGAATCCACTTTAAGCTGTAGGTCCCAGTCTCCTATGACTGTAAGAGCGTCACGGAGCAAAAGTCAGGCTTCTACCTATGGGTGCTCCATCACAACAGAAGCTGCTTCCTTCCCCTTCAATCATGAGCACGTATGGGCTCGTGGGCTTGGCCAGCCAAGTGGGATAAGAAACAACAACAACAATTGATGCATTAGGTTTTTTAAGATCACATTTCAAAATTTTTTAATAGTACCACAGACTGAATAGTGATATTTACACTTTTTTGAGATTTAAATAAATAAGATGTTTCTTTACTTTTTTGTGATTCTTTATATACTGTTATAATTTATAAATTACAAATTTTTTGTGATATTTACATTCTCTAATAAAATTGGCAAATAAAACAAACAAACAAAAAAAAAACACCCGTGTTTTCTTCCTTTTTATAAATTTTCTAATACCGGTATTAAAACCGGTCCCCCGGTATTAACAACTAAAAAATACCGAATACCGGTATTGAACTTTTGATCCGATATTGAAATCCCTATATACATGGGCTGATTAAATCTGCAGGTTGAGAAGTCTCTTAATAAAGCTGTCAGGAGTATTTGTTTCAAGTTGCCGTGATACAGCTTTAAAAACATACTTTTACATCAGTATTTCTCAAATTTATGAAAAGATGCGTTATTCTTCATAAACTTCTACACTGGCGCAACAACCACATGGTGGGCCAAGTCTACTGGCAGATTTCGAGAAAGGAAATGTTATTCTTTTTACGGGGTAGGGTTGTCATCACTACGCCCAATGCGCTACACTCATATTACACCGGGATCTACTGTTTAAAGTGGATTCCGAACCACTACAGACATCCATAGCATCACCGGAACTTTCAATCCTTCTCACATGTATTATAATTATATATTATGCACAGGGGAATGTATAGTATATTTCTATACTATATATTGATTCTTGCATAGTATACTTGCATTCTATACATGCTATTTCTTTAGTTGTTTTGTATAATATACAATTTCCCTAATTTGCGGCCTATTACGGAGACAAAGGATGTTTTCTCTACAGTCTCATTAGACTAGGTCCTGTTGTTTAAAGTGGATTGTGAACCCCTACAAACATCCATGGCACCTCGCAACTCGAACCCGAAACCTGTGACAGCAAACGCCAGTCACTCGGCCGCCATGCCCCCCATTCTTCATAAACGCATAAAAAAACAAACAGTAAGGAGATGGTCATTATTAGAAATTAAATTTAAAATTATCTGTTTTTCTGTATTCAACAATTCAAAATATATCAATTACCAATACACAGTGCTATTATGACACAATAGCACCATCTCTTGGGTTTTATTCTGAATTCAAATAATAGCATAGAAAACAAAGTAGAATATTTCCAATGGCGAGAGAAAATGACAAACTCTTACAAGATCAAAACAGTGTAAAAAACACACATAAGAAAAAAGAAAACAACGAGAGAAAAAGTCAATGTCTCATCAGCAAAGTTCTAAAGTAAAAGCAAAGTTCCAGCTCTCCAATGGTTTTTAACCTCTGAGTCCGTACGCAAGTCTGGCATCCTGCTATATAGCGTCTGTCCATGATCTCGGTTTTACCACAGAGCGGGCAGTTTGGGCTATCAAAAATGCTAATGGGATGTATATGGCTCGAGTCCAGTTTGGGGTTCTACATCTAATAGCAACTTTCTCGTGCTCGAAAGACTCGAAAATAAAATTATTCGTATGATCACTGACGCACCCTGGTATTTCAGAAATAATGATATTCGGCACTCTCTTGATATTCCTAGTTTCCGCGCATTCGTCGAGAAACTTGCAAAAAAAATTTATGACTCCGTTTCCCGCCTGATTAATGTTTTTCTTTTTATTGCATTTTGTTATTGGATTTATCATCAATGCTTATTCGTTTAATTTTTTAATATTTTTGCTTATGGGATGATTTTATTTTATTCTCTTTGTATTTTTACTCTTCTATTGTAACTTTGACTTTCTGTCTTAATTGTAATGTTTTTGATGCTAGAAATTATTATTCCTTCTCTGATTTATTTAATTTTTCTTACAATTGGCAAAGGGCTCGACCACAAGTCATTGTTCCCCATTCGCCAAGTGGAGGTGTGGTCGCTGCGTGACCAAGGCACTCCATCAAGTCACCAATAATAATGCAGATGGCTCGCCAAACTGTCATAATCCATCGAAAGTCTCAAAATCGTAGCTGGCAAAGGGCAACGGGCGTACCGGTTACGGAGTTCCAAAGTGGTTTTAAGAACCACAAAACCTCCACATCTTAATAATGGTTAGAAAATTTGCACGAAACGAAGTTGCTTAAATTAAAGAATATTAATAAATAAAATAAAACAATTAAAATTTAGGAAAAACGTCTCTTGCTTGAGAACAATTAAAGCAAGAGATCGAAAAAGCTAAAGCTATCGGTACAATTAGGAGTCCGTTGTCGATGCCCCCAAAAATAAAAAGGTTAAAATTAAAATTTTAAGATAAAATAAAATAAAACAAAAGAATTAAGATTAAAATTAGCAAAGTATATTAAAATAACACATGGAATTAAGAAAACGTAAAAAACATACAAAATAAAATCTTCAAATTGTAGTTGACTGGCTCGCCAACAGATGGCGCCATCAGTCAGTTGATTTACAATATTGGAAAAAACCCAACCGAAGTTGGGAAAAAATACATTTTTTATTTTAGTACTTAAATAAGGAAGTACAATGGTATTATAAAATTTAAAATGAAACCAGAGCAGTATTAAATTAGCTATTGAATTTAGTTAATCTAGGGAATGTCGAATCTCAACTTTCTTAGATTGGGACAGGCCACCCGTATTCCATTGTAAAACTTAAATGAAAATAAAGCACGTCAAGCCAATAGCAAATCTAAAAGTTTTTTTTTTTTCTAATGCAGCTGGCAAACACTTAGACACGTGTCTTGGATGCCTTAAGGGAAGTGCTGCAAGGGCAAAGCTCAAAAGGAAATGGTCAATACTGCCCACTCTTCGATGTAATTTTAAAAAAAAGTTTGCAATTAAATATTTAAAAAAATGTAAAAAAGTAAAAAATATGTAAATGTTTACAATAATAACATACTTTATAATTCTTAACATATTGCTTTTAAAAAAGATTTATGGAATTTTGCTATTATTATTATTATTTTTTCTAATGCAGCTGGCAAACACTTAGACACGTGTCTTGGATGCCTTAAGGCAAGAGCTGCACAGACGTTATTCACTTTGCATTACCCAGGGGGCGCGTGTCACTTGAAGATAAGCCACGGACGCGGAGTAACAATGCCCCCGCAACGCTCTACGATCCTATTAGGGCCGGGACCTACGGCTTAAAGCGGATTCCGAACCACTGCAAACATCCATGGCACTACCGGGACTCGAAACCGAAACCTGTGTTACCGAGCGCCAGAGCGCTAATCACTCGGCCATTCAGGCCCGTGTTAAATATACTTTCTTAGATCTTAGGCCACCCGCATCTACTTGAATTGTTTATTTTCCCCGCGCCACCGTTCCGACTAGCGCTGACCTCGATTTGCTTTCACTTTTTCCCAGTACGCTCTTGCAGTCTCTTGGACCGTGCTTCAGGTTGTTTATTATCGTTTATTCTGTTAAGTTCTCGACACTATCTAGCGATTCTTTCTCACCCAGCCAACGATTTAATCATTTCTGTTTTATTTCTTTTCCAATCTCTCTACCCAGTATATGTAGCTTCTTTTTTGTGCTCTTTCTTTATTACTAGTTCATTTTATTTTAATTCTCCCCCATGTATTTTAATTACTTTCATCGCTTATTATTAAAATGATAATAATAAAATTTAAAAAAAAAAAAAAAAAAACTTCACTCTATTAAACTTTTTTTTTAGTATTTGGGCAAGATTCCTTCTAGTCTTTCCCGCTTTCTTTCCCCAGCAATGCTCTTTCAGCTTTCCATGGACAGTCCAAGATAGAAGCTAACGGCTGTTGCGCAGCCACGGAGCTTCACCAAAACTCAAATCATCATTAGGCCGCCCGCATTCCATTGTAAGACATAGCCTACACAAAGTCCCACAAGTGGTCTCTCTTGGAGCTTTGCTGCATGCCGATAGTAGTACATCTTTCAGCCGCATACGTCATTACCAGGTGCAGGAGGTAGATCCACTGTCGCACCACAAGATAAATAATAAAGTAGATAAACTCGCTTATTCATTCAGACATCCAGGTGGCCTTTTACAAAATAAATATCCTTCAAACACACAAGTAACATCCTTACAGTTAAAAGTTTCTTAAGGCTGTGTTGTTCAACTTTAGTTTGATCCTCTCTGGTTTTTATGTTTGCATAATCAAAACGTTTCTTCAAGCCAGCAAGTAGCTATAACTTTTTTAATAAAGCACATTCAATTTTTCGGTTGACATCATGAGAAGATTAGGGCGCTTGAAGAATAGCAAAGATCTCGACTCGAAAGAAAAATGTGGAATATTGGAACAATCTTGTACGGCTTACAAGTTTCAATGCGATGTTTGCAAGAAACATTTTACTTCGAAGCAAGCTCTCGAAAGACACTGCAAAGTCCATTCTAAAAGAACCACAAATATTTGCGAAGCGTGTGGTAAATCACTCGTATGCTCTGGCTTGCTTGAAGATGAAGTTGTCCCTCCTAGAAACATGTGTTTCCGAAGTGAAGTTAGTGGAAAACGTGCTGATGATCCATCTGGCCGATTTTCTGTCAGTAAAGAAACTCAGCAAATTGTTTGTAAAATCTGTAAGCAACAATTTTCTGATAGTATCGCATTTGGTATACATTACCGCAAACATATGAAAAAGACATTGGTATATTGCTCCAAGTGTTTGGCATTATAATATGATCCCTGGAAATAGTTCCTGGCACATCGGTTGCAAGTTTTATAATACAGAATCCGAAAAACAGGCATCATCTAGACTTAAGTGAATAAAGAATACATCAAGAAACTGAAGCAATTTATACTCTACACATGCATATAAGTTCAACGTAAAGAAAAAAGTGCTTGGAACAAAGGTATACAGTATTAAGAACGTTTTAATGAAAAAATAATTTTATAGCTAGAGAGTTAATATATTAATTTTGTATTTTGCTAGCGTTTATTTGTAATTTTTTAATAAAACGAGGTTATTTATGTTATGTGTATTCATGCTACACCGTTTATGCTAAATTAAATTGAGTTTGCTAATCTTGCCAGTGTTCTCATATTGGATTTAGACTATTTTTTTAAAACTCGAGGTAATCCATTTTAACTTGTATTAAGTTTTTCACATCTAATACTTTAATAAACTGCACAAAAAAGTACACACAGTTTATTTAAAGATATATTTTACAAAATATTTTACCAGCACATTTTAAAAATATTTATTTTCTTATAAACACAACTGCAACATATATAATGTTGAGTGCATGAGAAGTATTATTGTTGATTACGTTCTTGAATGTTTTGAGCAATTCATCCAATTTTTTTAGATTAATTTTCTTAAACTAGAATCTTTTTCAATTATTTTTGTTAATACTTTCTATAAGAATACTTTTTTCTTTATTTTTGCTGGCACTTTCTTAATCAAGAGTGTTTTTTTAAAATTATTTTTGCTAACGCTTTCTTAATCAAGAGTGTTTTTTTAAATTATTTTTGTTAACGCTTTCTTAATCAAGAGTGTTTTTTTTAAAAATTATTTTTGCTAACGCTTTCTTAATTAAGAGTGTTTTTTTTAAAAATTATTTTTGCTAACGCTTTCTTAATCAAGAGTGTTTTTTTAAAATTATTTTTGCTAACGCTTTCTTAATCAAGAGTGTTTTTTTTAAAAATTATTTTTGCTAACGCTTTCTTAATCAAGAGTATTTTTTTTTTTTTAATTATTCTTGCTAACGCTTTCTTAATCAAGAGTGTTTTTAAAATTATTCTTGCTAATACTTCCTTTTTTTTTTTTTTAAATTCTTGCTAACACTTCCTTAATCAAGAGGGTTTTTTTAATCATTCTTGCTAACGCTTTCTTAATCAAGAGTGTTTTTTTTTTTTTAAATTATTCTTGCTAACACTTTCTTAATCAAGAGGTTTTTTAAAAATTATTCTTGCTAACGCTTTCTTAATCAAGAGTGTTTTCTTAATTATTTTTTCTAACGCTTTCTTAATCAAGAGTGTTTTTTTAAAATTATTTTTGCTAATGCTTTCTTAATCAAGAGTGTTTTTTTTAAAATTACTTTTGCTAACTTCTTAATCGAGAATGTTTTTAAAATTATTTTTTCTAACTTCTTAATCGAGAATGTTTTTCTAATTATTTTTGCTAACTTCTTAATCGAGAATGTTTTTAAAATTATTTTTATTGACACCTTCTTAATCAAGAATATTTTTGAACCGTTTACGAATTACTTTCAATAATTACTTTTCAATAGACATTTTTAGGGTAAAGTTAAATAAGCATTTGGTATATAAAAAGAGTTTAGATGCGTGAGTGCATTCTGAAACCCAGAAAGTAAAATTTTTAACACCAATGACACTGTTTTTAACGATGCTTTTGTTGCCTTCTAACACCCGGTGCGACCTGATGGCCAATTACCTAGCGCTCCGCGGTTGGTATCTCAGGCTTCAGGTTCGAATCCTGGCGAGGGCATAGATGTTTGTTGGTGGTTCGGAATCCATGTTAAACTGTAGGTCCTCGCTTAATGAGCCTAAAGTGTGCACAAAATGACCGCAGAGAGATAAACTAAACCAAACCAATCTAACACCTGGTGTCCGTTTTTTAAAATTATTCTTGCTTACGCTTTCTTAATCAACAGTGTTTTTTTTTTTTTAAATTATTTTTGCTTACGCTTTCTTAATCAAAAGTAGTTTTTTTTAAAATTATTTTTGCTGACTTCTTAATCGAGAATGTTTTTTTAAATTATTTAACAAAATAAAACTGTTTCTGTTTCAAACAAACTGTTTTAACTGTTTCAAACAAATTAGGATGAGAAGCGATAAGTTATCACTTAAATATTGGGGAAATGACAAAAACTACATTATAACAATTTGTCGATTTTGGAAAAACATGAAATTCTTTTCTCTTTTGTACAATAAAGATAAGAATACAACAAATTTTCGAATCGTCATCGTCTTATGTATAATAATTTTTTTACTGTGAAATACACTTTGTCAAAATGTAAAATATGTAATGCTTGATTGTCTGAACCTATATCTTTTTTAGTTAAAATTCGCGAAATAATAATTTTACAATCGGCCCTTTAAAAATTAAAGTTTTTGCATACTATTGCAGTGAGACATCAAATTTTAAGTCTTTATTTAGTTGAGCACACAAAACTAGCGGATTTAGCGTCACCATAAGCAAAATTGCTTTTACACTTCCTTTTTTATTATAATGACATTCAAAATGTTATTAAATTATTTAACTACTTATACTTAATCAGCACCCGATACTTATACTTAATCACCTGTATTTTATTTTTCCTTTAAAAGAGATAAATGGATGCAGTTTGTGTGTGTGTGACAATTTTAATTGAAAAATATATTTAAATTTTAATTAAAAAAAGAAATATGTTTTAGTACTTGTTCTTAACAGCTGAACCTGATTGGCTAAGCAGTTCCTATTGCAAAATCATCGAGCAATGTTCTAACTTAGTTTCAATATTGTTTGCTCATTAGATACTTATACTTTTGAACCAAATTTGTAGGGTCTCAATGGCCGAGTGGCTAGCGCTCTGGCGTTCGGTACCACAGGTTTCGGGTTCGAGTCCCGGCGATGCCATGGATGTTTGTAGTGGTTCG
Source organism: Caerostris darwini (assembly GCA_021605075.1). NCBI lineage: Eukaryota > Metazoa > Arthropoda > Arachnida > Araneae > Araneidae > Caerostris > Caerostris darwini. The sequence continues at coordinate 472,429 of BPLQ01001573.1, forward strand.
GAATCCACTTTAAACCGTAGGTCACGGTCTGTTAAGCCCTCGTGAGACAGAAAATGACCGTAGAGCGACAAACCAAGCCAAATTTGTAAACCCCTTTGTGCAATGTTTTTTACTTTTGTTCAATTTAAAAATAATTGAAGAAAGAGTGAAGTTGAATCGATGTTGTTAATGCTTTTAAGCGGTGAAAAAATTCCCGACTCGCGGCTTGATGTCAACGTGTGCCGCTGGTGAGCATTAAGACTAATGTTCATTCCGCTGGTGGCTTTGTTGTAGACACTGTTTCAAAAAACGATGTTTGGTTTGTTGCTCTACGGTCACTTGTGCACAGTTTAGGCTAGTTAGACCGGGACGTACAGTTTAACATGGGTTCCGAACCCCTCACAAACATCCATGCCACCTGAACCTGAAGCCTGGGATACCAAAGGTCGGAGCGCTAGCCAATTGATCATCAGGCCGCTCAAAAAGCGAGACGACTCGATGGCGCTTGTGATGTTCAGCATCTTGCTTCATTCGTCGGACGACCTGGTGGGAGGTTTTTGGGTTTTATTCCATATGATATGCAAATGAGTAGAGTAGTTCCCCCTAAAAGTCCTCCCGGAAGGCACTGCCCTTAATTTTCAGCGTCACGGAACCGATTCAGACTTCTACCTAAGAGTGCTTCATCATAACAGAAGCTCCCCCTCTTTGCCTCCTTCCATGAGACCACACGGGTCCTTGGACTTGGACTATATGTTGCTGTCTAGCAAGTGGGATAAAAAAAAAAGCGTTGTAAAAATAATTGAAATGAGCAGTGAGCGTTGTAAAAATAATTGAAATGAGCAGTGAGCGTTGTAAAAATAGTTGAAATGAGCAGTGAGCGTTGTAAAAATAGTTGAAATGAGCAGTGAGCGTTGTAAAAATAGTTGAAATGAGCAGTGAGCGTTGTAAAAATAGTTGAAATGAGCAGTGAGCGTTGTAAAAATAATTGAAATGAGCAGTGAGCGTTGTAAAAATAGTTGAAATGAGCAGTGAGCGTTGTAAAAATAGTTGAAATGAGCAGTGAGCGTTGTAAAAATAGTTGAAATGAGCAGTGAGCGTTGTAAAAATAGTTGAAATGAGCAGTGAGCGTTGTAAAAATAGTTGAAATGAGCAGTGAGCGTTGTAAAAATAATTGAAATGAGCAGTGAGCGTTGTAAAAATAGTTGAAATGAGCAGTGAGCGTTGTAAAAATTTGGCACTCCATTGAAAAAAAAATGGAGTAGTACCATTCTTTCAAATGAAAAATTTTCTTGCTTTGAGAACAAGATGTATCTTTTTTTTCCCCGTGGGGAGGGGAGTAGCAATGTGCTGGTGATTTAAAAATAAAAATACGAATGCTACAGATACTCAAGTAGAAAATTAGTTTGAACTCGGTGAAATATTTGTTAGAACTTTTATTTGTGGGGGCCTGAATGGCCGAGTGGCTAGCGCTCGGTACCACAGGTTTCGGGTTCGAGTCCCGGCGGTGCCATAGATGTTTTTAGTGGTTCAGAATCCACTTTAAACTACCGAGCACCAGAGCGCTAGCCACTCGGCCATTCAGGTCCTGGGTCAATTTCAATTTCGGAAAAAAACCCGATTCACAGGTGTAAGTTAAACCAAAAGCGCTAACGACTTCAACTGAGAGTTTAGTTTGTTCTGCTATCAACAATCAACTGTGCGCATCTAGGGATGGTCACTGAGGTCACTTAAAGTAAAACATAGAACCTGCTATATAAGATGTTCCAAGATGCGCGCGCATCATGAGTACTCAGATTATAATTAATTATTCTCCGAGCTCATAACTGTAATCTCATAAATAAAGCAGACAATATCTGTCCTATATTTACAAGAATATTTTTTAATTAAAAGTTAATTTTTTCTCATAATTTCAACAGTTAATAATATTAGATCCGGACCTACGGTTTAAAATGGATTCCGAACCACTACAAACACCCATAGCAACGCCGGGACTCGAACCCGAAACCTGTGGTACCGAGCGCCAGAGCGCTAGCCACTCGGCCATTCAAGCCCCAGTTTCATGATAGTTAAAAAAATAAATAAATAAATAAAAAAAAAAAAATTAAAAAAAAAAAAAAAAAAAAAAATTAAAAAATAAATAAATAAAATAAAAAATAAAAAAAAATTTTGAATTTGAATTATTACAACAATGAATGTAGTAAGTAATCTCATTTGGTGATATATCTCCAGTTTGAACAGAAACTTGAAATTACAACATTTACTTTGTGTTTCTTGTTCATTGGCGTAACAGACAATGGGCCAAGCCCGTCTGCCTATTGACAAATTTTGAAATACGAGATGTAAAATTGTCAGCCCTACGTCTAACAGTCATGTTAGACAAAAACATACGGATTAAAGTAAAAAACATCCATGACACTTCCAGGATTCGAACCCGTAACCTGTGGCCAGGGCCGGATTTAGATGAAAAGAGGCCCTAGGCTATTCCACTTATGATGCCCTTTCACCTCCCATTTTTAAGTTTGTAAACTACATGAGAGATAATGAAATAAATCATTACTGTGATATATATCAATATGTTAAATGAAACATGTTGTGATGGGTACTAATCTTTATAAAAAATGTGGCACGGATAATAAATAAAAAAATCAGCAATTGAATGTCGGCCCCTCTTCATCTTGAGGCCCTAGGCTGAAGCCTAGTTAGCCTATAGGAAAATCTGGCCCTAAATACAGTAACCTCTTTAATCAGGCACTAATTGAATCCCCGCTTTTGTATGGATTCGGGTGTATGTTAAACTTGTCAGCCAGATGGCGGCTCAATGCTGCTCACTTTTCCATCCAATGTTTGTTTCTTTTAGTAAATGTTTTTTTTTTTGTTTAATATGTACATCTTTTAAATGTTTAAATTATCTAGAGTGCTTTATCTTTAATCCCCTTAAAACTACATTATATTCCACAATACAACAAAATCACTTATCAGGCAGTTGTGGTCCTAAATTGCAAGGGGGAAATAATTAAATTCAATCTGACAATACAATCTAATCTTTTTTAAAAAATGTGGCGCGGATAATAAATAAAAAAAAAAAAAGTCGAGAACACTTATTTGAACATTTATTCTCAGTATCATATATATAGTACTTGTAACAATACTAATCAAACATAACACACAACATTTACAAAGAAACAAAATTCAAATAATAAAAATCTTTGACTACGAAAATAAAAAATGCAATAAAAATTATCATATTTTCTTTAAAATTAAATGAAATATATTCAATACATTGAAGATTAAAGCAAATTCAATTCAGATAAATTTATTTCATAATAATTCGCATTTAAAGTTTACGTATGAATTATTATGAATTTTAAGTTTTAAACGCGTTGATCTTAACCAATACATTTTTATGTTTGTTTATGAGTCCTATGTGTAGCATTTCTCCTTATTTTCGATTCAGTGTTTACTGTTTTTAGAATAGTGTAATTCTAATTTTGCTAACAATTTGAATGTAGGCCCCTCTTGATCTTGAGGCCCTAGGCTGAAGCCTAGTTAGCCTATAGGAAAATCGTTCTGTTGTGAGGGAGTACCCGTAGGTAGAAGCCTGACTTGGCTCCGAGCCACTGAAGAAGAAGGGCAGTGCCTTCCAGAAGGACTTTTAAGGGGAACCAGAATACCAGTATACTGTTTCTGAGGTCTATTAAAAGGTATATAATGCACTTTAAAATTTTCAGATTTAAAAGATCTGAAGATTTTAAAGTGTACTTTGCATTCTGTTCGAGAAATTGATTTCTTTCAAGTTGTAAAGGGAATTTCCCCTTCTCCAACCATTAAGTTAATTTGTGTAAAGTTATTAGAAAATTAGAAAAAAAAAAAATTATCAAATTTTTTACTACTGCTGAACAAAAAAAAATATAATCCGCATAAACGAATATTTTGTACAACCTGGAATAACGTTCAAAATATTTAAATTATAAATAAGAAGATAAATGGAAAAAAATTTCATCACAGGCAAGTGTTTATTTTTGTTCTGTCTCCATAGATGGCAGCACGAGTTGGTTATTAAAATTCAAAAGCGTTTTATGAATGGTTCAAACGTTATCTGAACAATTTGAAAAACTGATAATATGCCATTTATTTGTAAATATCATGGTATTTGAATAATTGATTGAAGTAAGGAATTGAATTCTTAGTGTATTTACATCTTTTCGAATTACTATAGTATTCTCTCTTCATATAAAGCAAGATATTTGTTTTTGTGTGCATGTCTATATTCCTTAGATAGTGTTTCTTTTATCTGTACAATTTTATTCAATTTTGTTTACTGAATTCAGTATTTTTTTATGTAGTGAGTTATGAATAGTTAAAGATAGGTCTATTTATTTCCGTGATTTTTTTTTCTTTTGAGCAATTGTCGTATCGGGCACATTTGTACATACATTTTGTTGTTAACTTCTCACTTTAAAGAACAAAACTCAACGCTCGAATGATTGAAAAATAGGATGAAAATGTTTTTTTTCTTCTTCTAATGCAGCTGGCAAACGCTTAGACAGCTGTCTTGGATGCCTTAAGGCAAGCGCTGTACCAACGTTACTCACTTTGCATAACCCAGGGGGCGCGTATAACTTGAAGATAAACCACGGACGCGGAAAGATGAAAATGTTTAGTGACAAAAATTAATTTACCATCTTATTTTTTGCGATTCTTTCTTTTTTAAACAATTATCGTATCAGACACAATTTATTAAATTTTTTTTCCCCTCTTTAAAAAAAAAAATTCAACTTTCGAAAAACTGAAAAATAATATGAAAACATTTATTAAAAATTTAATTTACCATCTTATAAATTTGCGATTCTTTTTTTTTTTTTTTTTTTTTTTTTTTTTTTTTTAGACAATTATCGCATCGGACGCATTTATACACACATTTTATTAATTTTTTTTCCCACCTTAAAAAAAATTTAAAAAAAAAAAAAAAAAAAACAACTTTCGAATAACTGAAAAATAGGATGAAAACATCTATTGAAAAAAATAATTTATCATCCTATTAATTTGCGATTCTTTATTTATTTTTTTTTGAACAATTATCGTATTGAATACATTTATACACACATGTTATTAATTTTTTCCCACTCTTAACCAAAAAAAAAAAAAAAAAAAATCACCTTTCGAAGAGCTGAAAAATAGGACGAGAATGTTTATTGAAAAAGTTAATTTATCATCTTATTAATTTGTGATTCTTTATTTCTTTTTTGAACAATTATCGTATCGACTTTTTTTAAAACAATTATCGTATCGGACACATTTATACACACATTCTATTAATTATTTCCCACAAAAGAAAAAAATTGAACTTTCAATTGATGGGAAAATAGGATGAAAATAAGTAGCCAAAATTTAGGCTACTTTAAAACTATCTAAACTACTTAATCTCTTCATCTGATTTCCCTCAATTTAATAAAACTGCTGAGATGTGTTATTATGAGGAATTTATATCTATTATAGTAGCTTGAATACAATGGTTCTTTCAATTTTTCTCAGATTTCTTAGATCCACATGCTGCTTGAGAGCTAATAATTACATAATTAAATATTTCTTATTAATTTCTTATTTTTTTTAAAAATTTCTTTCGCGTGCTAATAATTATAAAATTAAATAATGTACATTTTTAAAATTTTCTAATCTCCCCTTTTCTTTTTTGAAAAATTATTAAATAAATTTATAGGTAACATGTATATCAGCTCAGACGATTTTATTATTTTTTTCGTTCTAATTTCATTTAACTACTTTTCTCTCGAAATATAGTTATAAAGTTATTTTAAATTTTAAGATTTATAAAATAATTTATCTAATATATTGTGTATAATTAATTATATATTTTTTAATAAATACTTACATAGATTTAATTTAGTAATTAATTCTCAAAGTTACTACCTGAAAAATATTGTATAAAGGAGAGTATTTAAAAATTATTTTTTAACTAATTTTTATTTTTTCTGATGTGCATTTTGCATTTTTCTATTGGTTAACCGCACATTTTGTTTATATAAGATTTTCCATTTTGTCAGAGAAGCAATATAAACAATTTTGAATGAAAACAACTCATTTTCCTAAAACAAATATCTAATTTCATTTTAAATTATTTTTTCCCTAAAACTTAAGAAATATAAACTGAAGAAATAAAAATGTGCTTTATTTAGCCATATTTGGCGATTTATCACTTGCGCCAAGCTAACGGAAATGCGCCAAAAATTCTCGGTAACCACGTGGCTAATTAGCATTTATTTGAAACAAAAATTTTTAAAATTAGAGTTTCTCGTTGCGCATAGGATGCAAATCAGGAATTTATATATCAAGTATTTGTTGTGATAATATCGCTCAAAACACATTCTTACTGATGTTTCTCATCCGCTAAAGTTAGCAGCATCATAAGATGCATATCAGCGAGCTCGTGATACGTGAAACGTTGTATATTAGTTGAGAAAAATCCACAGGTCGATTGAAAAATAATCGCTTTAGTCATATTATGTTATTATAATTGATGTTTGTTTCTTTCCTTGATATGATGGAGAAATCAGACGACGTTAATTTGCTAATTAGGAGTTAATTTGACGTTAATAGGTCGACGTTAATTTGTATCGCGCTACATGTAATTTATACAGTGATTTTGTGTATAATACAATCAATATCTTGAGAAGAAGTTTATAAATTATACTGTTTTTAGATATTATTCAAAAAAAATTGAGAATTTAAAAAAGTAGGTTAAGATTAGGTTATGCAAATTCTTTTTTTTCTCCACATATTTGAATTGTAAGTCTGAAGCACAATAGTGAAATTTATTTACAGTTTAAATATTTGGAGAAGAATTTGTATTAAGTAATTTTTAAATAAGAATTGACATTCCTTTTCATAACCAAAAAGGAATTTGAAATAAGAAGTCAAAGATTAAAAAAAAAAATAATCTATTTCTATTTTCTCATTGTGTGGATTTTTAATAATATTTTACTTGCTTATTTTAGATTTTTCTTTTATTTAATTAAAGAAAATTACATAATAAATTTTCTTATAAAACTTACTTTATTGCATTAAACTTTCTTTGTGTGGACATAAAAATGCAAACGATCTTTTAATCTTTAAAGAAATATTTAGTTTTAATACTTGGAACTAAAAACAGCCGGTGGCATACTACCTAATTTTGTAACCTAATTTCCTACCTAAGTTGGCCTTGACACTCTCACCAGAGAAGATGTAGAGCACAACCTGCGCTCCTACCGAGAAACGTTTAGTTTACAGTCTCCCGAGAGGAAATATATTTAGCGCACCCTGGTGTATTAATTGGCTTACTGAATCTCATTCGGAGAGGAAGTATATTTAGCGCATCCTGGTGTATTAATTGGCTTACTGAATCTCACTCGGAGAGGAAGTATATTTAGCGCACCCTGGTGTATTAATTGGCTTACTGAATCTCACTCGGAGAGGAAGTATATTTAGCGCACCCTGGTGTATTAATTGGCTTACTGAATCTCACTCGGAGAGGAAGTATATTTAGCGCATCCTGGTGTATTAATTGGCTTACTGAATCTCACTCGGAGAGGAAGTATATTTAGCGCATCCTGGTGTATTAGTTGGCTTACTGAATCTCACTCGGAGAGGAAGTATATTTAGCGCACCCTGGTGTATTAATTGGCTTACTGAATCTCACTCGGAGAGGAAGTATATTTAGCGCATCCTGGTATATAAGTTGGCTTACTGAATCTCACTCGGAGAGAAAGTATATTTAGCGCATCCTGGTGTATTAGTTGACTTACTAAATCTCACTCGGACAGGAAGTATATTTAGCGCATCCTGGTGTATTAGTTGGCTTACTGAATCTCACTCGGAGAGAAAGTATATTTAGCGCATCCTGGTGTATTAGTTGGCTTACTGAATCTCACTCGGAGAGGAAGTATATTTCGCGAATACTGCTCGTAGCTGAGTATCGGGGTTTCAGCTTGGAAGTGAAATCCGTCCCCGAAACTATAATTATATATCTTTAAATGTGTCTCTAATTGTATGTGTGTGTGTCAATAAAGTTGTGAGCTCTTCAACTTGTGCTACCAATATCTCAACCTAACAACACGCAGTTACCATCTGGTTACCCAACCTGCACACTACAATTTTCATATTTTTAGTTGCTATAAGTAATTTTGAGTTGCTTAAAATTTTCCACCAATATCGCTGAATAAAAAAAAATTCTTTATTAAGGCTGTATTTTTTTTTTTCTAATGCAGCTGGCAAACACTTAGCTGTTTTGGATGCCTTAAGGCAAGTGCTGCACAGACGTAACTCACTTTGCATTACCCAGGGAACTATTAAAGCTGCATTTTAATTTATAGATTTAACTGTCGTTATTTTAGAGGTAAAAGTTTTGAACATTTCTTTTTTCATATCAAAATAAGAAATGTAGAAAATCCAGCGTATTTTTTCCAGTTTATCCCAAATGAGATAAAAATGAAATAATTGCCAAAATATGGTAACAAACCGCAAGGATATCATCATAAACTTATATCAAGGAAACTGATGAAAGAAACTTGCTTCCTAAAGTGAAATCGATTAGGATATTGATAATTGATAGCAATGTTTCAATTTATTTACTAATTTTTTTTTTTTTACGATGCTCAAATTATCTCGTAAAATTGAAATGATAATCAATGAATCTGTGTCATGGCAGAAAAAACCAGAACTTTATTACGTTCTTATCAAAGAATTCAACAAGAATAAGAAAGAAACAAAATTAAGAATAAAAAAATGTATGAGTTATTTTTAATCGTTCAAGTTGCATCGTATTAGAATTAAATAAAAATCTTATTATAAAATTTTCAAACGGTTTTTTCCTTAAAAATCGTTATTAGAGAGTTTTTGCATACCGTACGTTAGTTACCGTAGGACGTCCGTTAGCTTTTTCTCCCTAGCGCGCATGCTCATAGGAAACATTATCACAGATACGCATGCGCAGTTTCCTATAAGCATGCGCGCTAATGAGAAAAAGCTAACGGACGTTCTACGGGAACTAACGTACGGTATGCAAAAACTCTCTATTGTTAGAAAAATAAATCTCTATTATATATAATTCCCGTGTCACGATGTTTGTTCGGGATGAACTGCGAAACTAACAATCCGATTTTAACATTTTTTTTTCTTAAATGTGTGTTTTGTTCCAACTTGAGAGATAGGATAGTTTTTATTCAGATTTTTTTTTATTTAAATACAAAATCGACGATTTTCATATTTCGTCATTTGCCGCAACTAAAATGTGCGATTTCTCATCCGATGGACGTAATTTTGAAAGTACATTCAAAATACAAGGTCAGGTGTACCATAAGATCGGGTCGTTGGTGCCAATACCTAACGAAGAGCCAAAATTTCTTCACATTTATTTTATGGGCAGTTCTGAAGAACGTGTGACAACTCGATGTCAGTATAATTTTATCGAACAAGCAGTACAAAAAGTAGTATTCAGAAAATCATAACCAATTTATTAAATTATTTAACGAGTTTATTTATTTTGACGAAAGACAGATTAACAAGAAATAGTGTTCATCGCTTAGTTCTTAGATAAATGAAAGTAATGATTATTAAAAATTAAATTTGGTAAAATAATTATAAAACAGTGTCAAAAATCAACATTACCTACCTTATTCATTAAATTAATAAAAATTAAACATTTTCTATTCGTTGAAGCTTAATTTGAACTTTTGATCATTCTTTACCAATCACTTCCTTAACAATACCAATTATAGTATCTAATAATTGAATGAGCTACAAGAAAGCCACAGCGACGCATGGCCGGGTCTGCTAGTAGAACTATAAGATAACATAGTGAATTAGATTTCAGTTATTTAATATAAGAGGTTAAATGTTTATAATATCATAATTAATTTATAATTATTTAATTAATTAATTATGTATGTATGTGTTTTTTTAATTTTTATTCGTAAATATAACCGACGTTACTCTGTTTATTTAATTATAATCGATTAAATTGCGTTGACTTCAATTAAATAAAATATTAATTGCAATTACAAAATTAAAATTAAATTAGAAATAAAGCAATTTAATTTAGTATTTTAATTTTCTAATGTAACAATAGGAGACCTAAAAATATTCTTTCTTATCATATTTGCTTATTATCATATTTGATTATAACATGTTTTTAATTTATCATTTTTGGAAGAAAAAAATAATTAATTCAATGCAAAAATATTGGACTAAAAAGCGTTATAATTTTTTCATTTTTGAATATACATAAATATTTGCTTTACATATATATACATTATACAAATACAATGCGCGGTCAGTACTTGGGTGGGTGACCTCCTGGGAACATTGCGTGCCGTTGGCAAATTTGGGACCTGAATGGCCGAGTGTCTAGCGCTCTGGCGCTCGGTGCCACAGGTTTCGGGTTCGAATCCCGGCGGTGCCATGGATGTTTGTAGTGGTTCGGAATCCACTTTAAGCCGTAGGTCCCGGTCTTCTATGACTGTAAGAGCGTCACGGAGCAAAAGTCAGGCTTCTACCTACGGGTGCTCCATCACAACAGAAGCTGCTTCCTTCCCCTTCAATCATGAATGGGCTCGTGGGCTTGGCCAGCCAAGTGGGATAAGAAACAACAACAACAACAAATACAGTATTATGTACATAAAAATAAGAAATTACATCGATATACTTTTTTCGTTTTAATCAATTATTTTTTTAACTTTGATAATCGTGTGAAAAACAGACGATTATCAAAAATAATTGACTTTTTAAACGTCATAAATTAATAATTGACGTTTTAAAACGTCAATTATTTTTTAACTGATTGATAATCGTCTGAAAAACAGACGATTATCCTCCAATTACAAATAATGGGCGTTTTAATTAAATTAAAGTTAATTAAATAATCTACATTTTTAAATTTTAATCAAGAAATCAAAATAATTTCAGTGTTAAGTAATTCTCTTAAATTTCATTTCAACAATTTTCTCAATTTATTTGTTTTATTTAAATTATTTTTTTTCTAAGTGCATTTAACTTACTCTTTATTTATTAATGTTATTTATTATAGGAAATATTTTGGTAAAATGTTTTTTATTAATAATAAATGGAGTTATGAAAAATGTTTTTCAATAATTATGTAAACAAGATGTTTACGTAATTATTGAATACAATAAATGAAGATGTTTTTTAATTGGTATTGAAGTATAATTGTTAATAAATGTTATACTTTTTAATAAATGCTATAAACGTTATAATTATGATGGATTATTTCTGTGAGATTGTAAACTACTTAGATCATTTATATTAAAAAAAGTTTTATGACATAATTAATAGAATTCTAACTAACAGTATTATTTATTTTAAGTCTTAATTGATGTGAATTGTCATATTATTATGGATTGTAATGTGCAGGTTGGGCAACCAGATTATAAATGGAAATTGCTGATTGGGTTGAGATACTTGAGGCACAGGTTGGAGAACTCACAGTTTTTTTTTGCCCACGCACAAATACCACACACATACAATTAAAGATATACAATATTTAACACATTTAAAGACAAATAAGTATAGACTCGTGGAAGGACTCCACTTCTAAGCCAAAAACCCAAAACTCATATACGCGCAGGATGAGCGAAATAAACTTCCTCTCGATGTGAAAGTCTGTAGGCCAACTGATACGCAAGGTTGCGCTAAATATATTTCCTCTTGGGATGAGAGACTGTAAACTAAAAGTTTTCACAGAAGCGCGTGGTTACTCTGTACCTCCTCTCGGGTGAGAATCTCGAAGCCTACTGACCATTTCTTCTTAATGTCAAAAGGGGGCGCTCTTGCCAATGTATGCGAGGTTTGATTTGGTTTGTCGCTATACGGTCATTTTTTGCACACTTTAGGCTAATTAGACAGGGACCTACTGTTTAAAGTGAATTCCAAATCACTCACAAACATCCATGCCACCGCTAGGATTCTAACCAGAGCGCTAGCTAATTGACCATCAGGCCATCGTGTGTAGGAGGTAGCAAGGTTATACGACTTTTTTGATACTTCTTAATAATTGTTCATAAATATCTATTCACTTGTATTTTTAATGTATTATTTAGAAATAATCACTCCACTATGTTTAACGAAATTTTAAAATGAAACATGTTCTTAGCAAATGGAACATGTTTTGGGCAGAAATAAAATCAGAAATTATGTAGATAGGTACTCTTCATCCAGGTTAGCATTTTATTAACAAGACAACCGATCATTAAAATCTGCAATAAATTAGTAAACATTGAGCATTTTTTTAAATATTTATTTATTTATTTTTATTAAACTAAAGTTTCATCATATTCTACGTTTTAATCTTTCATAAAAATCTGGAAATCTTTTGAAAAAAAAATTATTTACCATATTTTTTTAAGTAAAATGACATGAAATGGCCGCTATCTGAGCATCCTTAATATAAAAATGATTGATTAGCATTATTATACTTTAGTCTTGCATAATGTTTTTCGTTGTCATGACAACGAGGTTTCAAGGAATGAAGGCGTTTTCTTTTTTCGTGAACAAATTATTTCTTCCAGAATTTTCTTTTGATGCATCTTGTGTGTTGTGTTCCACTTTCAAAATATGTCCGTATGGGAATTTCCCTCCCTAATTAACGAAACTTGCTGTGGCATTGCTATATTAAAAGAGGATTTCCCCTATTTCTTTAACTGTGGAATATTGAGGAATATTGGGTTTTCTTAAATATGTAATAATAAATTCATCTTTTTAGAACCAATGTTGATTCATTTCCTTTTTAGCGTTTAGATCTAGAACAGGGGTGGCTAACCCGCGGCCCGCCTTGAATATTTTTTGCTGTCCATGAGATTTATCACATTTTTACAAAATATGTTTATTTTATAATGGCCAAAATAGTGAAAACCAATGTATTAAAAAAATACGCTATGTGTGCATCCATATATTAAAAAAATGAACTGTCGAAATGATGAGAAAATATTAACTTTGATGTTAAAATAATATTCTTGCGAATATAATTAGGACAGATATTGCCTGTTTTATTTATGAGTTTACAATTATGAGTTTGCAGAATAATTAAATTATATACCCGCGAACTCATGAGGAGTGGACAAACAAATATCGCTCTAGTAAAATAAATATTTTTTAATGATTTTTTTTTATTCAATTTATATTTATATATATTTTATATTTAATTTTAGTGTTATATATTTCTTTACAGTGTGCGTTTAGTAACAGTATTATTATATTATCTATGTTTACATGTAAGAATACTAGTAAACATAATAATAATAACTTCTTATGTTTAAATTTTTTGTTCCAGAAATGTCTATAGTAGGTCTACTACTACTACACCACGCCACATCACTGTGCCTAGAGCTGAGTTGCCCCTTTACAGTTTGGGAATGATGTGGGTGATTGGGCTCTGTGGCACTCTACGGTCATATGAGACCGAGACCTATGGCTTAAAGTGGATTCCGAACCGCTACAAACATCCATGGCACAGCCGCGATTCGAACCCGATACCTGTGGGACCGAGCGCCAGCCACTCGGCCATCAGGCTCCAATCTATAGTTGGTCTAAATCTAATATGAGGTTATATAATTTTATATGTGTCCCGTGGAGTTATGATGTATTTGCAAAGTGGCCCGCAAGTTCATTTGGGTTGGCCATCCCTGATGTAGAATATTAATTTTGCGGTGTTGTTATGTAATGGAGACTAAAAATTTTGCATCACTTAAGTGTTTACATCTTCTTTTATACGGTATATGATAGCATTTTGAATAGCAGTTAATATTTTAACGTAGCATTGTCTTTTTTTATTTTTTTTTTAGCTAAACATTTTATATCATGTCATCGTATGCCTAAAAATTATAGCTCTAAAACTGTATAATAAAAAAAATCATTAACTTAAAATTTTGAGATTCTTATCAAAATCAGAAATTGAAACTTCTTTGGAAAATAACAAAATTTTTGGATTGGCGGAAAAATTTGTCAGACTGCAGAAAAAAATTTGAACGTCTGCGGAAATTTAAAAAAAGGCCATTTTTTTTTGTTGCTTATAATTATTTTCTTTTATAATTTTACACAAATATAAATTTTTTTTTTATAATTATTATTCTTTTTTAAGTTTACGCAATTAAAATATTTCATTCAACCCGTGCTCTAAGTTTTGTAAAAAAAAAATAAATTTTTTAATTTTGATTAATGATGCGACAAATAAATATAATGTTGCATTCGTTACGTTATTCATATATTGCGACATTCAGGCGTTCGGTGCCATACGGCTTTGGATTCGAAAACGGCTGTGCCATGGATGTTTGTAGTAGTTCGGATTCCACCCTGAACCGTAGGTCCTGCATCACTATGACAGACGGGCGTAGGCTTACTACCCCGTAAAAAACATCTCATGTTTCGGAGTCTACCAGTAGGCAGACAATCTTGGCCTACCATGGTGTTGCTAAAAAGGAACTAAAGTCTCATGTTTCGAAATCTGCCTTGTCTCACAATGGGACTGTTGTATCATTGAAGAAGGCGAACCGGCATTTGAAAACAATTTGTGTTTTAGTTTTCCCTTACTCCTTATTGATTGTAGTTAGTATTTAGTGTTCAAATAGTTCGATATAAAATTTTATCAAATAGAAAAAATAAATTTTCTTTTATAGTAGTATCAAATTATTGTGAGATGCTATTTAATTATCGTATCGCATCTGTAGTTATTGTTACAAATTTAGTTAGGTATTAGTATTTCTAGATAACATTGTATAGATATATATCCATATTTCAAAACATTGTTGTATCAATTTTCTTTGTTTTATAGTGAAATTTCAATGTAACTTTATATATCAACTAAAATATTTCTGTAAAGCAAAGCGAGATAAGCATTTTATGTTGTTAAATCCATTTTCCACAATCTTCCCAGATGTCCTTTTGATATCATAATCACTATTGATATTGTAATCGAACAGTTCTCATACCTATGCCCGGAATGATGGATTAAAAATATAGGTAGATAAATATTTAAAGTCAATTCCTACTTTTTTTTCGCTATATTGCGGAAAGTCTTTTATAAATAATTTTCATTTATTTTTTAAAGTTCATCTGGCGCCCTCTATTGGTAGATATATGCAAGAATCTATTGGAAGTATCTATTGGTAGATATATGCAAGAATATTAAACATTTCCATTATTCATAAAATCATCATAACAACTAATATATAAAAAAAAAATTAAGTCAATTCCTTCTTTTTTATCACTATATTGCAGAAAAGTCTTTTACAAATAAAGGTGAAATTTTCTTCTTACATCTGGCGCCATCTATTATTTGATACATGCAATTTAAATCTAAAAAAAAAAATTAAAATTAATGAATTAAATTTAATTACTGAATTAATATTTGAAAAAAACTGTATTAACATCCAGTGTCATCCACTACAAGTTCAAACAAAATGTATCTGAACTTGAGTGGATGAACAAAAAGTATTTTATGAACGATTGAAAATTTGAACAAGATATATATAGGGAGAGTGTGAGCTGATAGAAAAAATTGAAGAATAAATGAAAATGGATGGGCAAAAAATGTGATTTCCTAGAATCAGTTTTCATGGTTTTTATTCTAAACTCTCATTTTATCTTAAAAGATGTAAAAAAAAACTGAATTCGGTTAGTATAGAACTGAGTTCCTTTAGTTTGTGTGTTCGTGTTCTGGAATATTCAAGACATTATTAATCAATAGCTTATGTACTAAGAGTCGTTTGTAGATATCTTGTGGTGAAAAATAAAAAATTGCTTTTCATTTCTGCTGTGTTTTATTCAAACCACACACTTCACAACTTTAAACCACGATCTCATTTACCAAGTTCATAGACCTTTACACCAGCCTTTTCCATGAACGTAACTAGTGTAATGTGCAGGTTGGGCAAATAGATTGTAACTGGGAGTGATTGGGTTGAGATACTTGTGATTGGGTTGATATACTTTCTTATATATTGAGATACTTAGGTTGAGATACTTGCGCAGATTGGAGAACTCACAGCTTTATTGACACACGCACAAGCAACACATACATACAATTAGATACATACACTATTTAATACATTCAAAGACAAGTAATAAAAATTTTTTTTTAAAGTTTCTCTATATTGCAGAAAGTCCTTTATAAATAATTTTCAGACATTTTTTTAAGTATATCTGGCGCCATCTATTGGTAGATATATGCAACTTAAATCTAAAAAAAACTAAAATTAATTGATTAAATTTAATTACTGAATTAATATTTGAAAAAACTGCATTAACATCCAGTGTCATCCACTGCAAGTTAAAAAAAATGTATTTGAACTTGAGTGGATGAATTAAAAAGTATTTTATGAACGATTGAAAATTTGAACAAGATATATATAGGGAGAGTGTGAGCTAATAGAAGGAATTGAATAATTATAGATCCGTGGAAGGACTCCACTTCTACGTCGGAAACCCTATACTTAGTTCGGGCGGAATATATTTCCTTTTCAAGTGAAAGTCTGTAAGCCAACTAATGCGCAGGGCTGGGATAAATATATGTACCCTCAAGGGTGAGAGACTATAAACTAAATGTTTCTTAGCAGAACCGTGTGGTTGCGCTGTACTTTCACTCGGATGAAAGTCTCGAGGCCTACTGACCATTTCTCCTGAATGCCACAAGGAGCGCTTATGCCAGTGTGTAGGAGGAAGTACGGTCATAATAATATTATTAATAACTAGTTGGTAGACAGCACAGTTGGCGGACTTCCGAACAAAGGAAGCATGGTTTGAGACAAGTGATACCGAATTAACAGCTTTCGTGTCTATGCTGAGTACAGGCACGATTAATTCCGTAAGCCGGAAAATTCATCCGTTGCGCTTGGTAGGAATAGTTGGAAGATGAAAGAACCTTCCTCTATTTGTCTATGACTAATCCTCAATGGCCTGCAGTGCGGGACGGACATCCCATGAATGATCTACTCATTGATGGAGGGAAAGGGGCAGCTTCTATTGTGATGGAGCACCCGTAGGTAGAAGTCTGACTTTTGCTCCGTGACGCACTTACAGTCATATGAGACCGGTCCTACGGCTTAAAGTTTATTCCGAACCACTACAAACATCCATGGCACTGCCGGGAATCGAACCCGAAAGCTGTGGTATCGAGCGCCAGAGCGCTAGCCACTCGATCATTCAGGCCCACCTTCCTCTGTTGTGACCATAGAGTATTTGTTTTAAATTTAGAAGACGCAAAACCGGTATAGTACAACGGCTCTAAAATTTCTAAAAATGCCGCGCGTAGAAATTACTTAAATTTTTTTTCATGTCGAACGGATAGTTTCAAATCCTGAGTTGTCAAACTTTAAATTAAATTTATTTAATTTAATTTTTAAATTTATTAATTTTTAATTCAATTATACGAATTATACAAATCAAGACAAAGAAAAACGAGAAAAATATTTAGTGTAACCGTGCTTCCTCCTACTCATTGGCAAGAACGCGCCCTGTTACGCTCAGGAGAAATGGTCAGTAGGCCTCGAGACTCTCACCCTAGAGGAAGTGCAGCGCAACCACGCGTTTCTATTGAGAAACATTATTAAGTAAATGTTACTCTCACCCGAGAAGAAATATATTCAACGCAACCCTGCGTATTAATTAACCTAAAAACTTTCACCCGTAGCGAAAGTATATTGTCGCGCATCCTGCGCGTACTTGAGTATCGATTTCCGTCTTAGAAGTACAATCCGTCCAAGAATCTATAATTACCTTTAAATGTGTTGAATATTGTTTGCCGTTAATTGTATGTGTGTGGTGTTTGTGCGTGTCTCAATAAATCTGTGCCTCAAGTATCTCAACCCAACTACACCCAGTTACAATCAGGTTACCCAACCTGCCCACTACACTAGTGCTCCATTATTTGGAGTAAAAATATGACAAATTAATTGATTTTATGTATAAAATTCATAAATGAAACTTAATTTAAAATAGCAAATAAAAAAAGACATTTTTTTAAAATCACAAATTATCATCTTAACAACAGGCAAAACGTCATCTATTAAATTGCCAGCACTACAGATATTAAATGAATTAGTCAATTAAAAACCAGATGGAATAGGTTTAATGTTTGAACTAAAAAAACATCCTAAGCATCAATTAGAAACGAAAACATTTTCACTGAAATAAAATGGGACATTCAAGCACATTCAATGGGACACATAGCAAATAGCCCAAAATTCCAACTAGGTGATCCCTTCGCTGTTACCTAGAGAACCGCATCACAGTTTGAGAACGTCTGATATAATATAACAGCTCTTCGTGGAGCATTCTGGACAACGCTGAATCTGTTACATTTTTTAAGTCAAAAATCTCATAATCCATCATTAATGCCTTAATTTACTTTTTTTTACTGCTATTCCAATCTGCACGTTTATTTTTAGATTATATTCTAGAAAGAAAGTATATGGAATGGATTTAGGATTATGGATTCACTCATCTGTTCTGCTTAATATTGGATTAGAGGTACTGACCTTATTCCTAAATGATTGAAGAATGTTCCAATGGTCTTCTAAAATGTCTTATTACCTATAAAATTATCAGTATTGTTTTGGGGAGTGAGGTTTTTCTTTTCATTTATCACTTTTTTCGTATCCTTGAACATTTTTCGTTTCATTTATCATTTTTTTCGTGCCCTTTAACAGGTTCGTGTCCTTTACAACTCTTTTCGTGTCCTTGAATAATGCATCTTGTTCTTGATTACTTTTTCGTATTCTTAATCCGTTTTTCGTTTCCTCGGCCATTTTCAACGTTTATGATTGGTTTATGTATTATTCTTTTAAATTTCTTTCATGAACTATTCTTACTGATTTATTTACATTTTTTTTTCACAAAATTTTTTAAGCATAATATTTATTTAAATTTCTTTCACAAACATTTTTTATGCATAATATTAATTTAAATTTCTTTCAGAAACATTTTGTATGCATAATATTTATTTAAATTTCTTTCACAACATTTTTTATGCATAATATTTATTTAAATTTTTTTCAGAAACTTTTTATACATATTATTTATTTAAATGTCTTTAACAAATTTTTTTATACATAATATTTGTTTAAATTTCCTTGAAGAACTTTTTTATACATAATATTTATTTAAATTTCTTTAGCAAAATTTTTTATACATAATATTTATTTAAATATCTTTAACAAAATTTTTTATACATAATATTTATTTATTTTACTTTATTTTCTTTGAAGAGCTTTTTTATACATAATATTTATTTATTTTACTTCATTTTCTTTGAAGACTTTTTTATTCATAATATTTATTTAAATTTCTTTGAAGAACCTTTTTATACATAATATTTATTTAAATTTCTTTGAAGAACTTTTTTATACATAATATTTATTTAAATTTCTTTAGCAAAATTTTTTATACATAATATTTATTTAAATATCTTTAACAAAATTTTTTATACATAAGATTTATTTATTTTACTTTATTTTCTTTGAAGAGCTTTTTTATACATAATATTTATTTATTTTACTTCATTTTCTTTGAAGACTTTTTTATTCATAATATTTATTTAAATTTCTTTGAAGAACCTTTTTATACATAATATTTATTTAAATTTCTTTGAAGAACTTTTTTATACATAATATTTATTTAAATTTCTTTGAAGAGCTTTTTTATACATAATATTTATTTAAATTTCTTTAACAAATTTTTTATGCATAATAATTATTTAAATTTCTTTAACAACATTTTTTATGCATAATATTAATTTAACTTTCTTTCACAAAATTTTTGATGCATAATATTTATTTAAATTTCTTTAACAAACTTTTTTATACATAATATTGAAATTTCTTTGAAGAACTTTTTTATACATAATATTTATTTAAATTTCTTTGAAGAGCTTTTTTATACATAATATTTATTTAAATTTCTTTAACAAATTTTTTATGCATAATAATTATTTAAATTTCTTTAACAACATTTTTTATGCATAATATTAATTTAACTTTCTTTCACAAAATTTTTGATGCATAATATTTATTTAAATTTCTTTAACAAACTTTTTTATACATAATATTGAAATTTCTTTGAAGAACTTTTTTATACATAATATTTATTTAAATTTCTTTGAAGAACTTTTTTATACATAATATTTATTTAAATTTCTTTGAAGAGCTTTTTATACATAATATTTATTTAAATTTCTTTAACAAATTTTTTATGCATAATATTTATTTAAATTTCTTTAACAACATTTTTTATGCATAATATTAATTTAACTTTCTTTCACAAAATTTTTGATGCATAATATTTATTTAAATTTCTTTAACAAACTTTTTTATACATAATATTGAAATTTCTTTGAAGAATTTTTTATACATAATATTTATTTAAATTTCTTTGAAGAACTTTTTTATACATAATATTTATTTAAATTTCTTTGAAGAGCTTTTTTATACATAATATTTATTTAAATTCCTTTAACAAATTTTTTATGCATAATATTTATTTAAATTTCTTTAACAACATTTTTTATGCATAATATTAATTTAACTTTCTTTCACAAAATTTTTGATGCATAATATTTATTTAAATTTCTTTAACAACATTTTTTATGCATAATATTAATTTAACTTTCTTTCACAAAATTTTTTGATGCATAATATTTATTTAAATTTCTTTAACAAACTTTTTTATACATAATATTGAAATTTCTTTGAAGAACTTTTTTATACATAATATTTATTTAAATTTCTTTGAAGAACTTTTTTATACATAATATTTATTTAAATTTCTTTGAAGAGCTTTTTTATACATAATATTTATTTAAATTCCTTTAACAAATTTTTTATGCATAATATTTATTTAAATTTCTTTAACAACATTTTTTATGCATAATATTAATTTAACTTTCTTTCACAAAATTTTTGATGCATAATATTTATTTAAATTTCTTTAACAAACTTTTTTATACATAATATTGAAATTTCTTTGAAGAA
The DNA here is from genome assembly GCA_021605075.1 of Caerostris darwini. Taxonomy (NCBI): domain Eukaryota; kingdom Metazoa; phylum Arthropoda; class Arachnida; order Araneae; family Araneidae; genus Caerostris; species Caerostris darwini. The sequence goes on from BPLQ01001573.1 coordinate 493,434, forward strand.
CTTTTTTATACATAATATTTATTTAAATTTATTTCTCGAGCTAATAATTATGTAATTAAATAATGCAAAATTGTTTTAAAAGATCGTCTGGTGAAAGCAAAGACGATTTTATTTCAAAGAGAAAACGAGATTTTTCAAGAAAAGAAAATCGTTTGCAATTCTATTGTTTTTTATTTCTTAAGATAGCTGTTGTGCGTTTTGTTCTTACATTCAATTCTAAATTTTATGAGTAATCTGTATATCGATCCTGCCGATTATTTACTTTGTTTTCATCGTTTAATTGATAATAATAAACTATCATTAAAGATAAGGTGCATTTAAGAGGAAGAAACATTAAAGATTAAATACAAAAGTACTTGTTCAATACAATTTAAAAGGAAATAAAAAGAAAAGATTATTGTAAATTTTAAGAAAATATCTTTTAAAATGAAAAAAAAAAATAAGAAGCTTCAGAAGGAAAGAGTGCAGTAAAAAAATTATTTATATATTTTTGTATGATTATATATATTTTTATTTATATTAGCGAATGGACAAAGTAGAAAGGTTGTTTAAATTGGAATGGGTTTAGCAATAACCCATTCCAATACTTAAGTTACCATAGTTAGCTAGTTTAATACCATAGTTAGTAATACTTCTTAGAAAGGTAAATAGTTTGTCTTCCTTAGAAGTTGCTTAGAATAGCTTATTGCAGAGGTTTTGAAGGCTAGTTAAATGCTAATGAATACTTTAGTACTCTTAGCATTTGAATACTTTAGTACTCTTAGCATTTGAATACTTTAGCACTCTTAGCATTTGAATACTTTAGCACTCTTAGCATTTGAATACTTTAGCATTCTTAGCATTTGAATACTTTAGCACTCTTAGCATTTGAATACTTTAGCACACTTAGCATTTGAATACTTTAGCACTCTTAGCATTTGAATACTTTAGCACTCTTAGCATTTGAATACTTTAGCACACTTAGCATTTGAATACTTTAGCACTCTTAGCATTTGAATACTTTAGCACTCTTAGCATTTGAATACTTTAGTATTCTTAGCATTTGAATACTTTAGTACTCTTAGCATTTGAATACTTTAGTACTTTAGTTTTTTATATTTTCTGACTCGTGATTCAGTGGCAACGAGCGCCGCTGGTGAGCATTACGACTGAAGCTCAAACGGCTGGTGGCTTTGTGGTAGACACTGTTTCAAAAAGCGAGGAGACTTGATAGCATCTTGCCCCTTGAGTCAGACCACATGGTGGGAGTTTACCAGGTTTTCACCCATACCACACGCACATGCGGGGTAGTTCCCCTAAAAGTTCTTTTGGAAGGTACTGGCCCTCTTTCTTCAGCGACATGGAAACAAGTCAGACTCCTATCTAAGGTACTCCGGATATCCGTCCTACGCTGCAGAACACCGTGGGCTACACACAGACAGCCAGTTTTTATACCAGTGTAAATGGTAATTAATTCTTTAAGGATGTAGAATGTTTGATAAATTATAGTAGGGCTGATATAATTTGAAGAAGTGTTTCAGTCGCTTAAGTATATAGATTCATTTATTATTGAAGGAATGGAAGTTGATGGCCTTTAAGTGCATTTACTAGTGACAAGTTGGTTGAGACATTTTGAGAGAAAAAGATGCTATTAGTTTGGACGATCAATAGAGGTTTTAGGTGTGAGAAACTTGGGACATACTCGCCAAGTGGCCCTCACCAAAAATAATTTGGGTCTGAATGGCCGAGTGTCTAACGCTTGGTGCCACAGGTTTCGAGTTCGAGTCCCGGTGGGGCCGTGGATGTTCATAGTGGTTCGGAATCCACTTTAAGTCGTTGGTCTGGTCTAATACGACTGTAGGGCGTCACGGAGCCAAGTCAGACTTCTATTTACGAGAGCTCCATCACAACAGAAGCTGCCTCCTTTCCCTTGAACCTTGAGTCCATACGGGTTCGTGTGTTTGGTCTAGATTTCTACCAAGTGGGATAAGAAACAACAATAGAGACAATTTTCAATTTGACCAAGTACATGCGCTTTATTTCGGACATATACGGGCATAAGCGGACATATACCATATATCCGTTTGTTCTTACATCGTACGAACAAACGAACTTAGGGATTATATCTAACTCATACTAAAAGATTTCCCATGACAACAGCGATGAGAAAATCTACTAGAAAGAAACTTGAATTTTTCTAGCAGGTACCATTAAAAAAATAAACACCTAATTCTATTTAAAACTTTCCGTAGTTGTTATGAACTATCACGAAATATTTACAAATAAATTGTACTGCCAATAAAGTTTTGTTTGCAGCCAACATTACTGGAGCATTTTGTTAACTAGATCTCAAATGACCCATTTCCCCATCAGGGATCGTGCAATGGCATTAAGTGCAATAATAATTTCCAATTACACATTCATGTGTAATTGGAAACTTAACTGTTAATAATAAGTTATAAAATAAGTTACTGTTAATATAAGTTTCTTAACTGTTAATAATAAGTTAAATATTTGAGGCTGAGTTACATCCTCTGCTGTCATTAAACAAAGTATGGGTTTCTCCGTTACTGTGAAGACGCTATGTCATTCTGATTCACTTTCGAATTGGTCATTCCCGAACACCGCATAGCCATTTGCTTTTTATCAAATTTTTTTATAATTGTGATCGTTGCAGCGAATCATTACGATTTATCATATTTTAATCTTTACATATTTTCTTATTTTTAAACGTCTTGTTTAAACTTTACTCGAAATTTTATTACCTCTAGTGATGACTTGTCTGCTCTACCCTAGGATGGTAGCTCGTGTTCATTGATCTATTTTAAAAAAATATTTAATTAATTGCTATTATTTATTTGCTTGCAAAACATTTCTTTTATAAATTGCTTTGAATGTCTTATTTGAAATTTTTTTAAGGTGAAGTATTATAATTTTTTCTTTAATTTTTGCTTTATTTTCAATTTTCTTTTTCTTTTTACACCGCTGTTCATTAAAAAAAAAAATAAACAGAAGTTCATCTTATGGCTGAATATTCTTTCAAAAATCTGTAAAGTTTCACAAAATTATGCTTAAACTAAGAGAAATATTAATTTTTTGCTTTGGAATGATTTTAATAAAACATTGTAGTGTGCCGGTTGGTCAATCAGATTGTAACTGGGTGTGATTAGGTTGAGATACTTGAGGCGCTGGTTGCTCCGTACTTATTGACACACGTACAAACACCACACTACAGTTAGAGACATACATTATTTAACACATTTAAAGACAAATCATTATAGATTCGTGGAAGGATTCCATTGCCTTTTATGTGTGTGTGTGTTAGTACGGCGAAAAGTGACAGTAAAATTCGACACACTAATTATCACAACAAAAATACATCAATCTAAAGAATTTTATTAACGCAAATAAATCTGAAAATCTCAATTTTAAATATCTTTACTATATTTTGTAACGAAATCTTCAGTTAATGTGTTTTTAAGTAATTCAATTAAAAACTACATTTTAAGTTTTTTGATTATTTGTTTCATCTAATTGCTTTAGTATTTTCTTAAGATCAAAACAATTCCTCAAAAATTGGATAACTACAGAATGACACAAAAGCTTCCATGGCAAGAAAAAAAAAATGGCAACATCAAAAACTTAATAGATAACTAATGATCAAACAACCACCACTACAAAGGTTTTATTTTCATAATATTTGTTCTTTGAAATGAGTTGTTATAATTGAAAACTATATTCATATCCTTATAAGAATGAAAAATAACTGATATTTGAGGTTGAATTCCATCCTCTCTGCAACAAAGCATGGGTTTCTCCATTACTGTGAAGGCACCATGTCATTCTGATTCACTTTCGAATTGGTTATTCTCAAACACGACATCCTCATTTGCTTTTTGCCGAATTTTTTTATATTTATGATCATTGCAGAGAATCATTACGCATTATCATATTTCAGCCATCTTATTTTTCATCATTAGTAGAATGACACAAGATCTTCAATGCCAAGAAAAAAAAATTGCAACATCAAAAACTTAGTATATACTTAATGATCTTAGAACTGCTACTACAAAGTTTTATTTTCATAATATTTGTTCATTAAAATCAGTTGTTATAATTGTAAACTAGAGTGATACCTCTATAAAAATGAAAAATAAATAAAAATTGTTATTAATGATGATAATTTTCATCTTAACTTTTATAATCACTTTGGATTAAAATTCTCATAGCTTTCTTTCATTTCTACTAAATAAAAAGAAAAATGTTACAGCTTTATTATAGTTACTTACAGATTTATTTATTTTCTTGCAGCTTTATTACTTTCACGATAAAAAGTTTCTGCTATACTAAGAATTTTATTGATTGCACATCTCGTACATACATTTTAATTATATATCTTTATTAAAATCCAGTTTCAAAACCTTTAGAAAAAAAAAAAAAAAAGATAAAATATTTAAAAAAAAAAAAAAAAAACACATTACATTTCAACAAATTTAATTTCTTTCTTATAATTGTTATAAATAGATTTTTATTAAATAATTACTTTTATCATTATCAAAAAGAAAAAAAGTAACTTTTAAGGAAAAACCTTCGAGTTTTATAATAGAATCTTTCCAGGAAAATTAATCCAATATCTCATTACTTCCTCTACATATTTTTTTCTACCAAAAATTTCCCATTAGGTCTTTTAGTAAAATAAAAAACAAATAAATTTGTTATGCAAGTCCAGTGTTAGTACTGAAATTTTCCAGCTGACATAGCAGATGTCACCGCAGAAAACCCTACAGTTCCAAGAAACAGCATGGACAAACAACAGTTTGCCGTAAACTTCGGCAACAACCAACTGGTCCTTCTCGTATGTCCATTCCAATATATCACTCTATCGTTGATAGAGTTAGGGGGAAATTTCACTTCGATCTTAATGTCTTCGTAGAAAAAAAGTGGACATTCAATCACTTGGAGTCATTTACCAATTTATTTTATCTCACCCCTTCTAACCTGTGCGACCTTCTACTATCCCGTGGCCATGACTAAGATCTTCAACCATTGTGATTTCCCAACGGGTGACCTTGCCAAGATGGCTCAAGTCACGTTTTATCACTTTGTTATTAAACTTCAATTAGGGGAGTTGCTTTTTTCTTCCCCGATTGATTGTGATAAAAGAATGTTTAAGCGTTGAGATGAGCACTGTTTGATAGGCAAATAGGTCTGAGAACAGGTATTGGATGGGCCTTGGAATTCCACGTGCTTTTTGATGGATGGGCAAGGAATGTGGATTGCAAATAGTTTGTTTTACTCAGATATTTTTTCAGTAAGGCTTTATTCTTCCGAAAATATAATAAGTTTGTTAAATTAATAATAAAACAAAATATTTAAATTAAGAATCATTTTGGTTATTTTAACTGAAACCATTCTTCTTTGGCAAATTTTGATAGAAGAAATCTTTATTTTCGTTGTTTCGTTGTAAAGATCACTTTTCTTCAATTCCTACTATTAGTTCACACTCCCCCTATATATATCGCAACATACTAAATCAGGTTATCTTCTAGTTTGTGTCTCTTTATTTCTTTGCCTTTTTTTTTTTTTCAATTCCTTCTATTAGTTCACACTCTCCCTATATATATCTTGTTGAAATTTTCACTTGTTCATAAAATACTTTTTATTCATCCACTCAAGTTCAAATACATTTAAACTTGTAGTGGATGACACTGGATGTTAATACAGTTTTTTCAAATATTAATTCATTCATTAAATTTAATTAATTAATTTTAGTTTGTTTTAGATTTAACTTGCATGTATCTTATAATAGATGGCGCCAGATGTAAGAGGAAAGTTTCAACTTTATTTGTAAAAGACGTTTCTGCAATATAGTGAAAAAAAAGTAGGAATTGACTTAAAATTTTTTTTTTTATATTACTTGTTTTGTAAAGATATTTACATGCTGACATAAATAAAACGAATTTAAAAGCAGAGAAAATAAACAAGATATTATTTAATATTTAAGATCTGTTTTTAGAAAGCAGTTAAAAACAAAACAAAATAATAATAAACGACACAAACAAAATAAAATAAGAACTAAAGTTGAAACATTCAACACATGCGCAGTAAGTCTATCTCAAAAATAACCAAACGATAATCAATTCCTCTCTTCAGCATGATTATTTCTACAACTTCAACTTTGATTTTACTTTTCAAATCGTTTATGGTAATCATCTGTGTACAGTTTATATGTATGATCTCGAATAAAAAAAGAACAAGGAACAATATATGAAAGATAAAAGAATAAGGACGGACGTTTTATTTCACATTAGAGAGTTTTTGCATAACGTTTTTTTATCGTCCGATATTTTTTTTCCCTAGCGCGCATGCTCATAGGAATAGCTCAGTAGTGCAGTATTACAGATACGCATGCGCAATAGGTACAATGTTTCCTATGTGCATGCGCGCTGGGTAGAAAAAAATATCGGACGATAAAAAAACGTTATGCAAATATCTCTAATATCTAATGCTTTCAGTGAGTTTTTATTTTAAATAAAAAATTAAATTTTAAATTTTTTTTACGAATAAAGTTGTATTTTTAAAAAATTCTTTGTACAAGCAAAATTTTATGTGTTGTTGTTGCATTCACTAACGAAATAAATTAAAAATAATAAATTAATATATTGTCGTTTAATTTTAAGTTTGTCGTTTAATCAAAATAAATAAATTGTCATTTTTTTTCCCATATTCTTTTGATTGTTAAGAATTCTCTTTAGAATTTTTTAGAAGTTGAGAATTAGAAATAATTCTCAACTTTATATTCTATACAAGTACATTTATTAATTTAATCAGTTGAAACAAATGAAAATTTAAATTATTGAAATACAGCAGAAATCATTTTCAATCATTTAACATTGAAATTTCAAATTAATAATATAACATTGTTTATCAAATCCCACTAAATGCATTAATATTTATAAATCTTCTGCATCGTTAGTCAAAACCTACGTGCGACACATTCAGTACTTTGGCGGTCACAGTTTAAGAAATGAGCGATTTCGCATTTAGTTCCTTGAAGAAGGCCGCAGTTGAACGATCTCTGAGTGAAACATTAAACAATTAAAGCATTTCTCGTCGAAGACTTCCATGGTTAAACCCCGCATCTCAAATATCCTATTCTACTTGTCCTTGTTCATGTAGCCGCATCACACTGCTGGGGAAGTATTATTGACCCGATATTTGTTGACTTACTTAATGAGGTTTTGGCATAATGGCACAATTTCCACAATCATCTTTTTTTTAAATCTTTTGCTATTTTTTCCTTCAATTAATGAAAATAAATAAAAGACTCCTCAATATCATCTTATTTCACCTCGTTTAATCTTTTTACACACACATTCCTTCCCTTATTTTTAAAATATAACTGCTCCTCTAAATACTTGTGTCGGTTATTGAAACCTTTTGATTTAGTACTGATAATCATACTGAAAAACATTGATAACATTAAACTTAATTATTTAGTACTGATGATAAAACATCCACTAATTTAGTACTCATAATCATACTGAAAAATAGTACTGATGTCTGAACATCTAGTGATTTAATACTGATGAATGAATATCTACTGATTTAGTACTGATGACTGTACCTTCCCTGATTTAGAACTGATGACTGAATCTTACAAATTTAATACTGATAAATGATAATCATACTTATTTAGTATTGGTGACTAAATCAAAATGATTTAGTATTAATGGACGATTTTCTTACAAAACGATTTTTTGGGAAGTACGTTTTTCTTTACTGAATATATGCACATTAGTATCAAATGATATATAGATTGATATTGACGTAATTTCCAAAATCATATTTTTTAAAATCATTGACTATTTTTTTCTTCAATTAATAAAAATAAAATCAAATTTTCCCCAAGATCACAATCGGTTAAGCCGTTTAGAAGTTCAGTGGCAAACACACATACAGAAGAATTATATCGATTGCAGTGCCACCTACCAGGCCCAATTGTGAATCTAAGTCATCCAGAGTCCCACTCAAACACACACAAATATTTTCATCAAAATCGGTCAATCCGTTTAGAAGGAGTTCAGTGACAAACACACGTACAGAATAATTATAAATACTATAATATATATATATATACTATACTACTAGTATAACGATTAGCTTAGTTACAATTAATTTATTTACTTCAAAATATAGAAGAAAAATACTGGCATGGGAATATTTGAATTAATAAATACTCATACTTTGGATTCTATTTAAGTACATTTATAAATTTAATCAATGGAAGTAAATGAAAATTTAAATCTCAAACATTTTTAATCTTATAACATTGACATTTCAAATTAGTAATATAACATTGTTTATCAAATCCCACTAAATGCATTAATATTTATAAATGTTCTGGATCATCAGTCAAATGATCACGGGCGACACATTAAGTACTTTGGCGGTCACAGTTTGAGAAATTAGCGATTTCGCATTTAGTTCCTTGAAGAAGGCCGCAGTTGAACGATCTCCGAGTGAAACATCAAACAATTAAAAGCACTCCTCGTTGAAGACTTCCACGGTTGAACCGTGCATCGCAAGTATCCTCTAAGTGTCCTTGTTCATGCAGCCGCATCACACTGCTGGGGAAGTATTATTGACCCGATATTTGTTGTTTGTTGATTTGCCTTACTAAGTCCTTGGCATAATGACGCAATTTCCACAATCATCTTTTTTTAAAAAATGATTTGCTATTTTTTCCTTCAATTAATGAAAATAAATAAAATTCTTGTCCAGATACTTTTATTTTACCTCATTTAATCTTTTTACACAATCCATCCTTTTCATATTTTTAAAGTAGGATTGATCTTTTAAATAATAGTGATTATTGAAACCTGCTGATTTAGTACTGATGATTGATAATCGTCGTACTGAAAAACATGGTTGGTAACGTTACACTGATTTAATACAGATGGCTGAACATCCACTGATTTAGTACTGATGACTGAATCTTACTAGTTTAGAACTGACGATTGAACCTTACTAATTTAGTACCGAAGAACGATAATTCTACTGAATTAATACTGGTGACATGTATTAATTCAGTAGAATTATCATATGTAGATATATTTTATATACACATATTCCTTCCATATTTACAATATGATTACTCTTTTAAATTCTAGTGTGGATTATAGAAATTTGAAAAATATGATTATATTTTTTAGTATGATTTTAATCATAGTGACATTTCATCCATTTAGTTGTGACGACTGAACATCCACGGATTTAGTACTGATGACTGATCATGTGTGGATTTAGTACTGATGACTGAACATCCACGGATTTAGTACTGATGACTGATCATGTGTGGATTTAGTACTGATGACTGAACATCCACGGATTTAGTACTGATGACTGATCATGTGTGGATTTAGTACTGATGACTGAACATCCACGGATTTAGTACTGATGACTGATCATGTGTGGATTTAGTACTGATGACTGAACATCCACGGATTTAGTACTGATGACTAAATCTTACTAATTTTGTACTAATGTATGATTTTTTTCTAATGCAGCTTTCAAACACTTAGACAGTTATCTAGGATGCCTTAAGGCAAGCGCTGCACAGACGTTACTCACTTAGCACTACCCAGGGGGCACGTGTAACTTAAAGATATGCAACGGATGCGAGTAACACTACCCTCCCAACGCTCTACGATCGTATTAGACTAAGACATACGGTTTAAAGAGGATTCCGAACCACTCCAAAATTCATGACACCACCGGTCTCGAACCCGAAAAACCTATGCAACCGAGCCTCAAGACTGCAGCCACTCGAAGAACAGACCACTATACTTTGAATTCTATTCAAGTACATTAATTAATTTAACCAATTGAAATAAATGATTTTTAAATCATTCAAAAACAGTATAAATCTCGAACTTTTTTAATCATTTAACATTGAAATTTTTAAATTAAAAATAAAACGTTGTTTATCATATCCAACTAAATGTATGAATATTTATAAATTTCATGTATCATTAACCAAAACCTACGTGCGACACATTAGGTACTTTGGTGGTCACAGTTTAAGAAATGAGCGATTTCGCGTTTAGTTCCCTGAAGAAGGCCGCAGTTGAACAATCTCTGAGTGAAACATTGAACAATTAAAGCATTCCTCGTTGAAGACTTCCATGGTTAAAACTGCGCATCGCAGGTATCCTCTACGTGTCCTTGTTCATGTAGCCGCATCACACGCTGCTGGGAAGTATTATTGACCCGACATTTGTTGTTTGTTGACTTACCTTACACAGTCCTTGGCATAATGACGCAATTTTCACAATCATCTTTTTTTTAAAAAATAATTTGCTATTTTTTCCTTCAATTAATGAAAATAAATAAAATTCTTCCCGAGACCCTTTTATTTTATTTCCTTCCCAGGTGCGTGTAGCTTGAAGTATAAGCAATCCCGCAAAGCTCTACGATCATGTCCGACCGGGACCTACGGTTTAAAGTAGATTCCGAACCTCTACAAACATCCATGGCACTGCCGGGAATAGAATTCGATACTTGTGGTACGAGCGCCGGACTAGGCCATTCAGCTCCCCTGGTTGGACGGTATATAAGTTGATATATTGCAGCACCATTTGGTGGCGACTTACAACAAAGGGGGTTAGCATAAAAACAATCTCTATGTTTTGTCAAACCCCCACAAAAAATTTCATCACAATCGGTCAAGTCGCTTAGGAGGAGCTCAGTGGCAAACACATGTTCAGAAGAATTATATATATAACGATTAGCTTAGTTACAATTAATTTTTTTACTTCTAACTATAGAAGAAGAAAAAAGCGACACGGGAATATCCTATTAATTAAATTCTCATACTGTAAATTCTATTCAAGGACATTTATTAATTTCATCAACTGAAATAAAAAAAAATTTAAATCATTGAAAATCAGTATAAATCCTGAATATTTTTAATCATATAACATTAAAATTACAAACAAGTAATACAACGTTGTTTATCAAATCTCACTTACAGCATTAATATTTATAAATCTTCTGCATCATTAGTCAAAACCTACGTGCGACACATTCAGTACTTTGGCGGTCACAGTTTAAGAAATGAGCGATTTCGCATTTGATTCCTTGAAGAAGGCCGCAGTTGAACGATCTCTGAGTGAAACATTGAACAATTAAAGCATTCCACGTCGAAGACTTCCACGGTTAAACCCCGCATCGCTAATATCCTTTACTACGTGTCCTTGTTCATGTGGCCGCATCACAGTGCTGGGGAAGTATTATTGACCCGATATTTGTTGTTTGTTGACTTACATTACTGAGTCCTTGGCATAATGACGCAATTTCCACAATCATCCTTTTTATAAAAATCATTCGCTGTTTTTTCCTTCAATCAATGAAAATAAATAAAATTATTGCTCAGATCCTTATATTTTACCTCATTTAATCTTTTTACACAATCCTTTTCATATTTTTAAAGTATGATTGATCTTTTAAATAATAGTGATTATTGAAACCTGCTGATATAGTACTGATGACTGATAATCAAACTGAAAAACCTGGTTGATACATTCCGCTGATTTAGTACTAATGACTGAACATCCATTGATTTAGTGCTGATGACTGAACATTCTCTGACTTAGTATTGATGGCTGAATATTCCTTGATTTAGAACTGATGACTACATCTTATTAATTTTATACTGATGAATGGTAATCCTACAGATTTAGTACTGGTAACTAAATCCCGCTGATTTAGTATTGATGGACGATTTTGTAACGATTTAAAGTACATTTTTCTATATTGAAAGCATATACTTTAGTATAAATCGACATGTCGATTGGTGTTGAAGTAATTTGCATAATCATCTTTTTTAAAATCCTTTGCTATTTTTCCTTCAATTAGGGAAAATAAATAAAATTATTCCCAAATCCTTTTATATTACTTCATTTAATCTTTTTATACAATCCTTTTCATATTTTTAAAGTAGGATTGATCTTTTAAATAATAGTGATTATTGAAACCTGCTGATTTAGTACTGATGACTGAATTTTCCTAATTTAGTACTGAAGAATGATAATCCTATTGATTTAATACTGGTGACATTATATATATATTATACACATATGCTTTCCATATTTACAATATGATTGCTCTTTTAAATTCTAGTGTTGATTATTGAAACCTGCTGTTTTAGTACTCATGACTGAATATTCACTGTTTTAGTACTGATGACTCTACATTCACTGATTTAGAACTGAGGATTGAATCTTAATAATTTAGAATTAATGACTGAACATTCACTGATTTAGAACTGAGGACTGGATCATACTAATTGAATACTGATGAATGATAATCCTACTGTTTAGTACAGATGACTAAATCCCATTGATTTAGTATTGATGAACCATTTCTTACAATTTATTTTTCTTTATTGAATGCATATTCACTTACTTAGTATCGATCCACATGTCGATTGGTATTGACGTAATTTCCCCAATCAGCAGTTTATTATTTCTTGTTTGTAATCCTTTCATTTCGCGTATACTAATGACAGGTATATTGCAGCATACCATATTTTTTCTAGGTTAAAATCCTTGTGCCCTTTTTAATTTCACAATTGAAAGGTTTTTTTTTCCATTTTTTTCCTTATGTTACATTATATTATTTTTAAAACTCCCGTCTTTTAAACTTTTTTGGGGATATGTAACCCTGGATACTGGAGTGAAGTGAAGACAGAAAGAACATACATGTCATTTAGATACAGCATTTTAGGAACAATATTGGCATAATCGTCTCATCATCTAACAATACTATTATTTTCTATCTCTTAACACTTCGCCAATTTCGCTCCAGCGCGTGATGTGGCGTCAGCGCTAAAGAGATAATTAAGGGCCATTGCGTGGTGTGGAGGGATATTTTATTTGCCAATCACGCTTTCAAGCAGGAAGAGCTGGATCTCAACAATTATTCTTCGCTTCAATCGGTGACCAATCGACTAGCGCTGTGGCCTTCGGTGCTCCAGGTTCGAATCGTGGAGGTGGCATGATTGTTTGTTAATGGTTCGGGATCCACGTTAAACTGTAAGTCTAATCTAAGTAGCCTAGAGTATGTGAAAATTAACCGTAGAGCGACAAACCAAACCAAGCTTCAATCGGAAATATACTTTAGGTATGTCTGCTGGTATTAACGTGGAGTAAAGATTAGAAGCTAATTGCAAAAGTATGTGGAAAGTAGAGACAATAATTCTGCGAGGCCTTCTCCCAAATAGAAAAATGCAATCTAATTTGTATTAAATATTTATTAATGATGAAATATCCTTCAAAAAATGAATTTTGTCATTTATATTCACTATTTTGTTATAGTCTTACACATCATACGCGTAATGTGGCATTTTGGAAATAATTTTATTTCTAGTACCTATCACGCGCTGGCAAGGAAAAGCCTACATATCAGGAAATGTCTGCATATTACTTAGTAATTAGCATTATACATATAATATAATCTAATATAATCATATTTTATTACCATTTTTCAATTATAGTTACAAAACAAGTAATATAAAAAAAAATTTTAAAGTCAATTCCTACTTTTTTTTCACTATATTGCAGAAAAGTCCTTTATAAATAATTTTCATTCATTTTTTTATCTGGCGCAATCTATTGATAGATATATGCAACTTAAATCTAAAAAAAAACTAAAATGAATTAATTAAATTTAGTGAATGAATTAATATTTGAGAGAACTGCATTAACATCCAGTGTCATCCACTACAAGTTAAAAAAAATGTATTTGAACTGGAGTGGATGAATAAAAAGTGTTTTATGAACGATTGAAAATTTGTACAAGATATATATATAGGGAGAGTGTGTGCTAATAGAAGGAATTGAAAAATAAGTCTTCTTGTGAGAAAAGGCTATTTCTAAGGCGGGCCAATAACTACCAACATATTCTCTCCTGAATTGTAGTCAAAATGTAAATGCTATAGAACATTTTTTATAACTTCTAAATATTTAAAAGGAAAATAGAATGCCACAAATATTCAGTCTAACAGGAACGGATGGAACTATATTTGATATATTGAAGAAGAATCGTAAATGGATACTTTCTAAAAGACCATAACGCTATCTGTGTAAATTATTTAACAGTGTCAGTTACAGTTCGTTCCAACTATATCTCGGAATTTAGAATTTAAATGCTTGGAGACAAAATTCATGCACGTTGCCAGAGAAAAGAACTAATAAAAAACGGAAAATAATTATTTTTTTAAAATGGCATCCGTAATGAATTTAGAGTTCAAAGAAGGGATTGTCTATCATTTATGCCTATAATAAATTCATCTTTTACCTCAAAATAAAAGGGAATGCTCATATGTGTGCTACCTATAGATTTAAAAATGACTTCGCTGAAAATTTCACAATCTGTTCGTATTAGTGGCAGGGAAGTTTGACGATTTGAGTTTCGGCGAAGCTCCGTGGCTGCGCAGCAACCGTTAGCTTCCATCTTGGATTGTCCAAGGAAAGATGAAAAACCATTGCTGGTGAAAGAAAGCGGTAAAGACTAAAAGGAATCTTGCCCAAATACCAAAAGAGAGTTTAATAGAGTGAGGTGTTTTTTTAAAATTATTTTAATAATAAGTGACGAAAGTAATTAAAATACATTGGGGAGAATTAAAATAGAATGAACGAGTAACTGGAAGAGCACAAAAAGCAAGTTAAATATACTGTGTAGAGAGATTGGAAAAGAAATAGAACAGAAATGATTAAATCGTTGGCTGGGTGGGAAAAGTTCTCAGCACTATCTAGCGATTCTAACAGACAGTTTGACATTATTGAGGCATTTTGGTAGCGTTAACCTCCATATACCTCTATGTTGATGGTTCCTTTGGAGGTAAAGGATAAGAGAAATGGCTTGCTCAGTAAATGAAGTAAAAAATAAAGAAAACTTAAAAATAAAATAGGGGGAATAAAATCGACACATAGTGAGCTGAATAAAATATTTATTTATTTAGTATGTTTAGAGAGGTGCGCGGACGTTTTTAAATTTAACAGAATAAACGAAAATAAGTAACCTGAAGGTAGGGAAGCTTAGAGATTATTTTAATAAAATCCCATAATCGGAATGGAAAAAAAATGGCAAGAAAATTGGCAAAAGTGTAATGAACAACATGGATATTATTTTGAAAAACAATAAAAATCACTTTTAATAAAGAAAATTTGTTTTTTTATTATTCAGGATACATAAATTGCAATTGTAGAAGGAGGAATAGAGAACTAATCGACAAAGGTGTAAGTAAGAATTTTTTTTTTGCGTGTTGCATCCCTTGGAATTGTAGTTAAGATTGCATTGCCCATATAATAAAAAATAGTATTAGACAATAATTATAGTTTAAAGTGTGGTAATACAGTTGGTAGAAACATTTAAAGATATTTGTAAGGCAAGAAATGACATTGAACAATAGTTTAAGTCTCCCTATACAATGTCCAAACAGTAAGTTTACAGAACTTCTTGGAGTAGTCATAAATGACTTGAAATCACATAGCAATATTGGATTGGAAAGACTTTTATGATGCACACCAGAATTGAAGAGAACACCAGAATTAAACATTTGTATCGTAAGCGAATACGCTAGTTAGATAATCAATTTACATCAATAAAAATTACATGGTCAACAATAGAAAATGGGGATTCACATCATTTTCACACAGAATTGTCCAGTTGATGTATTAAGACTTCCCGGCATGGTAAAGTATAGATTGAAATCGAATTATTCTATATCAGACCCATCACAAGTTCCTCCAAGTTTGTAGTCCATACTATTCGTTCACACACATTAGGGATCTCTGGAAAAAATCACACCATAGGTAACCGCTGACGTTGGCACCCAAAGAGGCTATATTGGAAATAAACACCATCGCATTTCTTTGTCTGTACAAGCACTGTATGGCTCGCTCATTCTATTCTTCAAACTCGTAACCAGATGCATATCCACTGGTTCCGCCTTCGTAGGATCAGTCATCTTACTACCCCTGGGCCACTGTGTGAAATGAAATTATCGCACACACAACTCCGTTTACCGCATCTGGTTTGGTTTGTTGCTCTACGGTCATTTTTTGCACACATTAGGCTAATTAGACCCGAACCTACATTTTAATGTGGATTCCTAACTATTAGCATGGATGTTTATCCATGCTACTGTCAAGATTCGAACCTGAAGTCCGTGGTATTATAGAACACAGCACTAACCAGTTGGCCGCCTGCATCAGGAAAGCATTTCTAGGTCATCATCTAATCCTCTCTGAAATTTGTTAGCTTAGTACTGAAACAGTCTTTATAAATGATGCTATAAAATAATCACATAATAAGAGTTTTAATGAGAATACTAGTTTTTGATTTACAATTTAACTCTAGGCCTAAGAAACATTTTTATATAGTAAAATCAGCTTCTAGTTCAATTCCTTCTATTAGCTCACACTCTCCCTATATATATCTTGTTCAAGTTTTCAATCTTTAATAAAATACTTCTTATTCATCCACTCCAGTTCAAATACATTTTTTTGAACTTGTAGTGGATGACACTGGATGTTAATGCAGTTTTTTAAAATATTAATTCATTCATTAAATTTAATTAATTAATTTTAGTTTGTTTTAGATTTAAGTTGCATGTATCTAATGATAGATGGCACCAGATATAAGAGGAAAGTTTCAACTTTATTTGTAAAAGACGTTTCTGCAATATAGTGAAAAAAAAGTAGGAATTGACTTAAATTTTTTTTTTTATATTACGTGTATGTATTTATATGCACTGGTAAATCCTATCGAGATACCGTAGCGTACATTGCTCCAGAAATATACACAAAGAAATGGAACTGACTGCAATTAAGAGCATAAACCTTTGTGATACAATGGATTCAAATTGTTTGAAAAATACATACCTATTATGAAATAACTCAAGACTGGAATTTAGAATTTCTGTGCAGGGAGGATTCTTAAAACTGTCAGAGAATTAGAGGAAACTTAACCAGTTAACCCCTTTTTATAAAATCCGAAAAAAGAACCCGCCTTTGCATCAGCGGGAATTAAAAAGAAATTAAAAAAAAAAAAAAAAAAAGAAACTGAAAGAAAAAAGAAACACATTTCCTTTTAAGAAGCAATTTGCAACCTGAAAACTGGTCACATTGGAGGTCATGTCAAAGTTCCACTTTCACCGTTTCATTCTGATCTAGAAGTGGAAGTGGAAGTTACTAAACGCAAAAGAAAAAAAGGTCGTCTGCTATTCCGCTTCACCAAAGAGCTGTTGCAATATACCATAAAGAGCCATTGTTTTGTTGCCAAATACGCCTGAAGTAATAATAATGGATCTTCCGGTTAATGATTGCTCAATATTTAAAAAAAAATTTGTTTTTAAATGAGAAACCGTATTTTTTTAAAGAAGATTGAAATTGTTCTAAGTTAATTACATAGAACAATTATACTGAACAAAAGAATAATCAAAACATTTAACTTTTAAAATTAATTTTTCAAGAATAAAACTGCTTTGCATGTTTGCTATTCCAGTTAGTAAATTCTGAAAGTAAATTTTGTAAGTAAATTCGAAAGTCTTAATGTATTGAAATAATGAATTCAAAATATTTTTATACATTTCTTTTATATTTAATTACACTAAAAAACTAATAAAAAAATTCACTTTAATCTCAAAAATAATTGTTACAATAGATTATTTAATGTCCGTGGGTAGAATGGAATAGCAGACAATTCAAAACTTCGATTTCCATTTCTAGATAAGAATAAAATGGGGAAAATGGAACAACAGAACATATTTCCTTTGTATTTATTTTTAGTGTTATAATTACAAATTATTTTATAAGACATAATTAGGGCAAATATTGAATTATCTAATTATCTTTAAAATATTTTTAAATGAGTGCGATATTTTTTCATAATTTAAAATTTGAAAAAAAAAATGTAAATATTAAAATATTGTATAATTTTTCAAAACATTAAAATATTTTTAAATCAGTTTTTATTAAGGTTTTAGATGGCTAAAGTTTAGGTGGAATGGAATATCAGACTATTCAAAACTTCAATTTCCATTTCTAGATAAGAATAAAATTGAATAATTTCTCTATATTCATTTTTAGTGTTATAATTGCAAATTATTTTATACGACATAATTAGGGTAAATATCGCATTACTTGAAATAATCTTAAAAGGCTGCTCTATTTTTTCATAATTTAAAATTTAAAAAAAAATGTAAATATTGAAAATTGCAAAATTTTTCAAAACATTTAAAAAAAATGTTTTTTTAATGTGTTTTAAAAATCAATTTATGTTAAAATTTAAGATGGTTAAAGTTTTAATCTTTGACGTTTACAATATTCTCTTTTAGATATTGATTATTCTTTTCACAAATTTTAAATTCATATAAGCAAAGTAATATTAACAAAAAATATTAAATAAACAAAAATATAAGGAAAAAATTTAACAAAAATATGGAAATGGAATAACAGAAAATATTTCTTTTACATTTATTTTTAATGTTATAATTTGCAAATTATTTTATCTTACATAATCAGGGCAAACATTGAATAATATGAAATATTCTTAAAAGGCTGCTCTATTTTTCCATAATTTAAAATTTGAAAAAAACAAATGTAAATATTAAAATATTGTATAATTTTTCATAACATTAAAATTTTTTTTTAGAGAATCAATTGTTAAGGCTTAAGGTGGTTAAAGTATTAATCTTTGACGTTTATACAATATTCTCTTTTAGATATTGAATACTCTTTCCAAAAATTTTAAATTCGTAACATTAAATTAATATTTTATCATAAATTTATACATAAAAATATTTTTTCTTGAACAATTCGAGAATAAGTTAAAGTTATTAAGATGATAAATATTTTTCAGTTCAACTGCGTAGTTAATTTAAAATTTTAATTTTCTAAAGTTTAGAACCGAAGAACTTTTAACTCCACCCTTAAATGTTGAAAATAAATCGTCGTGATGAAAAATAATATTGGTTATCTTTCAAAAACATTATTGACCTTTAAAAATTCGGTTTATCATAATTCTATTTCAAATGACAGCTTTGATTGAATTATTTTCCTTATAAAGTTAATTTATTTACATGTAATCGTATAATAATCAGATTATAATAAGCTATTTATGCTATAAGTATTTTAATGTTAAATATAAATACGTTAAAAACCGATTTTTACAAACACTTAAAAATGTTCTTGAATTACACAAGAGGTTTCCATCCCTTCCAAATGTTATAAAAAACATTTTTCAAATAATGAAAAAAATTAAAAATACAAGAAATTGTAAATATTTAATTTTTAATTCTTGAAACATGGTTTAATTTCTTAATATAATCAATGTTCAATAATCGAAAACATTCAAATTTAATATAATAATTATATTAACAACTTTTCTCAAGAGGCTTGAATGGCTGTGTGTCTAGCGCTCTGTGCCCCTGATTTCGGGTTCGAATCCCGGCGGTGCAGTGGATGTTTGTAGTGGTTTGGAATCTACTTTAAACCGTGGGCCCCGGTCAAATAGGACAGTAAAGTGTTGTCTTGAAGTTTAGTCAGTTTTTAGCCTTCGTGTTCCTCGCTGAAAGTGAAGCTGCATATTACCTTAACCATTGTCCGGTCGCCTGCGACGGAATTTTCTGGATCTGGTGTAGGCTTTCCTGCAACAGGTGGATTAGTAACAACAACAACAACAACGCATCCAATTCGTGGCTCAGGAGTAGTGGACACAACTAACATACATGAAGGTTCAGATTCGAATCCACTGTACGGTAGTCAAAATCTCAGAAACGAGAAGATTCGATGGCGACTTTGACTTTTTGTATTGACTTTTTGATTGCTAATGAAAACTTTCCGTGTTTCTTCTCTACGAAACACAAATGTGATCTATTAACCTTATATTTCTGCTGGAAGGTAACATCACATATTAGTAGAATGTTAATGGTACACAGGTCAAATGAATGGTCAATGGAAAATTTATGAGAGGTGGTAGAGCTTACTAAATCACACATTTTTTGTGTATGGAATCTAGGGTCGGAATTGACACGCTGAAGCAAGAACATAATACACGAGACACAGAAAGAAAGTGCTTCATTGATTCAATGTTTTCAATAAGTATGCCTGGTAGCGTCGAAGGAGTGATTGGGGAACAGTTCCAAAGATGCTAGGCCTTTCGCTCAGCCACAATGGATAATCGAGGAACAAGGTTCTCATTTGAGTCACCTGGAGTCCGGTAAATGAAAATGCAGTTACAAACGCAGAGTGATAATAAAGTAGTGTGAGCAGAGGAATTGCCAGCCAGAGGACTAGAAACCTGTCACGTGACGGGTATCAGTTAGGATCCTTCTGACCATACATTCCTATACAAAACAAATGTAGGCTTTAGTAAACTGTACCCCTCAAAATGTGTCCAATGACTATTGAATTACCCTGTATATAAACGAAATACCGATGTCGAATAACGACAATTATTAGAACAAAGAACAATAATTTTAATCTTGTGGAAGATATATGTTTTTTTTTCATACTTTCCATAGTATTTGTCAGTGTTCGAATCGAACTTCAGGGGCCTAACGTGTTAACAATTCCCCGACTATGGTTACGGGGATACATAGTACCATGGACGCGAATCACAGAACATTAGAGAGTTTTTGTATACCGTATTTTTATAATACGGTATTTTTTTCTCCCTAGCGCGCATGTTCATAGGAAACATTATTACAGATACGCATGCGCAATTTCCTATGAGCATGCGCGCTAGGGAGAAAAAAATATCGGACGATAAAAATATGTATGTAAAACTCTGCAAATGCAAAAACTCTCTATGTAAAAAAACTCTATGCAAAAACTCTCTAATATGCAATATATCTAATATCTCTTTGTTTCCTGCACCAGCTGCCGTTTGAGAAACATGACGTCAACCAACAATACAGAATTTGAACTTAGAAGAAACCTGTGTTAGATTTTCCATTACATGAACTACATCACAGTATTCCAGAATCTCTGCACCCGGAGGATTGTGAATGAAACGACTTACATCCTTGTTCAACTTTGTTACTGATGATTGAATTGCTTATATTGATGTACATTGATTGTCCTTTCATTTTTGCATAGAATATTCGATCAAGAAAATCATTCCATCAAGAATTGATTATCATCCATGGAGACCATACCCCTCCTAGAATTTTTCTTAACCTGATGGTGACACATATGTAAAAAGATGCTATAAAATGGGAAATACTTATATTAATTCATTTCCAAGGTCTTAATGATTTAAAATTACTTTACTCAGTCGGTTCTCCCTTCCATTCACCTTTTGCATATTTGTCCTTGAAGTGTCCTTGGGTTTTTCTGCCCCATTCCGAACAACTTACTTTTAACTATTCCATGCTAATAAAAATTGATGCACAAAAATGTACAATTGAAAACTGTAAGTTACGAAGAAAAGATGTCTTAAATAATAACTTTTTATTTCCGTAAATGAAATAGAAGAAAGTGAACAAGGAAACAAGCTTTCAGTTTTATAGTTACTTTAATAAGGTCGTGTCCTGATTTGAAGCATTTGCATTCGTCTGTTACGACACATTGCAATTTGAACTCAAAAAACAAACCCCTTATTTCTGGATCTTACTTCGAGTCCCTAGACGCTTGTTGCAAAGTTCTAAATACTTTGATGCATGACCAAAAAATCAACATCAGGCCAAGCAGTCACTTTGATCCCTCCGATAGCTGACAAATGAAACAGCATGAGTTTCGATTTTCATACAAACTGCAGCAAACCGGTTTGATAGTACCGCTCAAAACGTCAACATGCTAATGTGAATGTGGCTTAGAGACCCGTCGAGACGAGTGAGTGTTTCTTGCGAACCAATTATTAACCGATTTGTTTCTGTGTGAACGGAATCCTAGAAGTGTCTATTGCCTCGAGCTGCTCCAAGCAGAGTCTATTTTTTCCGTACATCAAAGAAATTTCTTGCAGACGCCATTTTCACCAGCTGCCACTCATAGAGAGGAATAACGTCGCTTGTTTCTCGTGGTCTAACGGAGACACTGGGAACGAGAATTACTCGCCTGTCTCGTTCTCTCATCTGGGCACGGATTAAGAAGATAAAGCGTGAAGAATTTTGCCACGGAGTAATTTTTAAAATGAACTATTTCCGATTTTCGAACGATTTGAACCCTGATAAGTACATCCTAACCCAATTAGGCCCAGAACAATATGACCGTCCGAGTCTCCGTCAAACCGTTGAATGATTTGGTTTGTCGCTCTACTGTTATTTCTTTTCAACTTTAAGCTAATTAGACCAGGACCTACAGTATAACATGAATTTCAAACCATTACTACTACTACTAAACCATACTACATCATTATGCCTAGAGCTGAGTTGCCCTTATACTGTTTGAGAATCCTATGGGTGAGAGAAGTCTGACTTGGCTCCGTGACGCTCTTACAGTTATATTAGACCGGGACATACGGTTTAAAGTGGATTCCGAACCACTACAAACATGTATGCCTTCGCCAGGATTCGAATCTAAAATGCCTATGGTACCAAAGGCCAGAGCCCTAGTCGATTGGTCACCAGACCTCCAAACCGCTGAATGAGTTGCAATGTAACAGTAATTAATCTATGAGCAATACAAAGAGGTATTTGTTGTTGTTGTTGTTGTCGTATCCCTCATGAAAGGAGGAAAGATGGGTGCAGTTTCTGTTGTGAGGGAGCACCCTTAGGTAGAAGTCTTGACTCCTGCTCCGTGTCGCTGAAGAAGGAAGGCAGTGCCTTCCGGGAGGACCTTTAGGGGAAACTGCCCCGCATTTGCATATCGTAAGAGAGAAAACCCGGAAAACTCCCACCGTAGTCCGACTCACGAGACAAGATAATGAATATCCCAAACGCCATCGAATCTCTTTGTGTTTTGAAACAGTGTCTACAACAAAGTCGCTAGTGGATTGAACTTCTACCCTAATGCTGACTAGCGACGCACGTTGCTACTGAGCCACGGGTCGGGCAGAGTATTTGTAAATAATGCATTTACCGGACAATCAAAGTGAAAATGATTAGTTTCATCATTTGTTTGGTAAAAGATTAATTATTGCTGGTAAATTATCAAATAATTAGCAAGTTATCTATATGTAGTAAAATTGTGGACCAGTTATTTTTTTTCTGTTCCTAATCAGTGCCATCTTTACTAAATACTGACGTATGTAAGTGATTTGCCTAGTTGTGCAGTAATAATTATGTAATTAATGAATATTACTGTAAATGAACCTGGATGAAAGTAATACTATAGCGATTTATTGCCGACATTTAAAGAAAATGATATTTATAAGAAAAATGGCTAAAAACGGTTATTATAATAATCTTTAAGTCATTAAAAATGAAGATAATGAATAGAATTTCCCTCATATAAGTTCACGAACATCCTAAATTCTAGCCACGACCACTGATTAAAAAACTTAAACGAAATAAAACATTTACAGACCTCAATAGTTTTTACATTAATGTTGCCATTAAGATCTGTCTAAAAAAGAATTTGAGAATATTTTCAAGCGAAAAACGAAATTAAATTTACATTAGTTAAAGAGTGGCAACTGCTTTAAATAATAAATAAAAAAATAATAACACAATCTCGAAATCTTAATTTCTTCTCGAAAAATAAAATCCTTCTTTTGAAAGAAAACGCCCTCCGTCATCAGAGCATTGGTGACCTTGAAACAAATCCAAATTATTTATTTCAACCCTTTCGACACCAAAAATATTATTTTACTTGAATGAAGGAAAATGCGTCTTATCTGTTTCTCCTCCAGAAAGATTCCAAACGATTTTCTTTTCTCGAAATATTTAATTTTCACTTCGAAATAAAATTGTCTTTTGCTTTCACCAGACGATTTTTTTGAGCAATTTTTCATTAATTTTTCTTCCGAATTATTTTCATAATTTAATTTAATAACTGCTCATTTATTTAGTGTTGTTGTTTTTGTTGTTTCTTATCCCACTTGGCTAGCCAAGCCCACGAGCCCATATGGACTCATGATTGAAAGGGAAGGAAGCAGCTTCTGTTGTGATGGAGCACCCGTAGGTAGAAGCCTGACTTTTGCTCCGTGACGCTCTTACAGTCATAGAAGACCGGGACCTACGGCTTAAAGTGGATTCCGAACGACTACAAACATCCATGGCACCGCCGGGATTCGAACCCGAAACCTGTGGCACCGAGCGCCAGAGCGCTAGACACTCGGCCATTCAGGTCCCAAATTTGCCAACGGCACGCAGTGTTCCCAGGTGGTCACCCACCCAAGTACTGACCGCGCCCAATGATGCTTGACTTCGGTGATCTAACGAGAACCGGTATATTCAGCATGGTACGGCCGTTGTATATGTACAAATATTATGTACAAAAGAGTTCGTGAAATTAATTAAAAATATCCCGTGAAAGAAATTTAAACAGAGGATAACGAAAACCCCTTTTCCCCAAAACAATACCCATATATTTTTAATAATAACCTTAATATTTTAAAACATAAATAAATATGACAATTATTTTGTCATGTAATTTAAACTTATATTAAAAAATATATGTGGTTCACATTAATTTTCGATTACAACTAAGGAATATTTTTTAAGACACAGTTTTTGAGTTTAAATAAAATTGCCTGTTGCAATTTACTACTTTTTACTCTTAATTACTTTTTTAGCTCTAGAAATTATCTATATTCCTCTATACATACAGTGAGCCACAAAATTGAGTATACACCTCTAAAACTTTTAGACTTCTTCCAATTACAAATTAAATATTGATTTAAATGGATAAATTTTTTTATCCTAGATACTTTAACCTCTGCTTTACCATCCTATAATAACACAATTCAATAGTTAACTTATTTATTACGAAAAAAGTTAAGCGATTGGAAGAAAAGATAGAAAACCATGCCACAAAATTGAGTATACACTTCTTATATTTGTAAATTATGCCACCACTTTTTTTAGTTTCAAATTTTCTTTAAAGAGTTTCAGGATTTCGCTTATTTCTTTCTGGAACACTGTATTATTTTCTAATGAAAGTAAGTTTAATCTTTACGGAAGCGATGGACGATTTAAAATATGGAGAGAAGCTGGAAAAGCACTGGCACCTAAAAACACCATTAAGACAGTCAAGTTCGGAGGTGGATCTGTCCTCGTTTGGGGTTGTATGTCGGCTGGAGGAGTTGGAGAGCTTGCTTTTATTGATGCTATTATGGACAAACATGTATATTTGGGGATTTTGAATGATAACTTGAAAAAAGTGCCAGTAAGTTGGGGCTTGGGTCAAGCTTCATATTCCAGCAGGACAACGACCCCAAGCATATAGCGAAGATTGTGCAGTTATACTTGCTGTACCATTGCAAGAAGCAATTACACACTCCAGCCCAGTCTCTAGACCTAAACGTCCTCGAAAATTTGTGGTCGCAATTAGAGAAAGCTGTACATGAGCACGAAATCACAAGCAAGGAAGTTCTCAAGAAGGCTCTGAGAGAAGAATGGGCTAAAATTTCTGTTGAAACCACTAAAACACTAGTAGAATCTATGTCCAAAAGATTACAAGCTGTAATTCAAGCAAAAGGTTATGCAACAAAATATTAAGTTGTACGTTAAAAGGAAATTAATAAAGGTGTAAACGGTAGGTTTTGTGGCGTTGTTTTTCCTCTCGTCTCAGATATTTTATTTTTTTTCTTAAAAAAGAAATAAACGTAACAATTTTATAAATATAGTACGGTAAAGCATAGACTAAAGTATATAAGGTAAAAAATTCAATCATCTTAAAACAATATTTAATTTGTAATTGCAAAAAGTCTCTAAGTTTCTAAGGTGTATATTCAATTTTGTGGCCCACTGTATATTATAGTTTTGATTTTCAGTGAAGATTTGATACAAATACGTCTTAATGTAAAAACAAAATTAATGTAACTCGCAAATTCAAAGTTTACAATATTTGAATTACTTTAAACAGATATTTTCCTCTATAGAGGAATATAATAGTTTTGGTTTTCAGTAAAGATTTGATGCAAATATGTCCAATGAAATACAGATTAAAAAAAAAAAAAGAAACAACATCTTTTTGTTTACACGATTTGTTCTGGTTATATTTAGTAAAAACACAAGATTTATAACATGAGTTTATCTACATTCTTTTTACATTTTCAAATCTAGAAATATTCTATATTTCTCAATATTTTTTACAGTTTTGTTTTTCAGTGAAGATTTTATATAAATATGTCTTAATGTAAAAAACAAAATTAGTTTTTTTTTTGTTCTAATGCAGCTCGCAAACACTTAGACAGTTGTCTTGGATACCTTAAGGCAAGCGCTGCACCGACGTTACTCACTTAGCACTACCCAGGAGGTGCGTGTAGCTTGAGGATAAGCTATGGACGCGGAGTAAGAATACGCTCGCAACGGTCTACGATCATGTAAGGCCTTGACCTACGGTTTAAAGTGGATTCCGAACAACTACAAACATGCATGGTACCGCCGGGATTCGAACCCGAAACCTGTGACCCGACCGAATGTCAAAGCGCTACCACTCGGCCATTCAGGCCCTCAAAACAAAATTAGTGCAACTCGAAAATTTAACTTATTTGAATTTTTTTAAAGAGGAAATAAACAAATAATTTACACAAATAATGAGAAATTTAATTAATATAATATGGAATTGTTATACTAATTAAATTACTCTTTAATAATTTCTTCATAATTTCAAATTTAATATGGAAGTCATTTTTAAATTCTTTTTATAAGTTTAATACAATTATTTATCTTACCCTGTACCAATGAAATACAGATTTAAAAAAAAAAAAAAAAAAAACCAATTACTTAACATTGCGTCAAAGATATCAAAAACCACTGTTTTGCAAATGAGAAAGAGATTAACCCACGATAACCCTAAATGAGATCTCTCAAGATAATTTGCAATAAAAACACACCGACCTTCACAAAAATCCAACCCATTTTTGTTTCTTTTATTTATTTATTTAAAATTAAATAAACAAATCTATTTCCACCAGACGATTAACACAGAAGTAAGACGAGATCTAATTTTTTTTGTTTTTTTACGTCAACGCTTACAAATACACACAACATTGAACTCCTCGTCTGATTCGTCGAAAAAACAATCTCCCATTTCCCATCAGAGATTAAGGACTTGGAGAATCCCCGAACTCTGGGAATTCCCTTTTTCCAAACGATTCTTCTTTCTTCTTCTTCTCTTTTGCCGAAGAAAACGATTCTGGGATAGGGTCGTCACCCCTACTGGACGACTTTTTCCGTCTGTTTGTGAGGTGGTGACGTCACGTAGCCGATTCGGTTCCGTATAAAAAGCACTCTTTGAGGGTCAGGCGCTAATACTCGAACAGAGAATGCTCAACTGTTTTGTGGTCGTTTGCTTTTTAGGGGTGGTCAGAGGTGTTCCGTTGTTCCGGGATGAGCCTTTCACCCCTTCGCCGCCGGGGATCAGACCCCCCTGTGCATCGAAAAGCGCCACCTTTTGCGAAAAAGTGGACAAATACCCAATGTGAGTGATTATTTATTTATTGGATTATAAAATGGTAATATAAAGTACTTGGAATGATTTCTCTATATTATACTGCTATTATCTACATTCCAAAATAGCTCTGAATTGTAGATTTTAGAAATGAACAAAAAAGACAAGGAGCCATACATGCCATTTGTGAAATTTTATAGAAATTTTTTGAAAAAAAAAAAAAAAAATGAATGGTTTATTGTTTATTATTAGTTTTTATGTTTATATCTTATTGTGTCTCTTTTATAGAAAATATTTTATGAGTTTTCGAATTTTATGATGGTTTGCGGTTATCTGAAATTCATGAATTTTATAATCAAATGTTTTTTATGTAGTAATATTATTTATTATTTATGCATGTAGTAATATTATTTATTATTTATGCATGTAGTAATATTATTTATTATTTATGCATGTAGTAATATTATTTATTATTTATGCATGTAGTAATATTATTTATTATTTACGTATGTAGTAATATTTGTTACTATTTTATGCAGTAATATAATATTTTATTTCTTTTAATTTATTTAAAATATTTCTCCATGAATTGAATCCAAAAAATTCCTCCTCTCTTGATGAATTGAATCCAAAAAATTCTGTAAAAAATATTATATCATTCCTTTTGAATGAATCATATTTAATTTAAAGAATCTTAGTGAATAAAATACTATGTTTAAACAATTTATTCAATTGTAGTAAATTTCTTAATTAAAAAAACATTATTATTATTAACCAATTTATTAAGAAAAGATAATTGTGAGCATTTAATAAGATTAAATATTCGACGTAAATGTTCTTTTTCTAAATTTTAATTTTATGCTGTATTTTCTCAATATCAATGCAAAATAAATTTTAATAGCATTTAAAAAAATTTGAATGTCAAATTCATATAAAAGTAATATTAAATAGTTATGTTAAATTCTTATTATGCTATACTGTAACATTAACATTATCATCCTTTCAACCATTTATTCAATACAATTATTATAACAAAACTTATTCAGTTAAATAAAAATTAATGCAAATTAAAAAAAAAAATCGTCTGACTTGAACAAAACTGTTTGATTTAGAAATAAATGTTTTATCGATAAAGAAATCGATATTTTAATAAATATAAAAGTAATATTAAATAGCTATATTATAGCTTATGTTTAGCTATTCATATAAAAATTATATTCATATAAAATTAATATTATTAATAATGTTAAATTCATATTATATTATACTATAACATTAGCATTATCATCCTTTCAACCATTTATTCAATACAATTATTATAACAAAACTTATTCAGTTAGATAAAAATTAATGCAAATTAAAAAAAAAAAAATCGTCTGACTTGAACAAAACTGTTTGATTTAGAAATAAATGTTTTTAATCGATAAAGAAATCGATATTTTAATAAATATAAAAGTAATATTAAATAGCTATATTATAGCTTATGCTGAGCTATTCATATAAAACTATTAAATAGCTATGTTAAATTCATATTATATTATACTATAACATTAGCATTATCATCCTTTTAACCATTTATTCAATACAATTATTATAACAAAACTTATTCAGTTAGATAAAAATTAATGCAAATTAAAAAAAAAAATCGTCTGACTTGAACAAAACTGTTTGATTTAGAAATAAATGTTTTTAATCGATAAAGAAATCGATATTTTAATAAATATAAAAGTAATATTAAATAGCTATATTATAGCTTATGTTTAGCTATTCATATAAAACTATTAAATAGCTATGTTAAATTCATATTATATTATACTATAACATTAGCATTATCATCCTTTTAACCATTTATTCAATACAATTATTTTAACAAAATTAATTCAGCCAGATAAAGATTAATGCAAATTAAAAAAAATCGTTTTGTTTTAATAAAATTGTTTGGTTTAAAAATAAACGGTTTAATCGATAAAGAAATCGATATTTTAATAAATATAAAAGTAATATTAAATAGCTATATTATAGCTTATGTTTAGCTATTCATATAAAACTATTAAATAGCTATGTTAAATTCATATTATATTATACTATAACATTAGCATTATCATCCTTTTAACCATTTATTCAATACAATTATTTTAACAAAATTAATTCAGCCAGATAAAGATTAATGCAAATTAAAAAAAAATCGTTTTGTTTTAATAAAATTGTTTGGTTTAGAAATAAACGGTTTAATCGATAAAGAAATCGATATTCTAATGTAATATTTTAATTATTCCAAATGAAATATTCTTACTGTGTTCTATTTAGAATTCCGATCACGTACATGATTAAAATTCTCGTCATGTTTTATTTTCGCGATTTTAATTTTTTCCCCAATGTCTACTAAGAATGATTTCAAGCAAAGTTTAAAAAAGGTGTAACTGTAAAAAACTATCCATTGCGATATTTTTTTTTAATAATATGTGCTAAAATTTTATCGTTCGTTTCAAAACAACAAAAATAATTTTCGGTATTTTTTTTTGGTACTTACGTATTAACGATACCTTGGCGGCAGTTGCGCCAATAAAGAGCACACGCGCCAACCGCAGCTACAGATTTGGCGGTTTTTAAGTTTGTTGCAAATAATAAAATATATAAAACACTTCATTTAAAATCAAAACGCTTTCAAAATTCAAAACACTTTAAACAAACAAACAAACTGTTAGATTGGCGACACTTAAAAACCGCCAAGTTTGTCGCCAAGGTATCGTTAATACGTAAGTACCTTTTTTTTCTTTAAAAAATTAACCATAGAAAGCTAAGTCTTTTCGGGAATAACATAAATATTCTAATAATTATAATTCAATTGAATATTTTTAATGAATAAATAAAAAATAATAATTAGACTAAAATTACGATGATCAATTATTTATTAAAGAAAATTTTAGCATTCAAACTTTTTGAAAGAATAACATTATAAACCAGAAGTGTTTGATTAAATAAACTTTTTTCTTTAAAAATTTGAGCAGTCAAAATGCAATGAAACTCAATGTCATATAATAAAACCTTTTTATTGAAATTTAAACATGAAATATAAAATTACTAGAAATCGTAATGGATAGAAAACATCATATATTTTTTTTAGATACAGATAGAGTTATTTTAGCTTTATTATGCCATCCATGTTTAACAGAAAATTTATTTTAAGTATTGATCATTATTTGCCATCTGAAAGTCTCGAATTATATTGAGATATTCCTGAGAACAGCTAAATAGAAAAATATGATATTGCATCAATGGTAAAATATAATGTGCGGGAAATTTTTATATTAAGACAATTGCTATGTAATTTAGAATATTTTAAAGTTTCGTTATTAAAAAAATTAATTAAAATTTATTAAAAGCTTTGTTACTTTTAAATTTTGTTATTAAATACACATTTAAAAATGGATTAATTCTGTTTGCATATTAATTGACGCGGTTCAATTAGAATCACAATAGATTGTTGAGGAAATTCGATCTATTTAATTGAGGAACATTGAAAAAAGCCCAACAAATTCATCAAAAATATCATCCATTTCTTATATAACTAACTGAAACCGTGAACAGTATCTATCTTGGAGACTGGTCAGGGACCAGGAGATTTTAAATCATCTACTTTAAAGTATTACTAAAGAAATAGGATTTCATATGCAGGTATTTACAAAGGATTCTTAGTATAATTTTTGATATTTAAGATAAAGACAATGCTGTTTTCTATATATGTATTTTGCAGGATAATATGATACTATACATCAATCTTAAAATATAATTTCAATTCTGTAGAAGTATTAAAAAGTGACATGAAATTATTTTTTTTTCTCATTTTATTCTTCATAAATAATTTTTTTTGTCAAATAAAAATAATTCCTACAGTAAGAATTTTATTCATGTTCTTTTCAATTCTCAAGTTTGGTTTGGTTTGTCACTCTATGGTAATTTTGTGCATACTTTTGGCTGATTATAACGGTATCTATAGTTTAACGTGCATTTCGAACCATTAACAAATATCCATGCCACTTCCAGGATTCAAATCTGAAGCCTGTCGTACCAAAGGCCAGAACACTAGCCAATTGGTCATCTGGCCACTCAATTGTCAAGCAGAAAAATCTACATATTTCACAGAAATTCCTTAAATCCGGGCTTTGTCCTTTTTTTGTCTAAAAGGCATCACTTTAAGGTTTTTGGAATTGTTTTTTTTATAAGGAACAATGTCTTTCATAATCAGAATGCCCTTATATATATATATATATATGGACAACAGTTTAATTAGTTTTTAAAATTTTTTTAAACATGCAATTTGTATTAATTTATACATGACATATTATTTAAGCACAACGTTGAATAACTAAAATTTTAAATACTACAAGACTAGGGGTGTTACATATGCACTTTAAAATGTATTAAAGCTAATATATGTTTATAATTTTTAAAAATTTGAAGAAAAGACAAATTTTATGCATAATGTTTTTCCACGGAAATATTTTTTTTGTGTGATAAGAAATTTTGCTATATTTTTTTTTAATTATTAAGTTTCTATATATGAATATATACTTTACTATATATATGCTACATATATAGGTATATATACTTGAATGAATAATTTTTATTTAATTACCATGCTACGTCCCTAGTAAACATCATTATAACTTAAGGCGGGAGGATCAAATTGTCAGAGTTATTATTAGCGGATTCCGATGTCAAAGTTCATACAGGTTAAATGAGTTCAATCTACTTGGAATTCTGCTCCATGAGTCCCGAATTTTTGTAAGTTAGGCTCAACCTGTCATGTCATTCAAAAATTATTTTAACGTACAAAACACTACTTATTCCTGTTTTTATCAAATTCTAGACATTTATTTGTAAAATGATAATGTTCTGGTATGAGGTCCAAAACGTTGCTAATTACATAAAATTAATAAACAGTGAGAGTTATTCTATTAATAAATCTCTTCAGGTCCACGAATAACCTTCTTTGAAAAAAAAAAGGACAATTTTCAACATAATTTCAATTTTTTGACTATAGAGATTTATATGTTGTTGTTGTTTCTTATCTCACTTGGCAGTCAGCAACATCTAGACCAAGTCCAAGAACCCGTGTGGTCTCATGGAAGGTAAAGGGGTGGGGTCAGCTTCTGTTGTGATGGAGCACTATAGGTAGAAGTCTGACTTGGCTCCGTGACGACGACTTTTTTCTGGGTAGGGTTGTCAGCACAACGCCCTACAGTCGTATTAGACTGGGGCCCACGGTTTAAAGTTGTTTCCAAACCATTACAAACATAGATGGCATCGTCTGGACTTGAACCCGAAACCTGTGGCCCCGAGAACCAGAGCGCTAGTCTCTCGGCCATTCAGGCCCCGATTTATATGTAGTGCTTGGAACTACTATTAATAAGCTATGATACTACTCTTAAGAAGTAGTAACACGTAACCCAATGGAACTTATGCCTTTTATGTCAAAGATATAACTTAAGTTTTATATCAAAGATATAACTTAAGTTTTATATCAATCAAATATCAATAGTTTCCAAAGCGTTAATTTCCATAACAAACGCCAGATTTAATTGGAGGATAATTCAAATAATTATGAAACATAAATATTATTTTCTTCATCCAAGGCTACGGATCTTTTGAATCAAGATTACGGAATAAATTTCTTTATTTAGGCAACATTATAAATTTAAAAATAAAAGCCAGTGTGAAGTTCAAGGAACATAAATACTTTCTACAACCTGTACAAACAACCCTATAAATACTTCCCCCCCCCTAAACTCCCCCTATAGATCTCAAATATTGAAAATTCAGTGGAGAACTCCTTGAATTGAATTATTGTAAAATAAATTTGCAATATACTTCGTGTTACAACATTGCCGATTTCTTAGGAGATACACTAGTCTATGATTAAATTAACTTAATTTATTAAACAAAATTTTTAGATGTTTGAAATTCATTGATTAGTATGTTTTATTTGTTTATTTATTTTACGTCAGCCTGTTTATGAACAATACAACAGCATAAAAAAATAATGTCAACCATTAAAAATTCGCCAATCACGAGAAATCGCCAAAT
This sequence comes from Caerostris darwini, assembly GCA_021605075.1. NCBI lineage: Eukaryota > Metazoa > Arthropoda > Arachnida > Araneae > Araneidae > Caerostris > Caerostris darwini. The sequence continues at coordinate 527,066 of BPLQ01001573.1, forward strand.
TGGCATAAAATTCTAATTTGGTAAATATTTAACGAATATTGTTCCAATTTTGAAAAACGTGTTTCTAACAAGCGTAGCCTAAAATGTGATGGGACGGAATAAAATAATATAAGTTGAACTAAATTGCTTGAACAAGTACTTGTTTATTTTTTCTCTCATCTTAATTTGCGTTCTACCCGCATTTTAAACAAAAAAAACATTATTTTCTTTTCTTATTTTTGGTTAAGGTGGGGTTTTTTACAAATGGCAACGACCGCTGTTATCTTTATTAAAAATGAATATTGTGGCTAATAATGTAGGATTTGATATATCTGCTATGCGATTGCTGTTGTTGCAGATTTAGGTCAGGATTGCCCAATTGGCGGAGTGAATGCGGTATAATACTCTCACGAATACGACCAAATAAGAAATTATAAGTTAATATCTTCCTTTTTCAATTCCTTCTATTCAGCTCACACTCTCCCTATATATATCTTGTCAAAATTTTCAATCGTTCATAAAATACTTTTTATTCATCCACTCAAGTTCAAATACATTTTTGTGTGAACTTGTAGTGGATGACACTTGATGTTAATACAGTTTATTCAAATATTAATTGATTAATTAAATTTAATTAATTAATTTAATTAATTTAGATTTAAGTTGCCTATATCTACCAATAGACGGGGCCAGATAAACTTAAAAAAATGAATGAAAATTATTTATAAAGAACTGCCTGTCTGCAGTATAGTGAAAAAAAGTAGGAATTGACTTTAAATTTTTTTTTATATTACTTGTTATTTATATATATATTTAATTACATTTATTTAAAAAAAATTCTGATTACATATTTTTTAAATAAATAAAGAAGTTAATAAAATTTTAATTATTTTTACATACCAAACTATATTGAGTATATTTATATCAGTGATAAAAATTATTATGTCAAAACATTTTTGTTTAAGCGTAGTAGAAGGCATCTTAGACTGTAGATTTTTACTGGCTTCGTAGGTTAACAAGTATTGTTAAATTATTAATATTTTAAGTAAAGTTTGAGATATTTATTTTCCTACAAATGCGGCTCGTGGGAGTTTTTCTTTGAAATGTTGCTCAATGGAGATAAGCGATTGGACACCCTTAATAATAAATTTTGCATAGATTAACATCACTTATCATCATCATAATCATTGGCCAACATCCCCATGGTGGGCCAAGGCCGTCTGCTTACTGACAGATTTCGAGACAGGAGATGTTTTCTTTTAACGGAGTAAGATTGTCACCCCTATGCCTAACGCTCTACAGTTATATTAGACCGGGACCTACAGTTTAAAGTGGATTCCGAACCACTACAAACATCTAAAGCTCCACCGGGATTCGAACCCGAAGCCTATGGCACCGAGCGCTAATTACTCGGCCATCAGGCCCCATTAACATCACTACCACAAGTTAATTGTTTTACCTCATATTTTTCGTTCGTCTGTTATATGGTGATTTTATTTTTATATTTATATAAAGAGAAAAACATAATAGAAAAATGGTGACCGAAAAGTATAAAATTATTCAAAAGGTTTTTTGAATATACAATATATTTTCCATTACACTCTCGGTTTATATCAAAATTGTGTTTATTTTGATCCGAGTTTCTCTAATATAAAGAGATTGTTTGGTTAATGGAGTTTGGTCTAATAACTCTAAAAATAGAACAGTTATGTTCAGGAACAGTTAAAAATAGAACTTTAGGAACAATTAGGATCAGTTAAAAATAGAACAATTAGGATCAGTTAAAAATTGAATAGTTAGGAACAGTTAGGATCAGTTAAAAATGGAACATTTATGAACAATTAAAAATGGAACATTTAAGAACAATTAAAAATGGAACATTTTAGAACAATTAAAAATGGAACATTTTAGAACAATTAAAAATGGAACAGTTAAAAATGGATCACTAAAGTTATTTCTCAAAAGAAATTCCAAGTTTTTTTATTGAAATTGATCAGTTGACAGTTGAAAGTGAAAGCATGATTCATTGGCTCAATTTCGAAAGCAAATGCAGTATTTAAAAAGTTTATAAAAATATCTTCTATCGAAATTCCTAACGAAAATCCATGTATAACTGAATTGCTTTTATGAAAATTGAATACATTTGTATTATGGTTAGATATGTTTAGTTTGATGACATAATATTTAAAAAAAATCTCAGTCATAGTGATGATTCATGTTTGAAAATTATAAGTTCCGTTCCAAATTCACATGATGAGGTTCCATATTGCGGTTTCAACAGCAACGTCAACAAAAGTGAAATGTTTTTAACCACGTGTTGTAATTAAAGCGCACATCCATTATAAAGGATGAAAGAATATGAAGTAACAGGAAATACCATGCATTGTAGCAAACCGTAGAATTCGCCTCATATATCCTGAAATGTGGTTACGTTAATCATCACTATTGACTAATTTTACAAAAACTAACGAATTGAATAATAGAATTGTGACCTTGATATAAACATTTTAAGTGATAAAACGATGACCTTGATAAAACGTATTTTGGGAAATATTTCTTAGTTTTAGGTATGATGGGTGAAAGTGAATTTGAACTAAACTAGAATAATTTATATTCGATATTTTTAATGTTAATTAAAAATATAATGAAATGATATTTATACATTCTTTTTTTTTGCAATAATGATTACTGATGTGATAATTTATCTTTGAACTAGCAGAATCCGGTTGTACTGAAAAAAAAAATGCATTGTAGAAAATTACATATCGCGAATATATTCTCAATGTTCCAATAATTTTTTTTGTTCTAAAGCAGCTGGAAAACACTTAGACAGTTGTCTTTGATGCCTTAAGGCAAGTGCTGAACCGATGTTACTCACTTAGCTCTACCCAGGAAGGGCGTGCAGCTTGAAGATAAGCTACTGACGCAGAGTAACATTACTCCCGTAACAAGTAATAATAAAGTGGATAGCTCGAACCTATTTTCCATACTCGAATACATATTACCACCAATTTTCATAGCGATTGGTTGAGCGGTATAGAAGTGGATATACTTCAGCACCATCTAGTGGCGACTTACGACAAAGGGAATAGTATAAAAGCATTCTCCATGTTTTGTTAAACACACACAAAAAATTTCGTCAAAATCGGTCCAGCCGTTTAGGAGGAGTTCAGTGTCAAACACATGTACAGAAGAATTATATATATATATATATATATATAATATTTTGCCCTTTAAAAGATTCCATTGAGAAAATACTTTCTTTTAAAATAAAGATAAACTAATTACAAAATTTTTAATGCTTTGTTCCTTAAAATTTTTTACTGATGAATTGAATGATTTATCATTAATGATTATGAATAATTTACCAATAATCGATTAGAATTCATTGGATCATTGGAATTCATAAAATGGTTCATTACAATATTCTATTATTTAAAATTTGACCATATTTATCTATTCATTTAAATTTAGTTAATAATTTATAAACTTTGTTTTAAAAGTAGCAATTGTTAGAAAAATATTTTCACCTATTTGACAGGATCAATATTTCACACATTAAGTTAATTAATTAAATAGATCACAAAAAAATATAACAAAAATAAAAAGGAAGAAAAGGGAAAACTTTTATTTCAATATTTATCTTTGAAAGAAAATATATAAATAGGATCATGTCAGTCATATGCAAATCTGCTTCGAAACAAATATTTTGCTTCGAATCTGGTTTCACTCAAAAGAAAACCAGTCAAAACCAGTTGGACGGAAAAAAAATTGTGACGTCACACTTATTTGTGATGAGCGTCCTTCCAAATGATACAAAAGAGAGAAGTTTTTATTAATCACCGAAAAATACAATTATAGAACACATTATATTAATATTAGGAATGCAAACATTTTAAATAAAAACACTTAGCAATTTTATTTTTGTAACATCTATTTTTTCATTAATATATGTCATAAAACTCTTAATATCTGCAAATACAATGTATAATACAGTATCAAATAATAATAATATATGCAAATACAATATCAAATATAATAATCTTAATTTTTATGATACGAAATAGTGATGATAACAATTATTTCGTTTTTGTTTTATTTATTTTATATTGATAATAAACTTCGAATAAAAATAAATAAATACTTACGAAATATATAAAAGTCGACCAATATGATCAACAAGGATTAATAGTAAATTATAAATAAAAATTTTTTATGCATTTAGGGTTTGTTGTATTAAACATTTTTCACAAAAGTTACACTATTTTTATAAATATTTCTTATTGAATTTTGGAAGATTTTTGAGATCTATTTTTTTAAATATTGATATTATATAATTTAGTGGTAAAATATTTATGAACAAATGAAGTTGTGCACAATATACAATTAACGACATATGATCTACAGTATCTTTCTTTTTATTGTTGAAATATTTTGCAGCAAATTATTTACAGATAGAATGTTCATTTTCGAATTATTATTTTAATGGAAAACAAACTAAATAAATACTTGATAAAAACGTTCGAATATTCTAAACAGACGATTTTATTTAATATGTCAAGCTGTGTTTGAAAAAATATGTTTTAATTATGATCAACAGTGAAAATAAAACAGATGAATTTGATATGGTTCTATATCGTATATGAAAATTTTTGGAGTATTAATTTAAGCTTAAACTATTATTATTATTATTTAAAATTAATTACAAAATTTGAAAAAGTATTTTATTTAATACAACATACTGCATTACGTGAAATAACTTCCGAAAATCTTTAAAAATTTGATTAATTTAATTTGAAATCTTTAGAGATTTTAAATTATTTGTATCTTTTTTTCTTAGAAATTAAAAATATGTGAAAAATTTTGTGAAACACTTGTACGTAAATGAAATTATTTAGAAATTTGTATTTATATGACTATTTATTTATGATAATTTGCCATTATCTATGATAGCTTGTATATTATTATTGCCCCCAAAAGTCTGTTCAGAATTATCTATTTAAATAGCCTATTTAGAAATTTATCTCGAATAAATATCTTTAACGTATTCAACAAACAAGTAATTCATTCAGAGCATTTTTGTTATTTGTGCATTTTTATTAGATTAGCATTTTTAGACATAGAATTTTTATTTTAATTAGACTAACATTTTTAGATATAGATTTCTTTTTATTAGATCAGTATTTTTATATATAGATTTCTTTTTATTAGATTAGTATTTTTAGATATAGATTTCTTTTTATTAGATTAGTATTTTTTTATACAGATTTTTTTTTTATTAAATTAGTATTTTTATATATAGATTTTAATTTTTTATTTTTATTAGATTAGAAATTTTAGATATAGATTTTTTTATTAGATTAGTTATCTTTAGATATAGATTTTTTAAATATTTTTATTAGATTAGCAATTTTAGATATAGATTTTTTTTTTATTGGATTACCATTTTTAGAAATAGATTTTTTTTTATTGGATTACCATTTTTAGAAATAGATTTTTTTATTTTAATTAGATTACCATTTTTAGAAATAGATTTTTTTATTTTAATTAGATTAGCATTTTTAGAAATAGATTTTATTTTTATTAGATTAGCATTTTTAGATATAGACTTTTTTAATCCTTCCATTAATAATTAATAATTACTATTCCTTCTATATTTGTAATTTACAATTGCAAAAAAATAATTTTTTTTGTTGGAAAAACCCCCATTTTTATTCAATTATAAATCTGATGATAAGTCTAATCAATAAATTAAATAATTTATTTTATTAATCGAAAAAAATATATATAAATTTATTTAATTGTAATTTTTGTTATTTTAATTAGTCTTTATTAATTCATAAAGTTTTACTGTGTAATTTTTTTTATAGAACCTTGTGCGTCAATGAGCATTAATTTATCCATTAAACATTAATTATAAAGATTAATTCATCCTTAAATAAAATCTGTTGTACTTAATGTACACGGTTCGTCATTATTAATATCTTTATTCATTATTATACCTCATGTTATCTTCATTACAACTTTAATCTTTTGAGACATCGCCAGATTCTGTTAAATGCAAATATAATGACGTAGAAAAGTTGAAGGTTTTACCGTAATTCACAAGAAATTTACAAAAATATGTCCTGCATATATGTAAAATTATTATGAATATGAGATTAAAAAGAAAATAATTTCAGAATCCTATGTCATATGAATATTATCTGGCTTTCCAGTGTGTTCTGCGGAATACCAGAAGTTTTGGAAATCCCAATTGAGAAATACACGCACATGCATGTAATGATAATTAAAAACGGATTTCGTCATACTCAAGACTTAAACTATAAACAGTTCCTATTTCCGTACATAATAACTTGCCTGTTTTGAAAAATAAGCATATTTGTTGACATTAATAACTATTGTAGTAGTATAGCAATATATTGTTTGACAACTACATCAAAGTTAAGACGCAAAGCATTAAACACATTAGACAACGGCATTAAAAAACATGTCGTAGCACGCCTTATTAAAAAATTTTGAATTGCGCTTTGGCAACAATGAAGAAAACTTGTCCAGCATAAATCAAATTTCTGGCTGAAGGTCAACTTAAAAAACATAGAACAAAAATGGGGTGATTTTATCTATGGAATTACGAGCCGGGAATTGCGACGTGGGTGTTGCCAAATATTTTCAACCATTTAATTTCTTTTTTATCTTTTGGAGTTAAAAGAAATATTTTGTATGGCGTTCTTTCTTGCCCAAGCTTATTGTTTTCGGGGTTATCAGGCCAAATTCCAACAAGAACGATTACAATTGAAGAATAGCCATCATTTTACGCCCGTTGTGTTTTTTTTCCTTTATGAAATAGTTCGCAATTTAGAAATTTGGGATAAAAAATGAAAATATTCCTTTGTATGAAAACTAGATTAGCGAACATAGATTTTTATGTATAATGTAGAAGAATTTTCCAAATCAAAGTATGATTATATGAAGAATTTAAGATTTTAGATTTAGAGTTGTTTGTTAGAACATTTATTTTTGCTTTTTATTAATATAATTTTGGAAATATTACTATTTCGTAAAATAAATATTATGAGTTATTTATTAGAACATTTATTTAATTTAGTTTTAGAACATTTTTTAGAATTTAGAACATTTTTTTAGAATTTAGTTTTGCTTTATATTAATATATTCTCTTTCGTTTATGAAATAATTCGCAATTTAGAAATTTGGCACTAGAATAAAAAATGAAAATATTCTTTTGTATGAAAACTAGATTAACGAACATAGATTTTTATGTATAATGTAGAAGAATTTTCTAAATCAAAGTATGATTATATCAAGAATTTAAGATTTTAGATTTAGAGTTGTTCATTAGAACGTTTATTTTGCTTTATATTAATATATTTTTGGAAATATTAAAAGATTCATTAAATATTTCATAATATGAATAATATGAGTTATTTACTAGAACATTATATTTATTTTATAATGGCCAAAGTAGTGAAAACCAATGTATTAAAAAAATACATTATGTAAGCATCCATATATTCAAAAATTAACTGTCGAAATTACGAGAAAAAATTAACTTTGATTTTAAAATAATATTCTTGCGAATATAGGACAGATATTGCCTGTTTTATATATGAGTTCGTAGAATAATTACATTATAAACACCAATTACGATGCAACGCCAATGGCAATGATCACCAATTACGATAAACACCAATTATGATTGCAACACCGATTACTATATGCAAATATCAAAATTGAGATCGATTTGCAAAAGCTAAGTGAAAGAGCTGAGAAATAAATATCGCATTAGTAAAATAAATATTTTTTTAATGATTTCATTTTTTATTTCGTTTAGATTTATATATTTTTTATATTTCAATTTTAGTGTTATATATTTCTTTACAATATGTGTTTAATATCATTATTAATGTTTACATGTACGAATAATAGTGAACACAATAATGATAACTCATTATGTTTCAATTTTTCACTTCAAAAATGTCTGTAGTGAGTCTAAATCGAATATGGGGATATATAATTTAGGGGGTTTTAAATTGATTAGTTTGGTTTGGTTCGTCGCTCTACGGTCATCTTATGCACACTTTGGGCTAAACAGACCGGGACCTACAGTTTAACGTGGATTCCGAACCAGTCACAAACATCCATGCCACCGCCAGGATTCGAACCTGAAGCCTGGGATACCAAAGGCCAGAGCGCTAGCCACTTGGCCACCAGGCCGCCTTTTTAATTGATTAGAGAATATTTCTCATCGTCGTTGTAAACATGGGTTTGGGATCGAGTTCCCCATTTCAAACCTAGTTCAGCGATAATTTTACAACTAGGCTGCTCTAGGATTTAATTTATAAAATTAGTGAACTAGATTTATCAAGTGAATTGTTCTACAGAAGAAAATACCTGCATGTTGGCAGTTGTCTTAAATCTAAATTTACAATAATGTTTAGAATCTAAATACATAACAATTTTTAAAAAAATACGGATATGGACGTACCTGTTTCGGAGTACCTAGGATAAATATACTCTTAAAACCTCCACATAATCAATAGTAAGGAAAATTAAATTGTGAATTTAGTATCAATTAAAAAAGTATCAAAATGTATCTAAAATAAAACAAATAATTAATTTAAATTAAAATAAACAGGTACAATGACGAGTCCGAATATCGTATCCTAAATTAAAAGCTAAAGATCGTTGCCGTAAAATTAATCATTTTAATGAAAACTTTCAATGCAAATTCAAAATTCGATTTTTTTTATAGATTAATATATGTTTTTTATTAATAATATTCTTATATTAATATTTTTTATATATAAAGTATATTAGATTATTTTTTAAAAAATTTCTTTCAGGAACTAATAATTTTATAATTAAATAATCAAAGATTAAATAATAATTATAAATTACAATTTTATATTTTATATTGTTCTAAAAGTTCGTTTGGCAAAAGCAAAGACAATTTTATTTCAAAGTGAAAAGGAGGTTTTTTTTCCTTCAAGAAAAGAAAATCGTTTGCAATTCTGTAGTTTTTTAATTTTTAAGTTAAAAACCTTTTATCAAAATTCAGAATTCAAAATTTTTTTTTTTATATATTAATAAATGTTTTATAATAATATTTTTTATACATTTAGATAATATTATTTTATTTATTTTTATTTAAAATTTTTTCACGCATTAATAATTATATAATTAAATAACTATAATTTAAATAATAATTATAAATTACATTTTACATTATAAATTGCTCTAAAATATCGTCTGGTGAAAGCAGAGAAAATTTTATTTCAAAGCGAAAAGAAAATTTTTCAAGAAAAGAAAATCGTTTGGAATTCTATAGTTTTTTTATTTTTTAAGATTGCTGTGGTGCGTTTTGTTCTTAGAATAAATTCTAAATTTTATGCGTAATCCGTATATCGGCCCATCTGATTATTTTTTAATGTAAACTTTTTTTTTGTCAATTTCACACAAATTTATGAATGCAAAATTAATTTTACGCATTTCTAATTCTGTAAAATATTTATTCAAAGCGAATTCCATAATTTATTTAAACCAGATCCGTTCGACAGGTGACCTTCACCTTTACTTATTTGTTGTTTAAAGATTTCGAACGCGTAGTTACGCACCTGTTATGCGTAACAAGCGCGTATCAACTTTCTGCAGAAGATAAATTTCGAGAAATTCTAACTCTTAACCGTAGCCGTGTCGATTTGATTGGAATGCAAGCGAAGACAGCCAGCTTCTGGAAATACCCTTGTAAATTTCGGGAAATTCCCGATTTCTGAAAACAATATCTTTACCTTTTTATCTTTCTTATTTTTATGATTTTTCGAGAAAATAAAGTTATTGACTGTGTAAAAGTGATCTTTTATACATAAAACAATCCTTGATTTTTTGCAGTCAGTCAACTGAAGGCTTTTTTTAGCTCCGCAAATAAATTATTTGAGAAATAACTAGAATTTATGCGTCTTAGTTTTGAAGGAAAAGGGTTTTGTTCTCGACTATCAAATATTTAAATAATTTATTATTAGTTTTTTATATAGCTAATGTTAAACTTATAGTAAAAAAAAAATAGACAATAGCATTAATGCTATAATTGTTTTGGTTTTCAGTGTTCAGTTTTTAACCTTTCTAATTTATTGAATGAAATATTTATTGCCAATTAGTTATTATGAAATATTTATTGTGAAATATTTATAGCATGTTTATTAGAGGTGCATTGCCATTTTCTTCATCTATTTAACTTTAACTGAAATAAATTAATTTAATTCTTAATATTTCCATGAATTTAGTTTATAAAAAATATTGGAAGGCTAATATTGAAAAACATTTATATTTATAATACCTGGAATAAAAAAATTAAAATTAAAAATTATTTTTATAAATAGTAAGAATTTGAAAACTTAATTGTTATATTTATAAAAGTTAACATTTTACTTTATTTTTCTTACATTTGATTTTAAGAATATTTATTCTATATATTAAATTATAGTAGTAAGTTAAAATAGTAAAAAATAAACAAATAATTAAAAATAAATTATGCATAACAAAAAGTAAATAATGTATAATAGATAGTAATAAGTATAATAAATAATAATATTAACATAATAAATAGTTAAAAAAAGATTTTTTAACTTGTTATTCTCATAACTTTTAAATCACTTTTTTATTTCCAAACTGATTGATTTAAAATGGAAATGTTGATTCTTTATTTTATGTATTGTTCAACTAATTATAATAAAGATAATTTAAAGCATTGAATGTGAAATCAAAATATTTTATTGGATTAACAAGAAGATTTTGAAACATAATTTAATTTTCACGAAAATATTTGTTGGTTAACTTTTATGTTCATAAATTAAAAAAAAAAAAAAAAAAAAAAATTAAGAAAGAAACTCTAAAAAAGAAACTGAAATCCTCTTTTATTTCCAACCAAAAATATTTTAATGAAGAAAAAAAAATTTAATGCTACCTTTAAAAAAATCAAATGTTAAAATATTTTACACAAAAACATATTTATGAAATTAAAAACCAATATTTGGTATTCATTTAAATATCAAAATAATGAAATATTTTTATTCTCTTCAGTGACGACATTTTTATAGTGAGAAAAAAAAATGATTTATTTTTTTTTGTTTTATTACGATGTTATTTTATATTGATAAGAATTCAAAAATAAAAATAAATAAATAATAATAATAATAAAATAAGGAAAACAATAAAAATACACAAAAAATCATTGAGCGTTAATAGTAATTTATAATTGTAATGATTTCATACATTCTGGGCATAAATTATTCATAATTATTCCGGGCATTCTTTATTAAAACTAAATATATTTAATGTATCGGGTATTATTTTTATCAAATATTAACTATTTGTTCAAATATTAACTATTTGTTCAAATAATCCAATGACAGTCGAAATACTACTTTATGATATTTTCATATTCCTAAATGCAGCTATCAGTGCAGCCAAATCATAGGTTTTGTGTTTTTCTTGTTAGATACTGTAGTGAATAATTTATTATAAAATTGTTTATTCCTTATTATTGTTGTTTCTAATGCAGCTGGCAATACAGAAGTTAAACTTTATGCCATAAGTAACGGCTGCACCGCTGTTACTCATTTAGAACTACGGGTAGCTTGAAGATATGCTACGGACGTGAGTAACACTACCCCCACAACCCCACAACGCTCTTCGATCCTATTAGACCGGGACCTACGGTTTAAAGTGGCTTCCGAACCACTAAAAACATCTATGGCACTGCCGGATTCGAATCCGAAACCTGTGGTACAGAGCGCTATCCACTCGGACATCAGGCCTCTATAACTCTATACTAATATATGTCACACTATTATATATGTGATTCTACGTATGTGACCATTTGATTTAATTCTTATCATATGTGATTCTACATACTATATTCATCACACTACTAATATATGTGATTCTACATATATGACCAATTAATTCCTATTATATGTGGTTCTACATATATGACCAATTGATTCCTATTATATGTGATTCTACATATATATGTCGCACTACTAATATATGTGATTCTACATATATGACCAATTGATTTAATTCCTATCATATGTAATTCTATATACTATATACGTCACACTACTAATATATATGATTCTACATATATGACCAATTGATTTAATTCCTAGTATATATGTGATTCTACATACTATATATGCCACACTACTAATATATGTGATTCTACATATGTGAGCAATAGAGTTAAGAGGTTAAACTTTAAAAATAAAAATAATAAATTTTCTATAAGTATATTATTTATATACGCTATATAAATTGATTTGAAACAAGAAATAATTAAACATTTTGTATAATTTATTTATTTTTCTTATTTGCAGAAAACTTATCCAAAAGATTCTTCAGTCCAAGTCCTACCTGATCCAGGATGAGTACTTCACAGACGAAAGAGAAGGTCTGCAGGAACCTCCTTCCTTCATCCTTCACGAAGACATGATGATGGACCCCCCTGAAAACAAGACCAGCCCCATTCGAAAGAGCAGGTCCGTCACCGAAACCTCCAGTCCGAACCTGTCCACCTCAGAGCTGTCCAAGAAGTGTCCCATCCTCAGCAAGACCACCATGCCCAAGCTTGCAGCGAGCAGTTCTGGGGAATGGAAGTACATCGTCCAAGATAACGTCTCAGAAACCAATCAGAAAGTTAAAGTGCATATTTGCGAGTAAGTTGAGTTTTTATTATTTTATGTAAAATGTTGAAATGATTGACTTGCATTTATTTAAAATTATATATAGATATTCCCTGCAGGTTATAATCAGATATTATTTTGTGTATTAATCGCTGTAACCTTTCAACATACTAATTCTATTTTTAAATAACAACTTACGCATGAGATTATTTTGACCACATTTTCGTACTACTCACTCTCTAATAAATTTCAAAAAACTAACTTAAAATTGGATTTAAATATTCGATGATTTTTTTTTATTAAAAATTAAATTTCTTTTGTTATTGAAAATCTTTTGGATTTTCTCTATTCTTTTTCTCAACATCTCACCCCCCTAACTAGGACCATGTAGACTCCTACCAGTTAGAATTGGGATGGTGGAACATTAGTGGGCCCCTTGTAGCCCACCAACGGGAGATGGTGGAGAACAATGGATTCCGAGGGGACTTTAGGGGTAATTGAGTATCATATGGAAGAAAATCTGAAAAATTCCAACTAGACAGCCAGACAATCGAATGCTAGATTGTTTTACACACTGTGGGACTGATTTCTGTGCCACAAGTTTCGGGTTCGTGTCCCGGCGGAGCTATGGATGTTTGTAGTGGTTCGGAATCCACTTTAAGCCGTAGGTCCCGGTCTTATATGACTGTAGAGCTTCACGGAGCCAAGTCAGACTTCTACCTACGGATGCTCCATCACAACAAGGCAGTCCCTTCAACCGTGAATCCATACGGGTTCGTGGGCGTGGTCTAGATATTAATAAAGTGGGATAAGAAACAACAACAACAACGTACATTGTCACAATCGCCATGGGATCTCATCTTTTCCAACAATCCCTCCAGTGGATTTGAACATCATCCTTCCTCCTCTTTAAATGCGTACGTTGCCACTGTGCCCCGAATCGGACTTATTTTTGTCCCAAAAAATTTTAGGGCCTGATATATCACGAACTACCCACCTGCGGATGATAACTGGAAGACATTGCTTTCCAGGAGGACTTTTACGGGTAACTATCCCGTATCTACATGTCATATGGGAGAAAACTCCCATCAAGCCCATGAAAGAGACTTGCATATGTTGTTAATTTCGACTTGACTGGTTTCTGGAGTAGTAACTTCAACGGACGCCGTTATCAGGTTCAAATCTGAGTACTGCGGTAGGCGTTCTGCGCACATTACTACTATGCCACGAGTCGAGCCAAAAATGCTTTTCGATTTCTTAAAAATTTTGACTTTAAAGTAATTAATAATCACATTCTAATTAAATAAGCAATTCCCAATTTTAAATATAAAGAAATGATTGCTCTGATTCTTGGACAATTTCTTTTAAACAATCTTACAGAAATGATGCTAGTTTAAAAAAAGAAAGAATCATTTCAAGCTACGAGTCGTTTTCAGAAGTTTTGTCAAACTCCATCACCAATGTAGTCAAATTTGGCGACGAGACTGCCAAATGTTCGCCAACATGGTGATATTTATAGTCTTTCACCCCTTTTGGCGTAATTTTATAAAATCGAAATATTAAAGAATAAATAATTTTAAAATTTATTCTTAAAATTTAATTTAATTTAATTAAAATTTTATTTTTTAACTTTTAAAATATATTTAATAATTTATTTTAAAATATATATAAATATATATTTATAATATATTTAATAATATATTTATATTTATAAAATTTATTTGAAGCGATATATGCATATATATTATAATAAAAAACTGCATCAATTACATGAAAAAAAAAAAAAAAAAAAAAAAAAAAAAAAAAAAAAAAAAAAGAGCAAAATTCTTATGGAAGTTCTACAATTTTATAAATATAAATAAAGCAGCAAAAAAACGAGCAGTAATGTCGACAAATGGCTTTGTTCTAAGAAATTACATGCATTGATATTCTGAATATATTATTTTAAATTTAAATGCAGGTTGTCAATTCTTTTTCTTTTCCCAGTCATTCTAGGTTGAGAAATGGAAGAATTTTAATTTTTAAATAGTTTTGAAATTCGATAGTTATTCTAAATTTTTTATCTTTTTATATTTTTATGATTTAAATTACTTTTTTTCAACTTTAATTTTTAAGATTATTTTTTATAAATTTGAACTTCTTTCAAACATTTTTAAGACGTTGTAACAATTTTCTTATGTTTTAAGCACACCGGCACTCCGAAATTGATAGATAAATAGAAAACTTCTATCTATTATCTACGACCGTAATGGCAACTACACAAAAAAAACTATAACAAATTAGAACAAGAATTGCATCCTGATAGTTATATGCGTAAATGCTTTTCAGTCATTTTGATTTACAAATTGATTTTGTCGAACAATATTGTTCTTGCTTTTTCTATGTACTTTATTAGAGTTAATTGAAATAAAAAAATTATTTTATTCTTTTTTTTCCAGCAAAAGCGCAGAATGCAGAACTTACTGCACGCAGTTTTACTCGCCAGTCGTCATGATGTTCGTGAGCAGCAACGGCACTGTCGCCAAAGATACATTTTGGATGCCAAGCTCATGCCGTTGTCGCACTGATCCCATCAACACCTTATGAAGAAGTCTATTGTGAAGAATATTTTACTACAATCACGATCAGAAATTTTTATATTTAATTATAGAAATTTTCTGATGAAACACGTACTTCAAAATTTCTGATGAAGCACTAATTTCAACTAATCTTGTAGTTCAACTAATGCTTTTTTTTTTCCTAAATCAAAATTGTAAATGAAGAATTACTTATAATTAACGTAACTTTCAGAAATTTTTTAAAATATATAGATTATATAAAGCAGCATAATTTTTTTTAAATATAAAAGTATTAAAATCTATTTTAGCAATTTTTTAAAAGAAAACTCGTTAGTGAATCTAAGATGAGCAATAATTAGACTACATTATAACTATCCTTTGCAATTCACAAATTTTTAAGCGTAGAAAATGAGTTTGAAACCAATTTTTTAAGTGTATTAAGTAAAATTTAAAAATTACTCTAATAACAATATAGCATTAAATGGGCTAGTACCTTACAGAATAGTTTTAAATAAATTTTATTACACATTAATATTCAAAAAAATTGCGTTAAACAATAATTTGGCTCATGTGAGTTCTATATACATTTTTGAAAACTATCGCTGAATTGAGGCACACGATTGGTTGTTAGAAACAACTTCTGTCTGTAAGAAGATACATGATTGGACTACAAGAAAATCTTCTGCCATCCCATGTTTCCTTGTTGAAACATCGGAGATGGCGCGATGTTTGCAATTTGTTACTTTCTAAACTTTCAATCTATTTCCTTTTTAAGAAATTTTTTATGTGCAATTTTTTGAAATTTGTAGCTTCAAAATTTAAACAAAAAAGTTTTTTTTTCTCATACGAATATAGTTATTAGCAATTGTTTTAAAAAAAGATTATATTTGTTTTATAAGAATTAAATGCGCGTTCTATTTCTTTTGTATATTAACATTTTATTTGCTGCAAAAATGTAATATTTGGAACAGAAAGTAAAAATATAATAATATATAAATTATTTAAAACTGATGATATTTTTTTAGAGTTATATTGATAGTACTATTAATATATTTACAATGTATTGATAACAAGTTTCTGTATAATTTATGCTATTTATTATTTAATAGCATAATCATATTTGAAATTTATACTACTTTATTAAAAGTAAATTTTTTCAAGTACAAAATAAATACATATTGTAAATAGCTCTTACTTGACAAACTTATAAAATTGTATTGTGAAAATCAATTTTCCTAATGCAAAATATTCTTCAGAATGTGTTACTTTATGTTATTTGCCAAAAAAGCCAACGTATGTCTTTGTTACTATGTAAGACTGTTTATCATTTGCATTATGTTTCACGTGTATAAAGAATATTATTTTCATACAATTCAGTTTCCATTGATTGAATTTCATTTCATTATTCTGTGTACAATTTTTTTTTTTTTTACTTTTTACAATACCATTTGTATATTAATAAAGATTTTCGTTTGATGTGATTGACTCCTCCTTTTTTTATTGAACTAGTTCAGTGGTTTCTAACGAGGTTGGTATCTTCCGCCATTGAATTATGACATGAGTAGTCAATTCAAGATAAGGATCGACAGAAAAATATAAAATATCAAAGCACGAGCAGTATATGTAACGTAACGTAACGGTAGGTGTTTAGTTGGTGTACCAGGAAATTTCCCGTACCTCCATATCAATAATTATTATTAAAACATAATTTTAAAATCTAAAACATGAGCTAAGGAACTAATATTAAACGAGCCCATGCTTGGAGATAATTTACAGGTTTTGGTTTGTCGCTCTACGGTCATCTTGTGCACACTTTGGGCTAAACAGACCGGGACCTACAGTTTAACGTGGACTCCGAACCACTCACAAACATCCATGCCACCGCGAGGGTTCGAACCTGAAGCCTGGGATACCAAAGACCAGAGCGCTAGCCACTTGGCCACCAGGCCGCTGAGAATTTACAGGAGTAAAAAGGTTAGTAAATACAAAGTTTAAAATAATAGTCCACAAAAGTATTTAAAAATAAGAACTGTGGCAATTAAAAGGAGTTAAAAAATAACCGTTATTACGAAACCACGAAACTTGTGGCTGGCTGAAGAGAAAAGGAAAGGGGAGGGCAGAGTTATTAACAAACCAAAATGATATCGTTTCGATGTTCTGCGTTGGAGCGACCTTGAAAGAAAAGAGCGATTCCGAAGCTATCAAAATAAACTACAGTGGTGGGAAAATGGTTCTAAACTAAAAATGGATCTTCTTTTTGGAATCGGAGAATGAAGTTCGCATCAAAACGAGAGAGTCAAATGTCTGGCACAGAGCTTTGTCACCCCGGGTCAAAGTGCTTTAATTCAGTTAACGCGGATTAGCTTCATCTAGATGGGGCCTGATGGCCGTATGGCTAGCGCTCTGGTGTTCGGTACCACAGGTATCGGGTTCAAATCCCGGCTTTGCCCATGGGTGTTGTAGTGGTTCGGAATCCACTTTAAACCGTAGGTCCCGGTCCTATTAGGATCGTAGAGCTTTGCGGGGGCATTGTGACTCCGCGTCCGTGGTTTACCATCAAGTTACACGCGCCCCCTGGGTAATGCAAAGTGAGTAACATCGCTGCAGCCCTTATGGCGAAGATCACGGTCTATTTGCCAGCTGCTATAGAAGGGTGAAAAAAAAAAGCTTCATCTGGAATGAAAACTCAATAAAAACGAATCGCTGTAATTGTGACTTGAATAGAACTTATTAGGTGTAAAATGTTCACTATTGCCGATCAAGTAGACCGAAATGAAAGTGTTCATCAATAAATGAAATCAGAGAGACAGTAAAAAACAAAGTGTTCCTTTGAAATAAGGCAAAATGTATTATATACGTACAATAAACAATATAAAATAAACATTGTAAAATCATATAAGTGCCCGTTTTGTTTGTCCTATTACAATTTCATTGTAATAAAATAAAAGAGCAAATGAAAATCCAAGGAATACTTTAAGGGTCGACAGTCAATGCAGTTCGGCGACTCCTGGAAAAACTTAATAAATTAAATGTAACTTCAATTTCATTTATTTTGACGATTTACTGCTTCTCAACGTGTTATGAATCAATACATAGCATTGCATAATAATATTGTAACATTGGGTACTTACGTATTAACGATACCTTGGCGGCGGTTGCGCCAATAAAGAGCACACGCGCCAACAGCAGCTACAGATTTGGCGATTTTTAAGTGGTGCCAATCTACACTTAAAATTTTTGTTCCAAATAATAAAATATATAAAACACTTCATTTAAAATCAAAACGCTTTCAAAATTCAAAACACTTTAAACAAACAAACAAACATTCCTCAATTTCCACAATGCAATCTGGTCCACCTACCTTCTTTTTTGGTTTATTCTCCATATCCAAGACACATAATTCACGCATTTAATTGTTCCAATCTATAACAGTTTTATCCGATAAATCAAGTCGCTTTTCACAAAATTTAATCGACGTCAACTCCTCGCACCAGCAGTATATGAATCTCAAAGCTGTACAAAATGGAATTCTGCTTCCCTCAAACCAGTTGTCTTTTCTAAGTCCCACACGATGAGCACACTGACTGAAATTGCATTTCCAAAACTTACGTTCACCAAAATAAAGTTTCATGTCATGGGAATTGGGACATTTCCGTTGTTTTGGTAAAATATTTCGCTCCTGAAAAAATAAAATTGCATCTTGTTCTATTTCTGGCAAATCCCAAATACGCATTTTCGTAGCATTACAAAATGGCATCAAAACTCAGCAAACCTGCAGCTGTTAGATTAGCGCCACTTAAAAGCCGCCAAATCTGTAGCTGTTAGATTGGCGACACTTAAAAACCGCCAAGTCTGTCGCCAAGGTATTGTTAATACGTAAGTACCCAATTTCATTGTAATAAAATAAAAGAACAGATAAAAATCCAAGGAATACTTTAAGGGGTCGACAGTCAAAGCAGTTCGGCGACTCCTGGACAAGCTTAATAAATGAAATGTAACTTCAATTTCATTTATTTTGACGATTTATTGCTTCTCAACTTGTTATGAATCAATACATAGTATTGTATAATAATATTGTAACATTGCATAAACGAAGGCGTATTCCTTTGTCGTTAAGCGAGTAAAATATTATGTACTATATTATAAATATAGTAAACTTTCTGAATATAGAATAAAACTTAAAAATCATTGAAGCGTTTTTTTTTTGTTTATCCTATAAAAATGAAAAATAGAGTTAAAATTATTATAAAATAGAAGGAGTCGGAAAAAGTCAGGAAAGATTTGAAGGGCTCTTCAGTCAAAAAAATTAGGGGATTTAATTATAGAAAACCAATTACTTTTCTCATTACTTTTTTTTCTCGTAATCATCTTGCTACAAGTGTTAAAATCTCATTCAATGCACATTGTCAACACAATAAAAAAAGCAAGTTCTGATTACTATTATTATTTTTATTTTGTAATCCTCGTTTTAAAATAAAAATACTTTTATTATTTAAAAAAATCTTCTAGTATATTTAGAAAATTCTTCTGGTATATTTACAAAAAAATTCTTCTAGTATATTTAGAAAAATTCTTCTAGTATATTTACAAAAAAATTCTTCTAGTATATTTACAAAAAAATTCTTCTAGTATATTTACAAAAAAATTCTTCTAGTATATTTAGAAAAAATTCTTCTAGTATATTTACAAAAAAAATTCTTCTAGTATATTTATAAAAAATTCTTCTAGTATATTTACAAAAAAATTCTTCTAGTATATTTACAAAAAAATTCTTCTAGTATATTTACAAAAAAATTCTTCTAGTATATTTACAAAAAAATTCTTCTAGTATATTTAGAAAAATTCTTCTAGTATATTTACAAAAAAATTCTTCTAGTATATTTAGAAAAAACTCCTTCTAGTATATTTAAAAAAAGTATCTTCTAGTAAAAAGTAGCATAAAAAAAAAGAATAGAGCTCAATATTTGCAAATATTTTTAATCTTAATCCAGTTTTTAACAATTATAGAATTTGATTACTAAATCCTTTTCGATTAGATTATGCATATAATTTTTAAGCAGCTATCAATGTGTGAAAAAGATCTTTATCCACTATAGAGAGAATTATGAAATATTTCTAGTATTATTATGAATGTTTCTGAACCCTACATGAGAAACAAAATTTATTAATGCAACATCCATCAACAAAAATTTAAATTTCCTTTTCTACAGCAAGATATAGATTGAATACAATTTGGATTGCCGTTAAAATTTATTCTTTACTCATATTTAAGCTGTTTCTGCGTTACGGCCTTCATTGTTTTAAAATATGAGTATGTGCTATATACTTTTTAATTAGAAATATATATAATTAACTTATTGATTAAACACGGTGTAAAAAACAAAAATGATTATTACTCAGTCACTGTATTAATGGTAAAATAATTTTTGTAGAGATAAAAAAATTAACTTAAGTAATCCTTATAAAAAAACAATTTAGCAAAGCGATTGTCTACCAAAAACAAAGATTAGAATTGTAAAATTCTCCCCAAAAAATTAAATTTTAAAATTAATATTTAAAAGTTATTAAATTAAATACTTACTTTTAATACATATCACTCTGACAGTTCTTTCTGCTTTACGAACTTGAAAATCTCTTTTTTGCTTCATAGGATCCTCATATTTTTAAAAGAATGAATTACTTGCATTTTTGAGAGTCACTTTCAACACTTATAGTTATTGGAGTCCTTATTGTTTTTTGCCCTATTCTAATTTAGCCTTTGAATTTGATTTTAGTAAAGTCATTCCAATTTGGAATACCGAGCATATCATTTACGCTTCTTTGTCAATTTATTTTGTTCACTGCGCTTGAATTAAAATGCATTCACCTGCTGTAGCTAGTGTAAAATTCATTACCACGATTTAAAACTACACCAAACATTTTTTTGTTCTAATGCAGCTGGCAAACACATAGACAGCTTGGTCTTGGATGCCTTAAGGCAAGCGCTGCACAGACGTTACTCACTTTGCATTACTCAAGGGGGGGCACGTGTAACTTGAAAATAAACCACGGACGCGGAGTAACAATACCCCCGCAATGTTGCAATGCCCCCGGAGCAACAATGCCTGCACAACGCCGCTCTACGATCCTATTAGGACCGGGACCTACGGCTTAAAGTGGATTCCGAACCGCTACAAACATCCATGGCACCGCTGGGACTCGAACCCGAAACCTGTGGTACCGAGCGCCAGAGCGTTAGCTACTCGGCCATACAGGCCCTAAAAAAAATATAGTATTTTTATTTATAAAAAAAATATAGTATTTTTATTTATAAAAAAAATATAGTATTTTTATTTATTAAAATTAAGGCAGATGGGCTAATATTTTTATTTACGCTATTAAAACTAAGGCAGCTGAGTTAATATTTTTATTTAAAAGGGGAAAAAAATAACGACAGTGTAGAAAAGAGCACGAATGTTTATTCAAACTATTTTATTCTAGTAAAACTCTAATGGAGCCAGGATATATTTTTCCACAATATAGTCACTATTATATGCATCTATTTCCCCAATAAGATTAGAGATTATCTATAATTTTTAATAAATAAAAATCTTCAAGTAATAACACAAGATCTTGAGGGGGAAAAAACCCAAGTATTGAAAAAGCCATATATAAATTTCAAAAGGGCATCGACAGATGTTATCGATCTTTAATGTAAATAATAAAAAATTGGTTTCGTTTTCACTATCGATGAAGTGTTTTCGACTTTTATGTTATTTTAACATTGCTACTTATTAAATGTGATCCAGATACCTCGCAAAATAAATAGATAAAAAAAAAAATTGATTGAAATTTTGGGCTATTTGCGATGTATACCTCGCAAAATAAAATAAATAAAAAAAAAAAAAAATTGATTGAAATTTTGGGCTATTTGCGATGTATACCTCGCAAAATAAATAGATAAAAAAAAAATTGATTGAAATTTTGGGCTATTTGCGATGTATACCTCGCAAAATAAATAGATAAAAAAAAAATTGATTGAAATTTTGGGCTATTTGCGATGTATACCTCGCAAAATAAATAGATAAAAAAAAAAAAAATTGATTGAAATTTTTGGGCTATTTGCGATGTATACCTCGCAAAATAAATAGATAAAAAAAATTTGATTGAAATTTTGGGCTATTTGCGATGTATACCTCGCAAAATAAATAGATAAAAAAAAAAAAAAAAATTGATTGAAATTTTGGGCTATTTGCGATGTATACCTCGCAAAATAAATAGATAAAAAAAAAATTGATTGAAATTTTGGGCTATTTGCGATGTATACCTCGCAAAATAAATAGATAAAAAAAAAAAAATTGATTGAAATTTTGGGCTATTTGCGATGTATACCTCGCAAAATAAATAGACAAAAAATTGATTGAAATTTTGGGCTATTTGCGATGTATACCTCGCAAAATAAATAGATAAAAAAAAAAATTGATTGAAATTTTGGGCTATTTGCGATGTATACCTCGCAAAATAAATAGATAAAAAAATTGATTGAAATTTTGGGCTATTTGCGATGTATACCTCGCAAAATAAATAGATAAAAAAAAAAAAATTGATTGAAATTTTGGGCTATTTGCGATGTATACCTCGCAAAATAAATAGATAAAAAAAAAATTGATTGAAATTTTGGGCTATTAGCGATGTATACCTCGCAAAATAAATAGATTAAAAAAAAATTGATTGAAATTTTGGGCTATTTGCGATGTATACGTCGCAAAATAAATAGATAAAAAAAAAATTGATTGAAATTTTGGGCTATTTGCGATGTATCCCAAGTCCTTTTTTTTTTCCTTGGTGAGCTCTTTTAAAAATGATTTTTTACTACCTTGAACGCTCTTCTCGGGCCTGAATGGCCGAGTGGCTAGCGCTCTGGCGCTCGGTACCATAGATTTCGGGTGCGAGTCCCGTCAGTGCCATGGATGTTTGTAGTGATTCGGAATCCGCTTTAAACCGTAGGTCGCGGTCCTAATAGGATCGTAGAGCGTTGAGGGGGCATTGTTACTACGCGTCCGTGGCTTATCTTCAAGTGACACGCGCCCCCTGGGTAATGCAAAGTGAGTAACGTCTGTGCAGCGCTTACCTTAAGGCATCCAAGACCAAGCTGTCTAAGTGTTTGCCAGCTTCATAATGCTTTGGCTCTTGAGTGTATATAGTCATAGTTTTGAGAAGAGTGGGTCAGTGATGTCCTGGACAACTTTCAATTTTCCTTATTGGCTATTATTCTAAATTTCTTTCACGAGCTATTGGGTTTACTTATTAAATAAAATGAGAACTGATATTTCATCATGGTAGGGCCGCTTTCTTTCTATTTTCTTTTTATATCATCACTTATATCGCTTCATTTACTGTACGTAGTAAATTTAGCATTCTTATATTTATGAGCGGAGGGGCCTATTGGCCGAGTGGCTAGCGCTCGCTGCCCAGGTGACGAGTTTGAGTCCCGGCGGAGCCATGGATGTTTGTAGTGGTTGTGAATCCACTTTAAACCGTAGGTCCCGGTCTAACAGGATCGTACAGCGCTGCGGAGATATTGTTACTCCGCGTCCGTAGCTTATCTTCAAGCTACACACACCTCCTGGATAATGCTAAATGAGTACGTCAGTGCAGTGCTTGCCTTAAGGCATCAAAGACAACTGCCTAAGTGTTTGCCAGCTGCATTTAAAAAAAAAGTAATAATTCTCGGCGTATGTTCTTATTTATATTGTAACTCATATATATATATATTAATTTCTTTCACGAGCTTTTTTATACATAAAATTTATTTATATATTTCTTCTTTGAAAGAGTGTTACGAATCAGTTTTGCACAAAAAGGAAAATTTAACTTTTTAAACAGGTCACTAATCGGACATTAAATTGAAAATGACGGTTGTTGTTGTAATAATATATATATTTTTTAATTATACAAAGCATCTAATTAAAATAAAACTGAAAATACTTGAGAAATTATTTAATTAGAATATAAATTATTAACTTTACAATTTGGAAGTGAGGGCCTGAGCGTTGCGGGGGCACTGTTACTCCGCGTCCGTGGCTTATCTTCAACTTACACGCGCCCCCTGTGTAATGCAAAGTGAGTTCGTCTGTGCAGCGCTTGCCTTAAGGCATCCAAGACCAAACTGTCTGTAATGCCAGCTGCATTAGAAAAGAAAAAAAAATTTGGAAGTTTTTTAAAAAATAGTAACGTATTTTTTTAAAATGCCCATTTACTATGAATTATCAAATTAACTTTTATAATATTAAACTAAAAGTGCATTCAACATATCGAAATTAGTTTCATAATCATGTCTTCTGAAAAGGAGGTTTAAATTATATTTAAAAACACACATTCTCACAGAAGCGCAAGTTTATCAAATTTAATGTAAAGAATAAAGTAATCATTTCGAAATTTTAATCTTTTAAAACCAACGAAATCTGATTATTCTTTGCAACATTAATCTACATTATTATTATTTTTTACGTATCTTATCATGAAAAGTTAACATTTAATACTAAAGAGTTTTAAAATCACGAAAAAAAAGTTGGGCTTCAGTGCTGCCATCTAGAGGTCTGATTCTATATTGTTTTGCATTCTTTTTTTTTTTTTTTTTTCACTGTAACGTATTCTTCTCATGCATCTATTCAATTTATTGGCATGGTTAAAAGAATCGATATCTGAAAATTCCTAAATTTCTCTTTGAAGCAAGGATTCACTTAAGGAAGAAACAGTAATTTCATTTTCGGCGAGAAAGATTAAAATTTGTTGTTTCGTATTCCACTTGGTAGACAGCAACATTTAGTCTAAGTCCAAAAACCCGTGCGTTCTCATGAGAGGAGGGAAAGGGAGGGGAGCAGCTTCTGTTGTGGTGGAACTCCTGTAGGTAGAAGTCTGGGTACTTACGTATTAACGCTACCTTGGCTACAGTTGCTCCAATAAAGGGCAATCTTGTCGTTCGCACGCGCACGCAGTTATCTTTTGAACGCCAACCGCAGCTACAGATTTGGCGGTTTTTAAAATTCTGCTTCCCTCAAACCAGTTGTCTTTTCAGAGCCCCACATGATAAGCACACTGACTGAAATTGCATTTCCAAAACTTAGGTTTACCAAAATAAAGTTTCATGTCATGGGAATTGGGACATTTTCGTTTTTGTGGTAAAATATTTTGCTCCTGAAAAAATAAAACTGCATCTTGTTCTGTTTCTGGCAAATCCCAAATACGCATTTTCGTAGCACTAAAAAATGGCGTCAAAAATCAACAAATTCGTAGCTGTTAGATTGGCGCCACTTAAAAACCGCCAAATCTGTAGCTGTTAGTTTGCCGACACTTAAAAATCGCCAAATCTGTAGCCAAGGTAGCGGTAATACGTAAGTGGCGAAGTCTGACTTGGCTCAGTGACGCTGCCTTTTTACGGGGTAGGGTTGTCAGCCTTACGCCTAACAATCTGCGGTCATATTAGACTGCGACCTATGACTTAAAGTGGATTCGAACCACTACAAATATCTATGGCACAGGCCGGAACTCGAACCTGAAATCTGTGGCACCGAGCCCCAATGCCCTAGTTTCTTGGCTTCATCAAGCTCCGGTTTAAAATTTTAATCTACTGTACAGGAAGAAAACAAAAATTACTGACCTCTGGTCGGCATGAGGCGCTCTATTCCCATATCCTCATCGGTTACCGTGACAATTTGAAAGAGATCAATGCCTTTTTTCAGGCATCCTGGATATGCAAGTATGCCACCCTGAATAAATTTCCATACCTGTTTCACTATATTTAATTTTTCTTTGGGATTCAGCCTGGTTCTTCTATAGCACGGGTCGGCAACCTGCGGCTCACGAGCCACATGCGGCTCTTTCGATGTGAAGCTGCGGCTCTTTAGTTCCATACGCAAATATTATTTATTTTATCAAAAAAAAGTTAAGAATCGTTCTGAATAGATTAACGAGGATTAGGCCCCTATTCTATCTATCAGCTACTTGTGCTGGCACTTATATTCGACGAATGGAATAGTCTTCCAGATTGCTACAGTGAGGTGAAGAAGTTGGCATTTGGAGTGCTGACTATCTTCGGATCGACATATTCGTGCGAGCAAGCGTTCTCGTGCATGAATATAATTAAAAGTAAAGTAAGAATAAGTTATATAAGAGTGGGTTGATCGCGTTGATTTTATGAACATAATCCACAAATTGGCCCTTTGAGTGTTTGATTGCGGACAAAACAAAGAAGGTAAAGATCGCTTATACATGTAGACATCTAAAAAAGACGAATCCTTGATGGTATAGGTCAAAAGACTGTCATTCAGTGGCGTAACAATAGGGTGGCAAGACGGGCAAATTGTTCCGGTCTCCAACCCAAGCAGAGAGGCTATCAGTACAGGATAGGTCTGATATTTAATATTACAAAATAAAGTATAATTTTTTAGTTCTGTATTTAATAAATTTAAGTTACTAAAGTGATCAATTGAAAAAATGTGTATCAAGATTTTTAACGTATTCCTATATATGAAAAATAGGGCCTGAATGGCCGAGTGGCTAGCTCTCAGGCGCTCGGTACCACAGGTTTCGGGTTCGAGTCTCGGCGGTGCCACGGATGTTTGTAGTGGTTCGGAATCCACTTTAAACCGTAGGTCCCGGTCCTAATAGGATCGTAGAGCGTTGCGGGGGCATTGTCACTCCGCGTCCGTGGCTTATCTTCAAGTTACACGTGGGTTATGCAAAGTGAGTAACGTCTGTGCAGCGCTTGCCTTAAGGCTTCCAAGACCAAGCTGTCTAATTGTTTGCCTGCTGCATTAGAAAGAAAAATATATCGCATCTGATAGTATTAGTAATAGAAACAGTTACGCCAGGGTAATCCCGACGCCAGAGACTTACCCGATTTCTAGTTCGGATATAGGTAATACTTACAAATAAAAGGTGGGAATTCCCTTTATCTTTAATTATTTTGGAATTATCTTCATATAGAATTCTCCGGATTCATGTGTATGTATTTACAAAATTAAAAGGGGGAATTCTCGATGGCAAGTCCCCTGTTTCGCGGATTCTCCATGCGTCACCATTAACTTGTTTTTTTGTTTCATTGGATCCGCGATCAGTCGAAAATTAGTTCAATGTGGAAATTAGAAAATAACATGTCTAGTAATAGAAAATATCTAAATGGAAGTGAAAAACGAAAAAGAAAGATGGAGTTTGGATAAAAAATAAGAAGATACCTAAAATAAATCAATACTTTAAGAGCGAGGATCAAACAAACGAACAGTGGGGCGAAATGTAGAAATTAGCCGAACTTGAAAGTGATAGTATTGCAGTACTCGATAACACTCATCCAGAGCCACGACAGCCCTGTACACAGTTTGGGAATGATGTGAGTGAAATTGAATGGATACACAATGGACTTGGAAAAAAAGGAAAACGAACATGTTACATTGAACAAAGGGACAATTTGACACTTTGTCTGATATGAGTAAAGTTTGATTTTCACAAATAAATTTAACGTGCTTCTAATTTTTGAAGATCGAGATCGTTTAAAATGTTAATCTTCCATAGATTAATAATTTCTTTGGAAGGTTTATTCATATGCCATTGTAATATCAGTGGACAAGAGGAATATCTTCATTTCCACAGGATCAAAAGATTCAGTATTTCAAGGTGAACCTGGGGCCTGAATGGCCGAGTGGCTAGCGCTCTGGCGCTCGGTACCACAGGTTTCGGGTTCGAGTCCCGGAGGTGCCATGGTTGTTTGTAGTGGTTCGGAATCCACTTTGAAAAGTAGGTCCCGGTCTAATAGGATCGTAGAGCGTTGCGGGGGCTTTGTTACTCCGCGTCCGTGGCTTATCTTCGAGTTACACGCGTCCCCTGGGTAATGCAAAGTGAGTACGTCTGTGCAGCACTTGCCTTAAGGCATCCAACACCAAGGTGTCTGTTTGCCAGCTGCATTAGAAAGAAAAAAAAAAAAAAAAAAAAAAAAAGGTGAACCTTTACAAGTGAGAAGGAAATGGACCATGTTCTATAAAAAACATGGTTTCCTTTCTAGCTCATTCAGCAGAAGATACACATAATCGAAAGTGAAGTGATTGAAACAGACTCGGAAAAAATTCCATCTTCGTCAAACATTACTAATAAGGGGTCATTTTGAAGTACTAAATGATCTAATGAAACGGTTTGTGATCGACAATGGAACTTTTCAAACCTAAAACCACTTTTAGGTAGTACTTTATTAAAAAAAAAAAAACGATGATACTTTGCATTGAATGGCTCCGATTCAAAAAATTTGCTCAGGTTTCAGATGATATAGTTACACTACTGCTGATATTCTTAATAAATACAAATGTATATCAAAACAAATGACAAAAATAAACATTATTAATCAAATCAAAATTTATGTGAAGAATAAAATGAATGACAATTTTGAATGGTGAATGACATAAAATGAACGACAATTTAATTTATATGCAATTCTACATTTTAATAATCAAAATAATATTGGAAAAATATTCAATTAACAAGAATTATCTTTATATAGAATTATCAGTTTTAACTAATTTTGGTACTTACGTATTAACGGTACCTTGGCGACAGACTTGGCGGTATTTAAATGTCGCCAATCTTTATTATTTGGAATAAAAATATTTCCAAAGCGTTTTGATTTTAAATGAAGTGTTTCATATATATTTTATTATTTGGAACAAAAATTTTAAGTGTAGATTGGCGCTAAATCTGTAGTTGCGGTTGGCCCGTGTGCTCTTTATTGGCGCAACTGTCGCCTAGGTACCGTTAATACGTAAGTACCCTAATTTTATAGGTTACACTAATAATATGGAAAATGTATATGAAAATACATGAGCATGATGCAGGACATATAATGTATGTTAATTTTTTTGATTCGTTGTAAGTTTTAATTACATTATTTTATTTTACGTAATTTTAAAATTCAATTTTTCAATTTAAAGAATTAAAATTAAATATTTTAGAAAGGTAAAAAATAATTTCCCATTTCATCAAAAAATAAAAATTAAATTATTAAATTTATTTTTTTAAATATTTTAAATAGAATTACGTTGCAATCTTAAATAATATTTTAATTATGCATACTCTGTTGCATTTCTTAAACGCGAAATAAAATGAGAATTTCATATATACTTTAATATTTTACCGTTAGATGCCAGCACTTATTTGTTTTTAACCTCGTATGGTATCTTTAATTGGACTTCATTCTACAGGCAGTAAGAAAAACGTAGGATTTAACCTACTAGAATTTTTAAAATTATTTATTATTAAAAAACTATTGTTTTCAAATTTTAAAAATATCATAAAAAAGAATATTATATATTAGAATTATGTTAAAGTATGAAAATTATAATTCTATAACAAAAAAATCAATATTAGTTACATTTTTCAAAACTGTAAAACTCATTGATGTATCGTAATAAAACTACTTCAAATAATCATTCTACAAAAAAATCGTATTATTTCGATAGCAATATATAAAATATATAGTATATTTAGCTAATATTTTTTTAATCTTATAATTTCGAAATTGAAATCTGTTATAAAAATTTTTTGAATTTAATTTAAGATTTTTTTTTTTCTTATATCAGTAAAATATATCTAAACAATGAAATAAAAATAATTCGTAAATTCCAGTTTAGTAAATAATAGGTTAGTGAAAAAAATGGCGATTTGCTAAATTTGTCTTATTATTTTCATTAGATAACAGAATGATTGAAAATACTTGGATGTAAATAGCATCAAACCTTAAAATATATAGTCTCATTAGTTAAAATTCTTATATTAACTGATAGATGGCGCCACGAGAAGAGGATTTGATTATATCCTCCCCTCTATTATATTCTTTGATTATATCGGACTTAAAAATTTGTTTGGTTTTGGAATACGGCTCGTGTGCGTCAAAATCTTTGCCTAATGGATGAATATCAGAAACTTTAAGGAAATACGTCTTTCCCTTACAATCAAACTGTAATATAGTCTGAAATGATCAGCTAATGCTACAGTTACGAAACATAAAAGGATAAAAGCAAAAGTGAAGTTTTTAGAACAGATTAGTGAATGTCAAGTCTGATGATTCTCAATCAGTTCCAAGTAGGAAAAAAAGAGAAAATTCAATGTAAATTTAAGAGGGAACTAACACTTTATACTTTATTTTCTAAACAAAATAAAGTGTAGCAGTTTTAAAAAGCTCAATAGTTCATACAAAACTATAAATAATAGAAAATATATCTGAAGTCTAAATTTCTTATTTTATAAAAATTTTTTGTATTGCACTCATTTGATTCGAATACATAAAAAAAAGAACATTAAAAGTAAGAATTACTTCACACACACACAAAAAAATTAATTAAAAAAAAAAGAATCATTTAGGTAAAAAATTATGAATTTAAATTCAATCTTCTTTTCTGCTTCGCCAGCTCATCGATTGTATCTTCAACTTTATTTCGATGAATATTTAATAAAGCTAAACCAGGAAAAATACCAGCTTAAAACTATCTAAATTTCAATTAAAAAACTATTTTGTGTACCATTTCATCATTGAAATACGTTTTTAAAAATTCATGAATTTTTCAATGATATTTGTTTTCAAGGTTTTTTGTAATATTAAAGAAACAATGTTCCTTTTAGTCCTCTTAATAAGCAGTGGGCCCATATAAAAATATATAAGACACACTAAGTTCATATAAATAAAATAATATTCACATACTGCTGAAGACATAAAATATACTATTTTCATCCTTCTAATTATATAAGATATTTTCAAAAGTAATATCTTTTTAATTCACGAATTTTTCTTTTACTAATATAAAAAAAAAAAAAATTGTGATACTGCAGCAACAATTTTCCACTTAAACATTTTAATAAGCAATGGACTCGTACAAAAAGTTTTCAGATATATGATATTGGAGCATATTTCCCACAAGAAGAGTTGTAGCATTTCGTTACCAGGAGAGAGAAATGTATTTTCTTTAACTATTACATAATAACACCCAATCACTCAAATTTGGACAGTAGATAAGCAGTGCTGTAGATATTTATATTACACGCAATTAGTGTTTGCAGTAATGAGAACAACCTGCCATTCAAATTTGATAGTAGATATGGCTAATGAGAGTTATTGAAAATAGCGATTGTCTGTGCGACCTTCACAGATCGAAACAATAACAGATGGAATACGGATAACGCTATGAGTTGTTGCATCGTGATGGGTGATAGACCATGGGTTGAGAAAGTGTCTACTCCAAAGAGAAGTGAGGGAAGTTGACCCCTCTCCTGATGAATTTTCTTAAAGGAAGGTTTTTGGAGAAGAAGAAGAGAGTTTTGCTACGAATCGACTAGAAGTGCTGTTTTTTTCTCTAAAGTGATTGGAAATTCCGCCTGTTTTCAAAGTATACCCATTGTGATTTTATGTATCACGCTGTTTGATAATTAAGGTCTGCCCCAGACCAGACAATTAGATTCGTCACAGACTCGAGAATCTTGAAAATCTCCGATCTTGGAGTGAACTGCACTTATGAATCAATTTGATTCATTTTTAATTACTTTACTTTAATTTTCATTGTTTTTTGGTAAATAGAGTTCTGCATATATATATAATACTGATAAATAAAAATGGACCTGAAAGCGACCCACTCTTGCAGCCGTTATACTACTGTGTCCAAAAAGTAAGACTAATTTTCAATTTAAAATTCCCGGAACTTATGGAATTTCAATTTTTTTTTTGTTTTTTAGGTTGCTGGCACTGTCTTTGACATCTGTGTGAAATTTGACGTCAAAATATTCATTAGTGCTTGAGTTAGGCTTATCTTTGTGAGACGCTAAAACTGATTCCGACGATTTTTGAATGTCTGAATAAATTCAGCAAAGAACTTGCATTCAATTTTGTTTGCGGAAACGTATAGAATGTTGCAGAAGGCATTCGGTGAAAATTCCTTTATCGGAAAGAAATGTTTACAAGTGGTATAAACTGTTAAGAAGACCGAGGGAACGTTGAAGACGAATAGCCCTCTGATCGACCATCCACTTCAACCGACGAAGGTCATGCCCAAAAAATTAAAGATTTGGTGCTTGCAAACCGCCGATTTACAATTACAGACCTTGCTGATGATGTTGGAATTTCAAAAGGATCAGTCACTTCCATTTTGGGTCTCAAACTCGTCAAATCTCAATTGGTACCGAAAACACTGAATGCGGCAGCTCACATGCATTGATTCTTCATGACTGTTTCGCCAAAACTGAAACCTATATCGCTCCAAAACTACCGTGCGACCTCTGGCTATTCTCTAAACTCAAAAGACCACACCGTTTTGAGTCGACTGAAGAGATTCAACGTGAATAGCCACGCGCTTTGTAGGCCAACCCTGCCGACGTCTTTTTAGCATGCATTAAGGATTGGAAAAAAAGTTGGCATAAGTGCATTGTGTCCGGATAATAATAAGATAAGATGATACCGATAAGTGTAATTCTTAGTTTTTGTTCATAGTAGTAGGTCTAATATAGGCCGAGACGTTACAATATGGATATAGATATAGGATATGATATGTTGATGTAGGGTTATACTGTGTTGATATAGATATAAGCTATTGTATTATAAGATATGCTAAAATTATATATGCTGTTTTCAAAAGAAATGTGCTTTTTAAAATTCATTACATTTTCAATGAAAAAAAAAATTTAATTTTTGTAACATTACAGAAACAATTTTCCACCCAGCCATCTTAATAGGAAGTGGGCTTCTACAAGAAGATATAAGACCTACCATTTTGTTTTCCAAAGGCGTTGCATTCAGACTTTAATTGGGCCATAAATTTTCGCCTGCTCAAGGTACAAAGGTTAAAAGTCCTCCATTCAAGAAATAACTTGTTGAGTTAATGAATATATATCTTTCATTATGTACTGCTAAAGTACTTTAAAAGAAACATGCAAAATATATATTAAAGCAATCACAACAAAAGGTGTGTCGTAATTAACTTATACAAATGCAGAAATTAAATATTCGTTTAATAGCCTATTATGAGTTTTATTACCCTTTTCATTCTTTGTTGTTCATTTAATGTGACTCGTACTTTTCTTTTATAGTTAAAAAAAATTTCCAAAGCAGGGATTAACATTTCAGACATAACAACTGTATGCTGATAAAGTTTAAGAAAAAAGAACTATTTCAAAAGTATCAAAATTATTCTCTATTTCTTTTTGTGGAAATTTTCGTTTCTTTCTTAAGGTGTAGTTTATGTATATGTAATACGTGAAGAATATCAAGAAAACTTTATATATTCACTCCGAGAGCAGCAAAGCATGCTACTAAAATCTAATTAAGGCCATAGATGACTGCATATTAAGATCACGTCTAACCCAGCCTATAATAGCAATTTATGATAGATAGATTTAATGTTTTCCCGATTCTCCTACAGTATACCACGAGGTTATTAGTTTAATATCCCTTTTTTTCCAAATCAAAGGTATATCTCATGAGCCAAATATATCCACCAATAAAATGAAGGGTATATCTCATTAGCTAAATATTTCCACCAATGAAATGAATGGTATATCTCATTAGCCAAATATATCCACTAATGAAATGAGTGTTATATCTCATTACTACTACTGCTACTACGTCACTCCACATCACTGTGCCTAGAGCTAAGTTGCCCCTTTACAGTTTGGGAGGAGGGTCAGAGGTCTGATTGGGCTCTGTGACGCTCTACGGTCATATGAGTCCGGGACCTTCGGCTTAAAGTGGTTTCCAACCACTACAAACATCCATGGCTTCCGCAAACCTTGTTTGGTTGGTGGAAATTGCAAAACAAAGAATACGGTACCTGACGGGATGTAAAATCTTTTTGAATGTAAACTCTTTCGAGGATGTTGAATAGGCCATAAATGTCAGCTAATCCACTATCTTTTGTTCTTAACGTTATTTTGGGAGTCCCCTGATTTATCGTATGTAATTAGAAATTGTATTTTCAAATTAATCGTTTTTACCACGTCTTATAATTACGCCAATTGTTCTTCCAAAAAATTATTAGAACTTTCGTTCACATCTTATACCACATCCTCTTCGGTTATATTCTGTTTTTGTTGTTTCTTATCCCACTTGGCTGGCCAAGCCCACGAGCCCATTCATGATTGAAGGGGAAGGAAGCAGCTTCTGTTGTGATGGAGCACCCGTAGGTAGAAGCCTGACTTTTGCTCCGTGACGCTCTTACAGTCATAGAAGACCGGGACCTACGGCTTAAAGTGGATTCCGAACCCCTACAAACATCCATGGCACCGCCGGGATTCGAACCCGAAACCTGTGGCACCGAGCGCCAGAGCGCTAGACACTCGGCCATTCAGGTCCCAAATTTGCCAACGGCACGCAGTGTTCCCAGGTGGTCACCCACCCAAGTACTGACCGCGCCCAATGATGCTTCACTTCGGTGATCTAACGAGAACCGGCACATTCAGCATGGTACGGCCGTCGGTGGTTATATTCTAATTGATCATAGATGGACAAATTATTGGAATTTATTAATATGACAATCCAGTTAATTTAATATGATCACATATTTGATTGCTGCAAATATTTGGAAAACTACCAAAATTGAATCGTTTTTATCCTTTTTAATAATTATATGCCGATTGTCCTTGAAACAAATTAGAGAACTTTGTAATGAAAGTTCTTATATTTTGCCACGATCCACTTTCGGTTAAATCATGGATGAATGAATCACTGGACTTTGTTAATATGACAATCCAGCAAATTTAATGTGCTCATATATTTGATTTGTATAGATAAGGGAAAAAAATTACATAGATTTCGTACTAAAAATTGAATTAAAGCATTCTAATGATTGTTCTGATCATTGAATGGGGGTTTAACATGAAAAAATTTTATAGAAGACATGCAGGAAAAAGCAGTAAATTAATTCTCAACTGCTTCAATGGTGGTCGTTGAATTCAAATGCTTTAATGGCTTCAAATGCTCAAATGCTGCAATGGTGGTCAATTCATGGTCAAATGCTTTTTCTAGAATGAAAAACCACCACAAAGACTGTTTTTCACTATCAACCATTCTTTATGGTGTTGGACGAAATGTGTTATTCATTTCTCAATGCAATGAAGTTTTTCAGCAAATGACATAATAGACAAGACTATCACACCTACTCAAGTGAGACAAGTATATGTTAACAGCAGTACTGTGACACGTTTGGGTATTTTAACTACTTCAGATAACAAAGCATTTTTAAATTCAATGAAACGGTATTGTTGTATTTTAAGAATAAATTCAATTTGGTCTAAAAATAAGGAAAATAAATTTTATTCAAGGCAAGTGTTAAATGCGATCTTTATATATATATAATTCTTCTGTACATGTGTTTGTCAATTCGCCTAAACGGCTGGACCGATTTTGATGAAATGTTTTGTGAGAGTTTGACAAAACATGGAGAATGTTTTTATGCTATTCCTTTTGTTATAAATCGCCACCAGGTGGTGCTGCAGCATTTTATTTTATATACTGTTCAAACTGCAATGGTCACCAAAAGCGCATTTAAACCTGAGCCCTACTGCACACTAGCTGTACATTTTAGGACTGTTTCACAAGTAGAATAACTTTGCCAATTCATGGAGCCCTTATGATTATTAAAATAGTTAATGAAATCCACTCCTTCTTAAAACAAATTATCATGTCATAATTATATTTTTAAGTGTTTAACTAATAAACTATTAGTGAAATTCAATAAATTATTATGTTACAAATAATATGAACAACAATTTTGGAAACAATTGGTAAGGTTTGGCGGAAGCCTCAGGGCTTTGCACCCACAGTTTAAATATCAAACATATAAAGCAATAATAATAAAAAAGAAATTGTAGTGGTGGGTATTGTTTTGAGATACTGGAGGCACGGTTTTTAGTACTCACACTTTTATTTACTATCATAAACTAAACATAACCACTTACAATTAGTTAATATTTAACACGCATTTAAAGTAAAAGAAAGATAATTAGAGCTTTGTGGAAGGGCTTCACTGTTCAGATGGAATTCGGGTGAGAGTCTGTAGGGCAGCTAAAAATTTCTTCTAAATGCCACAGGGGACACTTTTTCCATCGTGTCAGTAAAAGGATGGTTACAAGTTCACTTCATTGGACCATCAATGTTTTTTCTCCGACTTTTATTAATAGAATTAATAAAACAACAATCTAAATTTATAAGAATACAAGGTTTAAATGTTATTTAATATTGCTCGGGACACAATGCATTGCTAAAACAACTCTGACTTTTGATTATTCAGAATGTATCATTTTTGTAACAATGTTTAATGTTTAATGCTCATATTATTATTATGTTTATGTTATTATTAGTTTAATGTTTTTTATTATTAGTTTATTTTTCAATATTCAGTATGTATCATTTTTGTAACAATGTTTAAGGTTTAATGTTCATATTATTATTATGTTTATGTTATTATTAGTTTAATGCTATTTATTATTAGTTT
The DNA here is from genome assembly GCA_021605075.1 of Caerostris darwini. Classification (NCBI taxonomy): domain Eukaryota; kingdom Metazoa; phylum Arthropoda; class Arachnida; order Araneae; family Araneidae; genus Caerostris; species Caerostris darwini. The sequence continues at coordinate 563,795 of BPLQ01001573.1, forward strand.
ATTTTTCATTATTCAGTAAGCATCATTTTTGTAACAATGTTTAAGTTATTACCCAAACCTGACTTTGATTATTCAGAATGCATCAATTTTGTAACAATGTTCTCATGCTATTATTATGTTTAGGTTATATCAGTTTAATGTTATTAATTATTAGTTTATTTACTTTTATTATTCAGAATATATTATATTTGTAACAATATTTAATATCTAACGTTTGTGCTATTATTAGTTTAATGTTATTTTAATATCAGTTTTTTTGTTCGTTAATGTTATTATTGATTTTATGTGTAATATTGCTCGGGATCACAAAGTGCTGCTAAAACAATTTGACTTTTGATTATTCAGAATGTATCATTTTGTGACAATGTTTAATGCTTAAAAGTTCATGTTCATGTTATTATTATGATTATACACTGAAGTGACAAAAGTCATGGGACACCTCTTAATATCGTGTCGGCCCTCCTTTCGCCCGGCGAAGTGCAGCAACTCGACGTGGCATGGACTCAACAAGTCGTTGGAAGTCTTCTGCAGGAATATTGAGCCATGCTGTCTCGATAGACGTCCATAATTGTGAAAGCGTTGATGGTGCAGGATTTTGGGCACGAACAGACCTCTCGATGATGTCCCATAAATGCTCGATGGGATTCATGTCGGGCGATCTAGGTGGCCAGATCATTCGTTGGAATTGTCCAGAATGTTCTTCAAACCAATCGCGAACAGTTGTGGCCCGGTGACATGGCGCATTGTCAGCCATAAAAATCCCATCGTTGTTTGGGTACATGAAGTCCATGAATGGCTGCAAGTGATCTCCAAGTAGCTGAAAATAAGCATTTCCAGTCAATGTTCGGTCCAGTCGCACCAGAGGACCAAGTCCATGCCATGAAAAAACAGCCCACACCATTACGGAGCCACCACCAGCTGGAACAGTGCCTTGCTGACAGTTTGGGTCCATGGCTTCGTGGGGTCTGTGCCACACTCGAACCCTACCATCAGCTCTTACCAACTGAAATCGTGATTCATCGGACAAGGCCACGGTTTTCCATTCATCTAGGGACCAACCGATATGCCCACGTGCCCACGAGAGTCGCTGCAAGTGATGTCGTTCTGTCAGTAAAGGCACTCGAGTCGGTCTTCTGCTGGAATAGCCCAAGAAAGCCAAATTTCTCCGCACAGTTCTAACAGACAAGTCCCTTGTACGTCCCACATTGATTTCTGCGGTTATTTGACGCAATGTTGCTTGTCTGTTAGAATTTACGACTCTTTGCAGACGTCGCCGGTCTCGGTCGTTAAGTGCAGGCGGTCGACCACTGCGCTGTCCATGGTGGGATGTTATGCCTGAAATTTCATACTCTCGGCACACTCTTGACACAGTGGATCTGGGAATGTTGAATTCCCTAACGATTTCCGAAATGGCATGACCCATGCGTCTAGCTCCAACTAACATTCCGCGTTCAAAGTCTGTTAATTCCCGTCGTGCGGTCATCATCACGTCAAAACTTCTTCACATGAATAACTTGAACAGAAATGAAAGCTCTGCGAAAGCACTGCGCATTTATACCTGTTCTACGCGATGCTACTGCCATCTGAAAATTTGCATATTGCTATCCCATGACTTTTGTCACTTCAGTGTATAATTACTAGTTTATCTTCATGTTGTTATGTTTATGTTATTATTAGTTTAATGTTATTTATTATTAGTTTAATATTAATTTATTATTAGTGTTTTTTTTAATGTTTATATTATCATTGGTTTTATGTTTAATATCGCTCGGTACCACAACGTTTTTTTAAAACAAGCCTAACTTTGATTATTCAGAATGTATCATTTTTTCGGAGCGAGAACCGAAAGAAGGCGCTTTCGATAAGAATTCTTTGCGGCCGAGATGACTTCTCCCATGAATCCGAAATGAGTCAGAGAGTCAGACAGGAAACAGACAGATGTGGATGAAATGATCATCTTCCCCATTCAGATGCGGCGCGCTTTGCATCCACACTTCTGATAAGCCTATCATTAATCGACTCTCTCTCTCTGTGAGAGTTAATAAGAATAAATGGACGAATGATAGGTCCTTTCATTTTTTATAAGTATTCATTTCCTTCGTTATTCAAGAAAATAAAGATTGAGATGGAATTTTATTATTTTTTTTCATGTGTGTGAAATCTTTATATAGTTAAGGTACAAGAAAACTTCGTTAAGAAAGAACCTTCCTTGCCATAAGCACGTAGTATCAAACGTTAAGAAAAAATGTTCGGTATTATGTGCTTATGGCAGCCAAGTTGCCATAACGAGTATTCAAAGAAATATAAATAAAACAATTCTGACCTTTGATTATTCAGAATGTATTTTTGTAACTATGTTTAATGTTTTATATTCATGTTGTTATTATGTTTATGTTATTCGTAGTTTATTGTTAATTTATGATTATTTTTTTTAAATAACGTGTTTTTTTAAATAATCCGCATGTTTTTGTTATCATTGGTTTTATGTTTATATTGCTCGGGACCACACTGTTTTTCTAAAACAACCTTGACTTTTGATCATTCAGAATGTATCACTTTTTCTAAGAATCTTTAATGTTTAATGCTCATGTTATTACTATGTTTATGTTGTTATTAGTTTAATGTTAATTTATTATTATTTTTTTTGTTTAAAGTTTATGTTATTATTGGTTTTATGTTTAATATTGCTCATGCTTGTGTTGCTAAAACAAGCTTGAGTTTTGATTATTCAGAACAAGTATTGTTTGTTTAATATTGCTTGGGTCCACAATGTGTTGCTAAAACAACCCTGACTTTTGATTACTCAGAATGTATAATTTTTGTAACAATGTTTAATGTTATTTATTATTATTTTATTTACTTTCATTATTTTGAATTTATCAATTTTGTAACAATGTTTTATGTTCATGTTATTACTAATTTAATGTTATTTATTATTAATCTATTTACTTTGATTATTCAGAATATTTCATATTTGTACCAATGATTAATGCTCATATTATTATTAGTTTAATGTTAATTTATTATTATTTTTTTGTTTAAAATTTATGTTATTATTGATTTTATGTTTAATATTGTTCATGCTTGTGCTGCAAAAACAACCCTGACTTTTGATTATTCAGAATGTATCATTTTTGTAAAAATGTTTGATGTTTAATGTTATGTCATTATTGGTTTTATGTTAATTTATTATTAGGTTTTTCGTTTAATGTTTATGTTATTATAAGTTTTATAATTAATATTGCTCTAGATTAAATTGTTGCTAAAACAACCCTGACTTTTGATTATTCAGAATGTATTATTCTTGTAACAATGTTTATTGTTCGTGTTATTATTATGCTCATGTTATTATTAGTTTAATGTTATTTATTATCAGCTTATTTACTTTCATTATTTCGAATTTATCAATTTTGTCACAATGTTTAATGTTCATGTTATTATTATTTTAATGTTAATTTATTATTAGATTTTTTTTGTTTAATGGTATTATTATTAGTTTGTTTAATTTTGCTCGGGACCACGGGTTGTTTAGCTAAAACAACCCTGACTTTTGATTAATTAGAATGTATCATTTCTGTAACGTTTAATATGTATGCTATTATTGGTATTATGTTTAATATTTATGCTATTATTGGTTTTATATTTACTATTTATGCTATTATTGGTTTTATGTTTAATGTTAATTCAGAATGTTTCTTTTTTGTAACAATAATTAATTGTGTTTAATATTGCTCAGGACCACAATGTTTTGCTAAAGCAAACCTGGCTTTTGATTATTCACAATGTATTATTTTTATAACAAGAATTAATTATGTTTAATATAGATCGGTACCATAATATTTTTTTAAAACAAGCCTGACTTTGATTATTCAGAATGTATCATTTTTTTCGGAGCGAGAACCGAAAGAAGGCGCTTTCGATAAGAATTCTTTGCGGCCGAGATGAATCCTCCCATGAATCCGAAATGAGTCAGAGAGGCAGACAGGAAACAGACAGATGTGGATGAAATGATCATCTTCCCCATTCAGATGCGGCGCGCTTTGCATCCACACTTCTGATAAGCCTATCATTAATCGACTCTCTCTCTCTGTGAGAGTTAATAAGAATAAATGGACGAATGAAAGGTCCTTTCATTTTTTATAAGTATTCATTTCCTTCGTTATTCAAGAAAATAAAGATTGAGATGGAATTTTATTATTTTTTTTCATGTGTGTGAAATCTTTATATAGTTATGGTACAAGGAAACTTCGTTAAGAAAGAACCTTCATTGCCATAAGCACGTAGTATCAAACGTTAAGAAAAATATGTTTGGCACTACTTGCTTATGGCAACCACGTTGTCATAACGAGTATTCAAAGAAATATAAAGAAAAACAATCCTGACTTTTGATTATTCAGAATGTATTTTTGTAACAATGTTTAATGTTTATATTATTCTTATGTTTATGTTATTATTAGTTTAATGTTTTTTTATTATTAGTTTTCGTTTGTTTAAAGTTTATATTATCATTAGTTTTATGTTTATATTACTCGGGACCACACTGTTTTGCTAAAACAACCCTACTTTTGATTATTCAGAATGTATCACTTTTTCGAAGAATTTTGAATGCTTAATGTTCATGTTATTATTATGTTTATGTTATTATTAGTTTAATGTGTGAGAATAAATGTAATGAATGAAAGGTCCTTCCATTTTTTATTTTAAGTATTCATTTCCTTCGTTACGGCAGAAAATAAGACTGAGTTTTTTTTTTTTTTCACGTGTGTGAAATCTTTATATAGTTATGATACAATGAAACTTTATTAAGAAACTTCGTTGTCCTAAGCACGTAGTATTAAACCAGGGGTGGCCAATCCGCGGTCCGCCCTGAATATTTTTCCGGCCCGTGAGATTTATTACATTTTTACAAAATATAATTATTTTATAATGGCCAAAGTAATGAAAACCAAATGTATTAAAGAAATACATTATGTGTGTATCCATATATTTAAAAATTAACTGTCGAAATGATGAGTAAAAATTAACTATTATGAGATTTTAAAATAATATTCTTGCGCAAACAAATATAGCACTAGTAGAATAAATATTTATATATTTTTTATATTTCATTTTTAGTGTTATATATTTCTTTACAATGTGAGTTTAGTATCATTATTATTATATTATCGGTGTTTACATGTAAGAATAATAGTAAACACAATAATAATAATTCATTATGTTTTATGTTTTTCGTTATGTTATGTCACTTTTTCACTCCAAAAAAATGTCTGTAGTGGATCTAAATCTGATATTGGGATATATAATTTTACATGCGGCTTGCGGAGTTAGGATGCATTTCCAAAGTGGTCTGCGTGATCATTTGGGTTGGCCACCCTTGGTCTAAACTTTAAGACAAAACGTTTAATACTACGTGCTTATGGGAACCACGTTGCTATAGCTAATATTCAAAGAAATATAAATAATATGTTTAGTGCGTATTGTGTATGAATTATAATGTGGAAATTAAATATAAAAATATTTAATTTTTAACTGTAAATTAATCACAAATTTCAAATGTCTTTAAGCATTTAATGAAAGGAACCATTTTCTAAAATTTGCTTTTTTTTCGAAGGATTGTGATAAAGTTGTTCCCATGTTAGGAAATATTTGGTTTTCATTGATGAGTTGACAGTTATGACTTGAAAATTGATTAGATTTAAAAGTGAGAAATTGTTCATTAAAAAAGACTAATTATTTCCTGTTTTCTTGTTGTTTCTTATCCCATTTGTTAGATATCAACATCTAGACCGAGTCCAAGAATCCATGTGGTCTCATGGAAGGAGGGGAAGCGGGCAGCTTCTGTTTTGATGAAGCAACTGTAGGTAGAAGTCTGACTCGGCCCTTGGATTTGATTTTTTACAGGATAGGTTTGTCAGCCTCTACGCCCAACAGTCATATTAGATCCGAACGTACGTCTTAAGGTGGATTCCGAACCACTACAGGCATCCCTGGCACCGCCGGGACTCGAACCTTGTGGCACCGAGCGCTAGTCACTCAGCAGTCAGGCCCTATTTCCTACTTTAAAGTAAATAATACGAAAGTTTATGTTTATCAAAAAGTTTTTCCATGCTATTTTTAGTCAGTTTTTCATTTATCATAATTTCTTTCGTATAATGCCTCAAGAAATGATCTTTTATAATCCGATGATGATTCGCGACTTCTCTTTAAACTACCATATACTAATCAAATATTAATGCCTGTCAATATACCAAATCAAATTCAAATTTTACACCTATGGCATAAAACTAAGTGCTTTTCAATTCAGCATTCTTGATGTTATAATTATAATATTTTTTTAATAAAAAGAGTTTAGTTGAGTTTGTCACTTTACTGCCATTTCTTTTGCACACTGTAGGCTAATTAGACAGGGACCTATTGCTTAACATGGATCCCGAATCATAAATACTACTACTACACCATACCACATCATTATGCCTAGAACTGAGTTGCCCCTATATAGTTTGGGAAGGATGTCGGGGAGAAGTCTGATTGGGCTCTATGACATTCTAATAAATATAAAAAAAGGAGTCTTAGGAGACCGGGACCTACGGCTTAAAGTGGATTCCGAACCACTACAAACATCCATGGCGCCGCCTGAACTCGAACCGGAAACCTGGTGCACCAAGCGCCAAATATTTGGCCATTCGTGCCCTAGTGCCGAACCGCTAACAAACATCCATGCCAGGATTCGAACTTGAAGCCTGTGGCTGTAAAGGCTACAAGGGCTAGCCAATTGGCCATCAGACCACCACAAACGATAGGAAGAAAATATCAAGTTAAGAAAGCCAAACATGGAATTTTTCCAAAAATATGCAATCTTCATTTATGCTTGAGTGAGAGGGAAAATTTAATTAATTATAAATAAAAAGAAAATAATAATAAATAAAAAAATAATAAATAATAAATATAAAAAATAATAATAATAATAAATTAATTAATTAAGAATTAAAAATTTAATAAATAAATAAATTAATAACAATTAATAATTGCCAAATTAATAATGTATCACAATTCATTATTAATTTGGAATTTGGTAAAGAGTTTTTGACTTTTATTTATAACTTCATTTCAGACTTTTTCATCCAGATATATCTATGCATGTGAGGTTGGTCACATTTTATCTACTTTGTAAAAGTACTGTTTCCTTCTATGTTTTGAAGATTTCTTTATTTTTAGAAGATAGTTTATGTTTCTCTCGTGTAAAATTCTGTCAATATTTTTTTGGCAAAAAGCATATTTTGGAAGCTGCTTTATAGATTTGATTTTCATGACAATTCTGAAACAAAAAGTGCACCAATTGTAGCACAATGGTCTAATCCACACTTAGAAATTTTGAATTTTTTTAACGTATAATCCACGAATTTTAGGCAGAAAATAATTGTTCCCTTCCCGTGACGGTCATGACCTATAATTTAACTACAAAACATGACCTCCATGCAAATCATTTGTAAGTAATGGTTATGAAGGTAAAAGCTTTTATGTTTTCGTTAAAGCTTTTATGTTTATCTCGCATAAAGTCTGTTAATTATAGTTTAATTTTGTTAATTATTTTTGTTTGCATTTTTTAAAGTGCAACAACTCGGTAAAAACTTTTTCTGTAGCACTATGATGATACACAGATCGAGAACTTCCGTGTTTCAAGTGTAATTTTTTTCACCACAGTTCAAACAACTGTGGCTTTAAAGCCCGGTGTTTGAAGTGTGGTGAGGAACATTCACATAAGGACTGTAAACTATTTGATAAGCTTGAAATTCCAACTTGCATTAACTGCGGACAGTCGGGACACACAGCCGCCTGGAGAGGTTGCGCCAAGTTTCCCAAAATAAAAGTTAACTCCACCAAGTACGCCACATACCTAAAACACGTATCAGCCAGACAGGTGACGCCAAACTTTTCCTATGCTTCGGCAACGAAAAATCAACCACCATCTCAACAACCAGCCACTACTGCCACCATCAACAATGACTTCTCCCAAAATCAATTGACTCACTTACGGAGCATCGCGGATCAAGCCCCCTTTATCCAAAATGCTTTGCTACTTATGAAAGAATTTGTATCCATTTTCTCGGAATTAAAAAACTCTGGAGAACTTCTCCAACAAATTAGAAAAGCGGATAACAAGGTAGATAAATTGCAGGTCTTCATTAATGGCCTAGCAACTCAAACAACCCCTAATGCTCCTTAATGACTCAGTTGGTCTCTGGACTTCGCATTTGCTTCGGATTCTTTTTATCCTTGGTCCTGGTTGCTTGTCTTAGGGTCGCGTTGAGTGCGCGTTTGATTGTTTGTATTTATGATCTGCTGCTGCGTGGGTGATTATTTTTACTTCGGTTCTGCTTCTTTTGTCATTTTCTGTTTTGTTTCTGCTTTAATCTCTGTTTTTCCTTTTTCTAAGTTTTTATTTTTACTTTCAAATTATGCAATGTGTTTTACATTTACTATGGGCCTTGAGCCGACTGACAATATTTTTATGTTGCAACTAGGAGGTTTGGTCGCTTCGCGACCAAGGTACTCCGTTCACCTACACCGATTCACAGATTGAGAAAATACACGGCTTAAGTAACTATTTTAGAAAGTGAAGAAGCTTTAATATAGCAAAATTCCATACTATAATATAAAATTTTTTTTATCACGTGAATTATACCAAAAAAAAATATGAGAACATGATATTGTTTTGCTTGATAAATTGCTACCAAAAGAAAAAAAGGCTCAGTGATAAAAGCAAAAGTTCGCTTTAAACATTAATTAGTTTTTCCTCTTGAAGCACGAAATTTAAACATTTGGCTTACAGATGCGCGGAAATTAATTTTCAATCACGTGCCTTTTTATCTCATTTTGAATGCTTGTAGCCCTCTAGTGGCGAGAATTTTAACCATCTAAATTCTTTATTTCATTTAAAGCTGGTTACACGTGACATTAATCTACGATTAATAATTTATATTTATAGTTCTTTATTTCGGAATGTGAGTTTAAAATTTGTGAAACTTTAAAAATGAAAAAGGATGAAAGTTTTAAGCAATTTATTCAGAAAGTATCATTTTTGTAACAATGTTTAATGTTTAATATTTATGTTATTATTAGTTTAATCTTAATTTATTATAAGTTTTTTTGTTTAATGTTTATGTTATTATTAATTTAGTAATTCAATTAGTTAATGTTCAAGTTGTTATTATATTTGTTATTATTAATTTAATGTTCTTTATTATTAGTTTATTTATTTTGATTATTCAGAATGTATCATTTCTGTAACAATGTTTATTGTTTAATGTTCATGTTATTATTATGTTTATGTTATTATTAATTTAATGTTATTTATTATTAATTTATTTATTTTGATTATTCAGAATACTACGTTTTTGAAATAATATTTAATGTTTAATGTTTATGTTATTATTAATGTAATGTTATTTATTTATTTTATTTACTTTGATTATTCAGAATGTATCATTTTTCTAGCAATGTTTAATATTTATGCTATTGTTAGCTTAATGTTAATTTATTATTAGTTTCTTTTTTTTTTGTTTAAGGCTTATGTTATTATTGGTTTTACGTTTTATATTGCTCGGGACCACAATGTGTTGCTAAAACAACCCTGATTTCTGATTATTCAGAATGTTTCATTTTTGTGACAATAATTAATTGTGTTTTAATATAATTCGGGACCACAATATGTACCTTATTGTACGATTAATAATTTATTATTTATAGTTCTCAGTTTTGGAATCCGAGTTTATAATTTGTGAACCTTTTAAAACTGAAAATGAATGAAAACTTTAAATAATTTAACATAAGTTCGAAAAATGTTTTCATCATTTAGTTGTGAATTGCTTCGAAAACTCAATGGTAAATAATAAATTATAAAAATAACTGTACAAAATCAGAAAAATGAATTTTATAGATTAAAAAAAAATCGTCTGGTGAAAAAAAAATTATAATTATGTAATTAAGTATTTCAGTTTATAATCCAAGAAAGAAAATTGACTAAGCATAATGAAAAGTATATTTGTATACCTTTTAATGATATTATAATGTATATATAAAGATATTATAATGATTGTAGCCCTCTAGTGGCGAGAATTTTAACTTTCTAAATTCTTTGTTTCAGATGAAACTGGTTTGCACGTGACATTGATCTACGATTAATAATTTATTATTTATTGTTCTTAGTTTTGCAATCTGAATTTATAATTTGTGAAACTCTTAAAATTGAAAAAAAAAAATAACAGTTTTAAACAGTTTATTAAATTTCGAAAAATATTTTTATCATTTACTTGTGAATTTATTCGAAAAATAAATAGTAAATAATGAATTATAAAAATAATTATACAAAATCAAAAAAATGAAATAAACGAATGAAAAAAATCGTCTGGAGAAAAAAATGTGAATTAAGTACTTCAGTTTAAAAGGATTCAAGAAAGAAAATTCGTTAAGCATATTGGAAAAATATACTTGCATATATTTTAATGATATGCATGATTTTATCAAAATTCAGTGTGGGAAAAAAAATGAAATTCCATCTCGTCAAAGACGAAAGCGTTGATGAAATGATAAAAGAATATATGAGGAAAATGTAACAGCAATTTTTTTCCACTTCCAACACTATGTATTATATTTTGAGCTATAACTCAACTTCATCGTCGTTTTTAGAAGATTGCATCATTCTTTAAGACTTAAGACTGTTAAATGAAAATTCAATTGATGTAAGACGATAAATAATTTGTAATATAATAAATAATACATTTTTAAGATAAAATCGCAGAAGAGGGACCGTTGGGATTTGGCGTCAAATATTTTTTTCGCCGAAGTCCTCCAAATAACAAGTTGTGATTGTAAGTGAAGTTAACTGCAAACAGTACAAGAAACCAGGGTTATACATTTGGCAACTTATCGCTTAGTTGAGGTCACAAAAAAGTCACCAAAACCCAATGGCCTCTACCTTGAAATTTGGCCATAATAAGTTGTTAAATTAAAACAGATGAAAAAAAGCCATAAAAGACTATAATTTTATGATTAATGTTCATGGTTTGGACAGTCTGGCGATTTTATTTGGCGAAAATATGAATTGGGAAGAACATGAACTAACATTGTAAATTTGTATTAAGTTCATAAACAATGTGAATATTGCTTTACCTTTTTGTTTTATTAAAAAGTATTATGAAAAGCCAAATCGCAAAATAGGAGCCGTTGGGATTTGTTGACTTTTTTTTGTAGCCACAACTGAGCGATAAGTTATTAAATGTGATAACCTGGGTTTCTTGTACTGATTGCAATTCACTTCTCTTATAATCACAGTCCGTTACTTGGAGGACCTTGGCGAAAGAAATTGTTGACGTTAAATCCCAACGGCCCCTGTTTTGCGATTTCATCCATTTCAGAAGTAATTTAGGTCTCGAAAAAGTAAAAGACCTCCTATAATCTGACGGCGATTCACGACTATTCTTACCATATACCAATAAAATTCTGCTTTTATATTTATATCATGAAATTAACAAAACTGTTTTCTATTCTGAAGAGCGTTTTTGATGCCACAATTATATAAATAAAATTATATTATAAATTAAGATAGGGGGAACCAGAAAGAAGATATGCATTTGGAACTATGGAGAAAACAGAAGAAATAATAAATAGATGTAACCATGCTTCCTCCTACGTACTGTCAAGAGCGTACCCCCTGTGGTATTTAAGAAAAATGGTCAATTGCCCTACACTCTCACCCGGAGAGGAATTATATTTCGCGCACCCTGTGCGTAGCTGAGTTTCGGTTTAGAAGTGGAGTATCGTTTGTCTTTAAATGTGTTAAATATTGTCTGTCTCAAATTGTATGTATGAGGTGTTTGTGTGTATGTCAATAAAGCTGTGATTACTGCAACCTGTACCTCAAGTATCTCAACCCAGTTACAATCTGGTTGCCCAACCTGCACTCTACAATGTCTATTTTTTTTGCTACATAGCTAAAATTCTTGATCAGTTTCACAATTAATTATGCATTTGATGTTCTGTAAAACGTTTTTAGTTATCTATAATTCATGTCAGTCATTTTTCATTCACTGACATACATCGACTGTGATGCAGATCACATTTTGACTACTTCTGTAAAAGTTTGTAAATATTACCACTATCAAGGAAAGTCGCAAAAAGTTGGGTTCAGTTATAAGTAAACAAACTAACTAACTCCCTGACATTGCAGTCAGTGTTGGACCATGACATTCTGCCTACTGGCAGATTCTTGTACAGGAGATGTTTATTTTTACGGGGTAAGTTTGTCAGCCCTACGTCGAACGCTCTACAGTCATATTAGACCGGGACATACGGTTTAAAGTGGATTACGAACCACTACAAACATCCATGATACCGCCGGGACTCGAACCCGAAACCTGTGGAACCGAGTGCCAGAGAGCTAGTCATTCGGCCTTCAGGCCGTATAAATAAACCATTACTAGCTTTTTTTCCATACTCATTCGAAACAAAGTTAGCTTTTTGTAAACCATAATGTCCCATACGATACATAGTAAACGATAAAGATAATTCATTTTTTTATTGACACTAAATCTTCGGACTGTTTCAGTTCTATTCTACTGCCCAGTAAAGAATGTGCTCCACGTCACGTTTTGTTTACCTTTCGCAGAATATGGCTGCGGTACAAGGATGACTCTCTCTTTTTAAAATATGATCATAGAGCGTTGCGGGGGTAGTGTTACTTGCGTCCGTAGCATATCTTCAAGTTACACGAACCTACTGGGTAGTGCTAAACGAGTAACAGCGTTCGTCGGTGCAGCTCACACGACATGCCTTTTTCAAGGCTAGTTTATACAGGGCTGATCACAGGGGCATGGTCAATACGACCCTGTCCTCGACGCAATTAAAAAAAATGTGAAAATCTTGATGAGTTTCACAGTTAATCATTAATTTGATGTTCTTTAAAACGCTTTTAATTATCTTTAACTCATTTCAGTAATTTTTCATTCAGTTGCAGATTCTGAACTATAATGCAGATTGTATTTTGTCTGCTTTTGTAAAAGTGGGGCCTGATCGCTGAGTGACTAGTACTCTGGCGCTCAGTACCACAAGTATTGATTAGGACTTTTGTAAAAGTTCGTAATTAATATAACTTTCAAAGAAAATTGCAAAAAGTTGGGTTTAGTTATAAATAAACCAGCCCCTGATTTTCATCCATAATCATTCGAAACCGCTGGCTTTTTATAAACCATAAGGTTCCATACGATACATTGTAAATGATAAAGAGAATTCATTTTTTTATTGACACTAAATCTTCTAATTTAGTGTTTAGTTCTATCACTGCCACTGATTGTTTCAGTTCTCTCTGCTGCCCAGTAAAGAACGTGCTCCACGTCACGTTCTGTTTACCTTTCGCAGAATCGGCTGCGATACAAGGATGGCTCTCTTTTTTTTATATATGATCGTAGAGCGTTGCAGGGCTAGTGTTTTTTGCGTCCGTAGCCTATCTTCAAGCTACATGTGTCCCCTGGGTAGTGCTCAGTGAGTAACAGCGTTCGTCGGTGCGACCCACACGACATGCCTTCTTCAAGGCTAGTTTGTATAGGTCTGCTCACATTACATGGTCAATACGACTCAGTCCTCGACGCAATTAAAAAAAAATGTGAAAATCTTGATGAGTTTCAAGTGAGTTTTTTAATAACTTTGCGTTCTGTAAAACGTTTTTAATTATCGATAATCCATTTCAGACATTTTTCATTCACTGGCATATACCGAACCATAATGCACATTGTATTTAGTTTACTTTTGTAAAAGTGGGGCGTGATAGTCGAGTGACTGGCACTCTGGCGCTCAGTACCAGAAGTAATGATCAGGACTTTTGTGAAAGTTGCAAAAGTCCTGATGAATAGCTCAATAGTCCTGGGCTGCTCACAGGAACTTGATCAATACGGCCCAGTCCTGGAAGCAATTAAAAAAAAACTTTCGTAAAAGTTCGTAATTAATATCACTATCGCAAAAGATTGGGTTCAATTATTCGAAACCGCTGGCTTTTTATAAACCATATGGTTTCATATGATACATTGTAAATGATAGAATTCATTTTTTTATTGACACTAAATCTTCTCTTTATTTCAATTCTATCTGCTGCCCAGTAAAGAACGTGCTCCACGTCACGTTTTGTTTACCTTTCGCAGAATCGTCTGCGATACAAGGATGGCTTCTTTTCCCCCTTCATTTCCCATTCGTTGCTGGAGAGTCTGGCAAACAGAGACGTGGATGCAAATGGCGTAGGAAAGGTGGAGTGCCTGCGTGAAAGAGGGTCATTGTGTTGCAATGAATAACTAAACAGCCCACTGCGACACAGACACAGAAAAAGTGTTCGCAGAAATAAAAAGAAAGAAAGGAGAAACCCACGTAGTTCAGGCGAAAGGAAGCGCTTTCACACGCTTCGCTTTTGATTAGTTTTTGAACTGGGATTATGATGGCTTTTTATTTTATTTTATTGCTTTGATATTGCGTTTCATAACAAGGATTAACATTGACTGCTGTTCATTGGAGTCGCATTGAATTAATAAAAGGTCAATGTCCTAATGATGCATTTCCATTCATTCATTCGCATATTTTATTGCGTTTTTGATGATAAATAAAACATCACTTAGAGTTTTTTCTGCAAATTTTTACAATTATGGTTTGGTCGAATGCAATTTTAGAATTAAAAATTCAAACGTTTGAATGAGGTTTCTTTAGAGATAAAAGTGATGTTGTTTTCGAATCCCTGGGAAATTCACCCGACGGCAAACATGCAGGAGGTTCAACTTTACCCAGAATGAAACATATAGAGGGATTTGCTACATTAAAATACATTTCGACACCACAGATTTGAATGAACGTCTCCAAGGTCATTTTTGACGTCTCATCAACCATAATTTCTCTAGCATCTCTTATCAACTCAAAACATCTCTCTAACATTTCTCTGCCTCCAAGAGTAACTATTTAACATAAACTAATTAATTAATTAATGATTTAATTAACCCATCAACCAAGAACATCACACTAATATCTCTCATCATTCAAGAACATTTCTCTAATTTTTCTCTAGTTTCTCTAACATTTTTCCACCACTCATTAACCTAAAAGCTGTCATCATTCAAGAACATATCTCTCATCATCCAAGAAGATCTCTCTAACATCTTGTACCAACCCAAGAGCATCACTCTTAACATCTCTCATCATCCAAGAACATTTTTCTAACATCTCTCATCAACACCAAAACATCTTTTATCAAACCAAGAGCATCACTCTTAACATCTCTCATCACCCAAGAACATTTCTCTAACATCTCTGATCAATCCAAAAACATATCTCAGCACCCAAGAACATTTCTCATCATTCAAGAACGTCATTCTACCATCTGTCATCATCCAAAAACATTTTTCTACCATCTCACCTCATCCAAAAACATTTCTCTAACGTCTCTGATCAACCACATAACATCTCTCAGTATCCAAAAATATGTCTCTAACATTTCTATTTCATTAAAATTCTATGTCTCTAAAATTTAACACATAACAACCCATAGACTTCTACACTTAGTAAAGTATTCTTAGCAAATGATAAAATTAATAACACCTTCTTTTTCTCAGTTAAAAAAGTTTAGAGAACTTTCTCTTATAAAAAAACAAAGAATTAAATTCAAGTTCTACAGTAAAAATATTCAAAATGCAACCTCACACCACAAGATAAGAAACATAAAGTTGACAGGTATAGAAGTTAGTAAATTTCAGTTGTACAACTATGTAAGATCTTATCTAAATTATGAAAATAAGAAACCGTTGGTTCGTCTAAGCTTTAAGATATACAACTATGCACCGCCTTATCAAAATTATGAAAATGAGAGACCGTTGGTTCGACTATTTCGAAAGCAAAATTCTGCAATATAATACGTATTCAAACTTTTTTTTTCATGTTTAATACATTCATTGTCGCTTTTTTTTTCAAAAATAAAACCACACAAGCTCACATATTTTTGTCAAAGTCTTTTAAAGGCAAGATTCCACTGACACGAAAATGAATACTTATGAGTCAACCATGAGTCACGACGAGTAAATGTGTTAATATTGTCCAAGCGTTGAAACATGGCATTAAACCAGTTTTTAATCTTTTTTGTCTAGAATAAAGAAAAGAAAAAACTCCCTACATTTGAGATTTTAATGATCTTTCCGCACACAGCGATACTTGACATCAAGGCATTTAGCAAATAAATTCCAGACATAAACTTCTAATTTATTTTTCTTTCATAGTCCATGAAATTTTAAGCTTTTTAGATCGCATATTTTAAAAAGTTATGCTCAGTTAAAAATCGAAAGTACCCTGATGTTTTGTTTTATAAAAATTGTAGCTATAACGAAAAAATCACTGTGACAAATTGCAACCATGGCAACAACTAGTAATTAAAGTTCATATTGATCACTAAGCGAGAATGAAATGCATTCCAATAGACTTACGTAACTTCGGAGTTGCGTCGGTTCTTGAATTTTTCCTCTAAAATAAATTGATTTTATTCCTTTATTTTAATTAATTTTATTGTATTAATTTTATTTAATTATTTAAATTTTAAATTAAATTTAATTTAATTCTTTTTATTTTATTAATTTAATTCAATTATTTAAAATAATTTAATTTTTATTAAAAATTTTAAAATTTTATTAATATAATTTAATTAATTTTATTTTATTATTTTAATTATTTTAGTTTTATTATTTTTATTTAATTTGATTATTTAAATTTTAATAATTTAATTTAATTATTTAAATTAATTTAGTTTTATTATTTTTATTCAATTTGATAATTTAAATTTTAATAATTTAATTTAATTATTTTATATAATTTTATTTATTATTTTATACAATTTTATTTATTATTTTATATAATTTTATTTATTATTTAATTTTACTTAAATTTAATTTAATTCTTTTTATTTTATTAATTTAATTCAATTATTTAACATAATTTAATTTTTATTAAAATTTTTAAAATTTAATATAATTTAATTAATTGTATTTTATTATTTTAATTATTTTAGTTTTATTATTTTTATTCAATTTGATTATTTAAATTTTAATAATTTAATTTAATTATTTTAATTAATTTAGTTTTATTATTTTTATTCAATTTGATTATTTAAATTTTAATAATTTAATTTAATTATTTCAATTAATTTAGTTTTATTATTTTTATTCAATTTGATTATTTAAGTTTTAATAATTTAATTTAATTATTTTAATTAATTTAATTTTATTATTTTTATTCAATTTGATTATTTAAATTTTAATAATTTAATTTAATTATTTTATATAATTTTATTTATTATTTAATTTTACTTAAATTTCTTCCACGTGCTAAAAATTATATAATCAATTAGTTGAATACTATAAAATTGTTTTAAAAGATCGTCTGGCTAATAAAGCAAAGGCTAAGGCAAAGTGAAAACGAGATTTTTCACCAAAAAAAAAATCGTTTGGAATTATGTAAAATTTAATTTTATAAGTTCGCTGTTATTCTTTTGGTTCTTACATTAAGTTCTAAATGTTATGGGTAGCCTGAATATCGTGCCATCCGATAATTTATATATATATATATATTTTTTTTTTTTGGCAACGTAACTGCTTTCTGTGTTCAATGTTTGCGATATGCATAGAAGTTATTTCGCGCGAACTCTATGTGCAGGTAATTTATTTATTCTATAAGTGTAGAATCATTAAAAGGAAATTTTATTTCCTAGTTATTGTTTATATTTCCTTAATTATCACTCACATCTCTATTTATTTCTTCTTTTTTTGTCAATATTTTTTTTAAATTAATTTCCATCCGATTTATTTATTTTTTTAATTTTGATTATAAGTTTTGTCAATTTTAGTGTATTTTAATTGCGGAACATTTTTAAACTAATCAACTTTTGTTTTATTGACAAACTGGTTTTTTTTCAGTTGTAAATCTTTTTATCTAGTTAAATTGGGCAAAATTTTAGAAACAAAAATTATAATGGGTTGAATGCATAAAGATCTGCAATTTTATTATTACTTTTTTCTTTTAAACTAATATTTTTTGTTATTTATTAGCCCCAATACAACAATATTTAATAAATTCATATGTAAGGCTGTGCCTCGATTAACGCGAATTTCATCGGACCTACCTGTTGCATAACCTTGCAATTAATCCTTGTACGGATTACGTAATTGATGCATTGTTCCCTCTTTTTATTTCATTTGACGTTACTTTAGTGTTGTAAAGATTTTCGCCAAGTAATCGGAACAAAAGATTGTTCAAATTCATAAATCCTAAAATCTTTATTTTATTTTCAGTGTCTTTCAAAAAGGATTTATAGTCACCTTTATAGTCAAGTTTTTCAAAGAGGCATAGTCATTTATATTCAAGTTTTTCAAAGAGGCATAGTCATTTATAGTCAAGTTTTTCAAAGAGGCATAGTCATTTATAGTCAAGTTTTTCAAAGAGGCATTTTTAGTTTAAAAGAATGTGTAAATATCATTCTGATCCAATTTTATGTTTTCTAACAGATAATCTGAGGTAAACATCATATAACGTGTGATAAAATGTCATATCTTAGGGTCTTTACGAGTGTTTAAACATTATTCTAATCCAATTTGTTGTTTAGATCTACAGTAAATATCATATAACCTGAATGAATGGTGAAATGTCATGTAACTTAAGGTCTTTATATGTGTTTAAATATCATTCTGATCCGATTTGATGTTTACTAATTCATGATCTGTGGTAAATGTCATATAAATAAGGGTCTTTACATGTATGTAAATATCATTCTGACTCAATTTGTTTACTAACACATGATCTGTGGTAATTATCATATAACCTGTGATCTTTACATGTGTATAAATATTATTCTAATCTAGTTTGTTGTTTACTAACATGATATGTGGTAAAATGTCATATAACGGAGGGTCTTTACATGTGTTTAAATATAACTATGCTCCAATTTGTTGCATAGTAACACACGATCTGTGGTAAATATATAACCTGTGGTAAATGTCATCAAGTCTAGGGTCTTTACAATTGTTCAACTATAATTCTGATACAATTAATTGTTTACTAACACATGATCTGTGGTAAATATCATATATAACCAAGGATCTTTACTACTATCATTCTGATACAATTTATTGTTTACCAACACCTGATCCGTGGTAAATGTCATATAACCTATGTGTCTTTATGTACCTTTATATGCGTTTAAACGTAATTCTGTTGCAATTTGTTGTATTTTAATGCCAAAAAATTTGATTTTTGGTTATTTGAATGGCCAACGTATAGCAGATTCATTGTTACTCGAATACACCGCAGTGGATAATGCTTCATACCTATTTTTCCACAACATGCTTTTCCGAAACAACTTCAGGAATGCTATCTGAGATATTCATACCTTTCTCCATTTCTCCTGGTGACCAATATCCTGGCGATGGCATGGATGTTTGTAGATGGTTCGGAATCCACTTTAAACTGTAGACCCCGGTCTGTTTAGCCCTTGTGTGCACAAGAGAACCGCAGAGCGACAAACAAAACCTAGAGCCCAATGAAAGCACTTCTACAGTTTTCGGGTCTGCTTAGCCCTCGTGTGCACAAGATGATCATAGAGCGACAAATCAAACTGCAATTTTCGAGTTCAACCTTGTTATTGACAAGAAAGCTTTCGGTTAGACTTTTCTTATCGAGTTTCGAACCAAGACCCCATAGGTTGTATATTCAACGTCCTTTCTACGAGGCTTCCTAGTCTTTATGATCTAATTTAGGTATGTAAAAAAATAATAAACCTGATCATTAATTAGAAAGAGATCTTTTTATTTGTCCAAAATTT
The DNA here is from genome assembly GCA_021605075.1 of Caerostris darwini. Classification (NCBI taxonomy): domain Eukaryota; kingdom Metazoa; phylum Arthropoda; class Arachnida; order Araneae; family Araneidae; genus Caerostris; species Caerostris darwini. The sequence goes on from BPLQ01001573.1 coordinate 583,677, forward strand.
ACAATCAAGATATTTTTAAAATTATTGAAAAAAAATTGTAGATTTTTATTATCAGCAATTTTTTGGAATAAGATACTACTTTATTTCCTGTTTCCAAAAACAATGCCGCTATTTATGTACAATTAATGTAAGAAAAAAAAAGCTGAACTACTACTTCTCAACAGGGAAGAAATTTAACTGAAAGCGATTGCAAATTTAATTGAATTAATTTAAACCCGGCAGCAATTCTTATGTTTACATTCAAACAACAATGACGAGATAAATTGGCCATCAAAATCGCCAAACACATGTCAGCACACTAAACGATGCACGTCCTTAACTGTTCATAAACAAACTAGAGTTTACATATGCAAAACCGAATTAAGCCAATGGATACCTGCCAAACTTCCTCGTGATATCCGAACCTTGATGTTATTAATCATCCTGTCTCGTACCAAAATGATCGATTCGAATCAATTCATCAAGAAATGTGCAACGAAAACTTAATCACAGTTTTGCAGATCACAAAATTACCATAACCGTTCAACAGATTTATCCAGTAAAAAGTTCATAATAATAAATGGATTAAAGGTGGAGCATTCATGGAATGGTTTGATGTTTGGTGGGAAACATGATATCGAATTTTTTCGTGATATATGGAGACCATTGCGGATAGTTTTTGTTTCTGGTATATTAAGGATTTATGATGGAAGATTTTTAAGAGTTGGAATCAAGGTTCCTTTATGCTGTTTTTTTATTACCAGCGTGACTGACCTCCAAAGAATATTGAAGTGTGCTCGCGCTGCTGGTCGTATCGTCGGATTCCAGAACCGAGGGTCACTTCTGGTTGCTGGAAGAACAACGCCTAATCGGTTTTGAATTTACAATGGCGGCTTTTTTGATTAAAAAAATAAGTTCATAATGTGGAAAAGTGGGAATGAAATCTAACTGCTGAAGGTTGCTGCATGATGACGAAAAATAAATGGTTGTGTTTGCTCGTGGCTAGGTATAAACCACAAGAACACCAGAGTGATAATTTAACCTAAGGTTAATAATTACAACTAAAAGATTTTCCCACATTATGTTTTACTGCAACTGTTCTTACTTTACGTTGAACTGTAGTTAAACGTATAATGTTCCTACATTACGTTTTACTGTTGTTAAACATACTGTTTTTACATTTGTACTGCAGTTAAGCGTACGGTTTTTACAATATGTTGCCCTGTAGTTAAACGTACTTTTTCTTACATTACGTTGCACTGTAGTTAAACGTACTTTTTCTTACATTACGTTGCACTGTAGTTAAACGTACTTTTTCTTACATTACGTTGCACTGTAGTTTGTACTGTTTTTACATGTTGTACTGTAGTTTGTACTGTTTTTACGTGTTGTACTGTAGTTTGTACGGTTTTTACATGTTGTACTGTAGTTTGTACTGTTTTTACATGTTGTACTGTAGTTTGTACTGTTTTTACATTTTGTACTGTTTTTACATGTTGTTCTGTAGTTAAACGTACTATTCCTACATTATGTTGTTCTGTAGTTAAACGTACTATTCCTACATTATGTTGTTCTGTAGTTAAACGTACTATTCCTACATTATGTTGTTCTGTAGTTAAACGTACTATTCCTACATTATGTTGTTCTGTAGTTAAACGTACTATTCCTACATTATGTTGTTCTGTAGTTAAACGTACTATTGCTACATTATGTTGTTCTGTAGTTAAACGTACTATTGCTACATTATGTTGTTCTGTAGTTAAACGTACTATTGCTACATTATGTTGTTCTGTAGTTAAACGTCATGCTCTTATATTACATGTTACTGTAGTTAAACGTACTGTTCTTACATTAGATGTTACTGTAGTTAAACGTACATTACAATACATTACATTGTACTGTAGTTAAACTTACTATTCTTTCATTACGTTGTACAGTAGTTAAATGTACTGTTATTACATTATGTTTTACTGTAGTAAACTTTGAATTTCAAGAAATTGTTTCGACATGAAACATGTTTTTGGAGAAACCAACTACTTAAAATTCAAAACACTGCTAGTTAACTGACGCCAAGTTATTATTTATTCCTTGTTTAATTTTATTTATTTTTTTAATATTTTGAGTTTAAATTTGGAATACCTTGGTGGATAACGTGTTGAGAATTCGAAATAGAAGAGATCGGATTAGAAGCTCAATAATCTGGACCCGAACTAAAAGCTCCTTCATCTTTGCCGCAGAAAGGAAAACTAAATTTATACATTGATCGGAAAATGTTTTTTTAGATTTCAACAATGATGGTGTGAACATGAGAGGTCCCTTTTGAGAATGTTTGATCACTATTGTGATAGCAAAATATGGATGTGGTTTTACAGGTCACGCGCCGGCCACTATGGTTAACATTGAATGTGCTACATATTTGTTGTTCATGTAGCTAATGATTTAGGTCAAAGTTGTTGGAATTCGGAAACAATACTATATCTTACTTCTACGTGCTTGTTTATTTGTTTTTATTTACATTCAATATGCAAGGTATTTTTTATCTACATAAGGGTATACATTTATTTTAGTTGAAACTGTACGATGAAAATTTTAATTGATATATAAATTTTCATTAATAATATTCCTAATCGTAATATTTCTAATCGTTACGGATTTATTGTACTCATGTCATTGCTAATATCGAAATTTGTCAATCATACTTAATCGAAAGTTTTCTTGTACACGTTGATGGACATAATAAATCCTGCAGGCTGTAGAGTTATTTCATTAGACATGAGGTGGAGTCAAGTAGGGTGAGAATTTTCCAGATGCCATCCTTGGAAAGTAGTTTCAAATTATGATAGTGCAATAGTTCATCATTCTAACAGGTCATTTGTGATGCATGTTTGGTAACGCTGAATCTGCTACGTATTTTAGTGTTGAATGATCTCTTGTTAAAGAACCAATTAAAAAACAACTTTATTTTCATATCGTCTTCAGTTGTTAAATTTGATTTATTTTCATATTTTGAGTTAGTATACCGCCCGACTCGTGGTTCAGTGGTAAGGTGCGCCGTTGATGAGCATTAGGCCTAAGGTTCAATCCTCTATCGGATTTGCTGTAGACAGTATTTTTAAAGACAAAGACTCGATGGCGTTTGCGATGTGCAACATCTTTGATTCGCTAATCGAACTACTACTACACCACACCACATCACTGGCCTAGAGCTGAGTTGCCCCTACACTGTTTGGGAATGATGTTGGTGAAATTGAATGGACGCAAGATGGGAAACAACGCTCTACGACCATAATAAACCAGAACCTACGGTTTAAAGTAGATTCTGTACTATTACAAACATCCGTGGCACCGCCGGAACTCGAACCCGAAACCTGTGACACCGAGAACCAGAGCACTAGACACTCGGGCATTCAGATCCCTCTTTAATCAGACTGTCTGGTGGGAGTTTTCCGAGTTTTCTCCCATACGATACGCAAATTCTTGGTAGTTCCTCCTAAAAGTCCTCCCGAAAGACACTGCCGTTCTTCATTGACTCGGAACCAGGTCAGATTTCCATAACGCGGGTGCCCCAACAGAAACTGCCCCCCTTTCCTCCTTCCATGAGTAGATTATTCATGGGGTGTCCGTCCCGCGCTGCAGGATATTGAGGATGAGTAACTACAACAATAAGTTAGAATATCATTACATTTTATAAACACATGTGCCTTATTATAATATTATAATAGTTATGATCATAATAACTGACCATATTATAATGACCGACAGATGAAATAAATTAAACTTGTAACTCAAGATATAACTGTATTTCTTTTTCAATTCATTATGCAAGGTTAAAAAAATACTGTTTTCATGAAATGGACTATTTCACGCTTTAAATTTATGATTATAAAGATTAGATATAAAAAGTGAAAAAAAAAACAGTTATAAAAAGTAAAACTAAAAATTTTGAACATTTAACAATTGTTCAGTTTAAAAAAAAATGCGTAAATTTACATCTAAAATTTAGGTCACTTTGACACATATGTTTTAATATTTGTTATTGCTTACTTGCTTTTATGAAAGAAATGTTTCCTTAATTTTTCTTACATGATTTTTATTATGATGGAACAAGTTTTAGGCGTGGTTTTTCTGACTACTTGTTTGAGTTATCAGTAATTGATACAGTTACATAGGTAAAACGTAGCTTGTATTAAATTGTATCTTTCTTGAAAGTTTCTTAACAAATCAAAAGATACATTATCCTTTCTTTTACATAAAAAAAGGTACAATATGAAGTGTATGTAAATCCACAAAGGAGTTTTCCAGTGGGATGTTATTATTATGCACCTATTTTACACTTTTTACTTTACATTTTTTAAAGACCGAATTTAATTAAAACCACATTTTTTAACTAAAAAATTCGTTACCTTTTACTAACAAAAAAAAAAAAAAAAAAAAAAAAAAAAAAAAAAAAAAAAAAAAAAAACCTATTGGTATAATTAAAACATCATTACGCCCTTTTTGGTTAAATTTTAAAATAATCAAAAACTTTTATTCATATAACATTGTCCTCTGTTTATGGTTTTAATTTTATTATGGAAAAGACTTTATCAATAAAAGTTACCATGAAATCAGTAAAATAAATTGTGATAATGCTGATATTGGTGCTAATTTTCATTTTACATTACTGCTGATTCTAAAAACGAGAATATATTTTTATAGAATAATGATATTAGTAATGATTTCTATAGATATCTATATTTCTTTTAGAGAAATATTAAAATAATAAATTTAACAATAAAATATTAATGAAGGATGGCCAATAAATCGTTAAAATGATAATAATGTTGTTGTTGGGTCTAATACTCAGTGTCTTACAGTGCGGAACGGACACCCCATGAGTAGTCTATTCATGTATGGAGAGAAAGGGTCAGCTTCTGTTGTGATGGAGCACTAGCAGGTAGATGTCTGACTTGGCTGCGGGTCGCTGAAGAAAGATGGCAGTATCTTACAGGGTGACTTTTAGAGGGAAATACCACGCGTTTGGTTATTGTATTTTGAGAAAACCCGGAAAACTCTCATCACATAGTCCGACTCACGAGGCAAGATTATGAACACCACAAATGCCGTCGAGTGTCTTCGTTTTTTAAAACAGTGTCTATGACAAAGCTGCCATCGGATTGAACCCCAGTCCTAATGCTCACCAGCGGCGCCCGTTGCCACTGAGCCATGAGTCAGGCTTATTTTACTTACTGTACATTACTACTGACACTAAAAACATGATATTAAGGGAATATATTTTCATAGAATAATGGTATTAGTAATGTTTTTGATAGGTGTCTATATCTCGTTTTTGCAGAAATAGTTAAATAACAAATGTAATAATGAAATAAAAATAAATGAATCGTTAAAATGATAATAATACCGCTAATATTTGCTTTGTAAGAAATTTACCAAAAAAAAAATCAATTGATTTGGAAATTTCAATTAGTTTAGTTTGGAAATCTTAGTTGGTTAAAAGAAAATCAGTTGGTTTGGTAGATCTCATAAAAAGCAAGCTTTTGGTAAATCATGACTGGTTAATTTATATAAAATATTAAAAATAATGAAGTGAATATATCGCTTATTTTCTTAATTAGATTTCATTCATTAGACCCTGACTCATGAGACTCAGTGGCCAAGTGTGGCGGGGATGGGTCTTAGGGCGGAGGTTCCATCCGCTGGCGGCTTTGTTGTAGACACTGTTTCAAAAATTGAGGAAACTCGATGGCGTTCGTGATATTCAGCCTCTTGCCTTGTGAGTCGGATTACCTGGTAAAAGTTTTCCGGGTTTTCTGCCATACGATGCTCAAATGCAGAGTATTTTTCCGTAATAGTCCCCCCCCGGAAGGCACTTCCCTCCGTCTTCAGCGACACGGAGCCAAGTCAGACTTCTACCTATGGGTGCTCCATTACAACAGAAGCTGCCACCCTATACTTTTTTCTATCAGACCACTCGGGCTCTTGGACTTGGTCTAAATATTGCTGTCGACCAAGTGGGATAAGAAACAACATCAACATAGTTCGTTAAGATTATTCTTGTTGGACAAATTTACATTATAAATTATTGGTATAGAACAAGGAAACATTCACTTCTCTTTAATAAATAATTTGAAATAAATTTCCATATGTGAATTGATAAACATTGTGTTTTAAATCATTATCGCTCTGATAAGGAATCACGATCCAATGTGATAATCGATCAAATCTGATTGGTGAATTGCAATTATTTTTCCATACTGAATATCAATGCTATTGAAATTTTCTGATGCAAAAAGGTATGCCTTTTCTTTATTCTATGACTGTCCATTCAATATTTTCTTGCCAATATAAACCAATCGGAAGCCTTATACAAATTCAAGTTGAAGTTTTAAAGTTTCACAAGTTTTTAAATTTGGCACATATCTAGGATGTGGCCGTCGCAGACTGTAGGTTACTTTAAAATTTAGAGATTCTTCGTCATCTTACTGATTTTAACCCCTTTTCCTCAATTTAATGAGAAGATTTGAATGTGCTTTTATGAGTAATTTGTATATATCCTAACGTCCTGAGTCCAGTGGTATTTTTAAGTGTCATCTATGACTATTATAAATCGTTTAGAAAGGATGGTTAAAATGTGGGAATAAAAAAATTCCATTTGTTTTACATTAGCTTGAACCATGACAAGTGAATCCCCCTGAGGTATGCACACCTGCGTAATGGTCATATAGTATTTGATTTGATTATCTATCTTTAAAGGTTAGTTGAATTAATTGAGTCTGTCATCTGTTACAGTTAATCTGCTATGAAATTCTTCGTCTCGCGCGACTTCAATGTCCGAGATGCCTTCCAGGTCAGAGTGAGGTATGCGCCCAAAGGTCATCAGCGAAACGGAAAAGCACGTCTCCCGCCCCTGACCTGAATCGCTTGCCTATTCCAGATGAGTGCAAAGTGTAACACCTCGAGAGATACGTGTCCCCATTCGTCCTGGCGTCAACGACTCGAACGTCTGTGAACAGCCCGCTGGATTGTCCTGTTGGCCACCTACGCGTGGGTGTCCCACTGTTGCCAGTTGGGTTATGTAAGATCCGATAAAGCTTATTTTAGTCGGCTTGAGGTGCTGAATTTCGGATTTGTTTGTGAAAGGTGTTTGTTCTGGTTAAACATCGGAATGCTTGAGCAATCGCTGGCGGGACGTAGTGTTTGCATTAAGCAATTTAATAAGTTCTTTCTTTCTTTTTTTTGAAGAAAAACAAGGATATAGTTTGTGCTTTAGAAAAAGCGAGATTAAATAAAGAAATCCTTTTATTTTGACTCACAAGAAGAAGATTTAATTTTTTACGAAAAAAGAGGCAGAATACCAGCTGTTATCAGCTGTACCTTACGTAAGATCCGATAATGGTTATTTTAGTTGGCCAAGGTGCTGAATTTCGGATTTGTTTGGGGAAAAAAGTGTTTGTCCTGGTTACACATTTTAATGCTTGAGTAATCGCTAGCATGCACAGTGTTTGGATTGAATAATTTGATAAAAATTTTTTTTAAGAAAACAGAGATATAGTCTGTTTAAAAAAATTTTTGGTTTTTAGGGACACAGGGATATCGTATTCTGTTTTGCATTAAAAGAAAATTAATTTTTAGAAATAAATAAGTAAATAACCAAAAGCACAGCATGCGCAGTACTCGAATTGAATAATTGAATAAGTGTTTTTAGGAAAACAGAGACATAGCCTGCTTATAAAATAAATATAATTATTTGTTTAGGGACAGGGAGATATCGTATTCTATTTTGCAGTAAAAGAAAATTATTTTTTAATAAGGAAATAAGTAAATAATCCAAACTTTTGTTTTATTATTAAAAATACCACGAAAATATTAAAAAGAAACCTCATAAAATGTAAAGTTTTAAGTCAATAATATAAAATAAAATATAATATATAGAGAATTATTAGAACAAAAAAAAATTGACAAAGAATTGAAAATTGAACAAAGATTTTTTCATAAGAACAAAAACATTCGTTTTTTATAAGAACAAAGCATTCATTAACTGGTTACAAAACATTAAAAAAATCTCCTATTTTTTTAATGTTTTGTAACCAGTTAACGAATGTTTTAAAAGTTTGAAAACAATTAACGACTCTTTTAAAGGTTCGATATCAATTAATGATTCTTTTTATGTTTATTAACTCTTAAAATTCAAATGATTCAGAATTCTTGAATTACTGCATATTTCTTAATTCTTATATTTATTTATGTACTAAATAAACAATGATAGTACTTTATTTATTTATTTATTGCTTTGCGCTTTAACATAACCTGTTCTTTTTCTTTAATTAAAATACATTACATAAACATACATACATATCTACATTGAAAAGGATTCCGAAACAAACGTCTAATTGAATAACGGAAGTGGCTTATCCAACAAGATTTATTTTCGATTAGAGAATATTTAGGTCAAACCTAGTGGAATTACAATATAAGACACAGAAGTTCTTCTTTTACATAAACCAGATTATTCAATACAATGATTCTTTCATCATCTGCAGATTTCACAAGAATTTTTCGTAATTCTAATTTTTTACTTCAAAAGGTGTTCTGTTTGTTTCTCGGCATGATTTGTTTGTTTCCTGCTGATCCAACGCGTTAAACGTGTTTCGAGAAAACAGCAACAAGAGTTCAGTGTGTGAAAAATGGAGTCTTACCTTTCCCACTTCGAGAAATTCTGCACAACAAAATTGCTGTGTAAATTTATTTCAAATACTTGTAATCAGTGATCTAATACATAAAGCTTAAAGATAGACATAGTATTAATGATTAGATAGATAAAGTTTAAAGATATAGTATTTTTATGATTTAAATCTGTAATATTAAGAGTTGTAATACGAGTTTCCTTTTACCCCAATATCAAGCCAGTCATAATTTGGAATATTTTATCGTGAGAATTTTCGTACATGTGAAGGCCATATACCACATATCAATGGCTCTCAAAGGGTGCGCCAGGGCGCACTATTTCACCCTAAAAGATTTCCGGGTTCATCCCGTGACTCTACATAAATATGTGCTCAGATATAAAAGTAAGGTACTTACGTATTAACGGTACCTTGGCGACAGTTGCGCCAATAAAGTGCAAACGCGCCAACCGCAGCTACAGATTTGGCGGTTTTTAAATGGCGCCAATCTACACTTAAAATTTTTGTTCCAAATAATAAAATATACATGAAACACTTCATTTAAAATCAAAACGATTTCAAAATTCCAACCACTGTATTTAAACACAAATTAGTCAAAAACACTTCATTTAAACACAAATTAGTCAAAAACACTTCATTTAAACACAAATTAGTCAAAAACACTTCATTTAAACACAAATTAGTCAAAAACACTTCATTTAAACACAAAGTAGTCAAACGGATTTCAGTGGAAAACAGGCCGGTATAGAGTTTAACATGGATTCAAAACAGTCTCTTCTTTCTTTCTCCTGATGCTGTCGCCATGTGAATTCTGATAAATAAGATGGTAAAATATTTCGCTCCTGAAAAAATAAAATTGCATCTTGTTCTGTTTCTGGCAAATCCCAAATACGCATTTTCGTAGCACAACAAAATGGCGTCAAAACTCAGCAAATCTGCAGCCGTTATATTGGCGCCACTTAAAAACCGCCAAATCTGTAGCTGTTACATTGGCGACACTTAAAAACGCCAGCCAAGGTACCGTTAATACGTAAGTACCAAAAATAAATATAGTTACTCTTTTTCTTGTTAGTTTTCTCATTCCAAGATAGCTTTCGTTACAAATAATAACCTTACTGGATGTTTTTTCTTCTTTCTTCACATAAAAAGTCGTCAAACAGCAAAATTGCCGACAAACTAGGCCATGTAATTTCCATAGTTGTCTTCTATAAACGTTACTACTACACCACACCACATCACTGTGCCTAGAGTTGAGTTGCCCCTATACAGCTTGGGAATGATGTGGGTGAGAAGTGTGAATGGGCTCTGTGAGCTTTTACAGTTATACGAGACCGGGACCTACGACTTAAAGTGGATTCCGAACCACTGCAAACATCCATATTAGTGACAAAATATGTAAGAAGATATGGTAAATTACAGTGGTAAAATATTAAAACTCCTCTCCCACAGTGGATGCTGCCTGATGGCCAATTGGCTAGCTCTCTGGCCTTTGGTACAGGCACAGGCTTCAAATTCGAATCCTGGCGGGTGGCATGAATGTTTGTGAGTGGTTCGGAATCCACGTTAAACTGTAGGTCCCGAACTAATTAGCCTAAAGTGTTAAAAAAGAGACCATAGAATGACAAACCAAACCAAACCCACAGTGGACATTAGGTAGCACTGAATCGGCCACATACTCGTATCTGCCGATACAACGGTACATTGAAATGCGCGCCAATGGAAAGTAACTACATGTTTTTGCATAAATTAAGTATTTATTTTTTTATCAAACGAAACACTTCTCCCGTGATGATAAATCTACAACAAATTCGTCATTTTTTGACAGGGGGGTGTTTTTAATTTAAACCCCGTTACAATCCAGTAAGTCGGTTAAATACGTGACTATGATTACTGATATTGAAAATTTATCGAATTATTCCCTTATCTACAATATTTATTGGGTAAAGTTAACCTTTCAAGGGCAGTTATGTTCAACAATATGGAGTCAACGAAAATGACAATAGTGGATGACATTTTATCGAGTGTTAAGGACAAGGCTGAGATGTATTTTATCTCCTTAATTCTGAACTTGAAGTGGTGGTACCAGAGAACTAGACACTCGGCCATTCAGGCCCCGAGATTACGCCCAACGTTGGTCTAGAACCCCGAGATTAAGAGACTCGTGCTCTACCGACTGAGCTAGTTGAGTGACGAGAGACGTTAGCATCTATGTGATTTTCAATGCTAAAAAATTCCATTGTGGTCTCTGAGACCCCGTCATCTGTAAGTAGTAGACTGTGGAAAGGACCAATGGATATAAAACTATAAGGCGTTAGTTGCTGATTCTTATTTGTCAGAAATTTTTAAATAGCGCACCTATATTTATTTGTAAGTTTTTAAGTACGACCGACTTCAAAAAGTTTAAGAACCACTGCTGTATTTGCTCAATTTACTTACTAGTCATACACACACACACAAAATTAAATATATAATTATTTATCATAAATGCCTCGAAAAATAAAATTTATCATAAATGCCTCAAAATATACTCGAAATTATTTATCATAAATGTAGGTGAGATAGTGTAAACGTTTGTGGTGTCTGTGGGAATTTAAAAAAGCACAGGCTGTTCATTACTGAAAAATATTTCATTTAATGCATATTATATACATCATGTATGAAGCATAACATTTAGCATCCTAACAGCAACCCAGTTCTCTCTCTTGCAATTCTGCTCAAGTTCTAGTTCTAAGTGTTGCAGTTTCTTCAGGTGTTTGATTTCTTGGGGCTTCCTAGCCCCGTGGGGGCCACGTCTACTGTAATTACAAGGTTAAAAAGCCATTGGCATGAGTAACTTGCCGAAAATGATAGAAAATTTTAAATAACACAATAGAAATACAGTATGAAAATAAAATAAAGATTTAAATCAAAATTCTAAGCTATTTTTAATGGAAATATTAGACTCATAGATTTTAATTCCCTGGATTGGAGTATTTTCATGTTTTTTCCAAGGTGTTGAAATCATTTTCGAGTCACATTTAAGGAAATATTTTAATGGCGGAATTCTGATGGTTTGCTGTATTTCAGAACTTCTGATATACCATTTTGCTTGTCAAAAAGTAATGGTTTGAAGGACTCCAATAAATTTTAAACTATATTTTGTGGCATATGACCAGACCAGAAAAGCTTAACTATGAATAGGTTTAAGGATACCAGTGTATAAAATACTGTATTGCTTTTGCTCATAGCATAAATATAACTGCGGGTTTACGATGGCAAAGCAATATGATTAAACTTATATAAAAGTTTTTCGTTAAGTACGGGACTAAGTTGGCAGATGATAGGTCATCCGAAGTCTAGTACAGATTACACATTTTTTGGTAGAAACATATCTTTAATAAAATTAAATACAATACCTAATATTTATTTAACTGTATTCAGAATCAAATAGACAAATCTGTTTTTAAAAAAAATAAAGGCAAACATTTTATAGAAGTAAAGTTATTGTTTCATACCACAAAATTGGAACTCAATCTATTTACATCAGGCCACTCGCCAAAGAATAATATAACCATTAATTCAGAATTACGTACTACCAAAATATTAAGAACACTTAACATCATCATTAGAATTAAAACTTAACAATATGAAAACATTACACAAGTAAAACCCTAAAAATTAAACGTGCATAAAAGTCTAAAAAGACAAATAAACGTGTGCTCAGGACATGAGATTCCTGGCCACCCAACACAACAGGCAAACATCTCTTTTATATTGTAACGTAGGGTCCAGGCCCGGGCAGTGCCGAATAAGTGCTGCTGCTTTTTCATAGTCAGTTTATACATAGGACATAGGTTGTTATTATAAAATTAATACACGTATAATACGAGTTAATACACATATAATAATATATTTAATACACACATGATACTAGAATTAATACACATATAATAATAGATTTAATACACATATGATACTAGAATTAATACACATATAATAATATATTTAATACACACATGATACTAGAATTAATACACATATAATAATAGATTTAATACACATATGATACTAGAATTAATACACATATTATAATACTAGAATTAATACACATATTATAATACTAGAATTAATACACATATTATAATACTAGAATTAATACACATATTATAATACTAGAGTTAATACAGATACGATGCTGCGGCTTGATGGCCAAGTGGCTAGCGCTCTGGCCTTTGGTACACAGGCTCCAATTCCTGGAGGCGGCATGAATGTTTGTGAGTGGTTTAGAATCGATTTTAAACTGTACCGGTCAGTTTAGCCCTCGTTTGCACAAGATGACCGTAGAGCGACAAACCAAACCGAAGCTACACGTATGGTACTAGAATTAATACACATATTATAATACTAGATATAATAGACGCATACTAGAATTAATACACATATAATTAACTTATATTTTGTTTTTTCTGTTATTTTTTTCCCCAATGTATCCCACCTGATTAAAAGAACAACAAAATTTTACTATATAAACCTCTCCCCAGTGCTAACACCAGTGTTAACATATTCATCACCAGTGTTAACATATTCATCTGAAACATGGTCACTAACAGCAAGAGAAGAGAAAATGTTGGCAATCTTTGAAAGAAAAGTGGTACGCATTATTTTTGGTGGTATCAAAGATAATTTAAATTGGCGAAGAAGATACAATTTTGAACTTTACAAACTTTTTAGAGATATTGACATTCTAAAATTTGTTAAACTGAACTGAATGAGATGGGCCGGTCATCTCATGAGAATGGAAAGTGATAGAGCTGCTTTGAGGGTTTTCAATGTAACCCCTTTTGGACAACGACCAAGGGGAAGACCGAAAAAGAGATGGTTCGACTGTCTAGACTCTTATTTTAATGTTATTAAGATAAAAAAACTGGAGGTCCACAGCCAAGAGGAGAACAGCGTGGCTGGATCTTTTAAAGAAGGCCAAGGCCCACAACGGGCTGTCGAGCCAACTATGATGATGATTATAGAATTAATATACTATACTGGAAAAAAATTAACAAAATAAATATAAATCTGGTTAATTTTCTTTTGATAATCATTTGAAGTCTGGTGCGTAATTTATCAAGGCCGTAAACAGCAATTCTTTAAGATGTTGATCGGATAAGTGTGTGAGTAGTATTCTAACTTGGCAAACTTCATTGTTGTAAAATATTCACAGAATCTAAAAAAATTGAAAATAGTCGTCAAGCTGCTTTCTTTAAGTTAGGATGCTTTGTTTTAGGTGCCAATTTCCGAAAGTCAAACAGGATGAGAGATTTGTGCAGCATTTATTATACTTGGTTCATTTCTATTTCTTTTATTTCTCCTTGTGTCGGAGAGTATTACATTAGAATCAAAGCCATCTTCAATAATATCAATTGCAAATCGATTAACAAAAAACACCAATGCAGATCTGGAACTACCCAGATCTTGTTTTAAACTCGTTTACAGCTCTTCAATTTTTTTTCTTGATATTCATTAATTTTACCTTCAGTATTAAAGGAATTTTTAAACGAGAAAATTGTTTAACTGCTTTTGACTTCGGAGGATTCTTTGTGGCAAATTTAATATAAAAATACACTGTTCTTCGAAGTCACACCTGAGCACAGAAAATGTCAAATTTTCTGAACGTTGTTAGATAATATTTACCAAAAACTTTTGATATTGTAACATTTTTTTCACAAGCGAAGAGTTTTGGCATTACAATCCCAGGAGAGAGGAATGCATGTTATTTGACAAGTATAAAATAACAACCCATCACTCAAATTTGACAGCAGACGAGTTTTATTGTGGGAGTTATATTAAAGGCAATTAGTGTTTTGTACTCATGAGAACAACCTGTCACTCAAATCTGATAGCAGATATTCGGCATCAGGTATAATGAGACTCAGGAAATTAGAGATTGTCTATGCAATCTTCACAGGTAGAAACAACTACAGATGGAATATGGACATCACCACAGGTTGTTGCATCGGGATGGGTGATAGACCACGAGCTGAGATAGGTCAACTTCAATGAGAAGTGAGGAAAGCTGACCACCCTTTAAAGAAGGTTTTGGGGGAAGGAGAAGAAGAGATTTCTGCAATGACTCGACCAAAAGTATTGTTTTTTTTTCTCTGAAGTGATTGAAAAGTGAAATGATTCCGTCTTTTTCTAAAGTGAACCCCCTCCCCCTAAAGTGAATCCCCCGTAATAATTAAGGTCTGCCGCAGACCACGTATTTCTAGATTCGACGTAGACTCGAGAACTCTGAGAATTTCTGACCTTGGAGTGAACTGTACTTGTGATCTAATCGTGCATTTATGAATCAAATTTAAATCTTTAAATTTTATTTTTTTTGTAAATAATAAATTATAATAGTCCAGAGTTCTGTATTTGCATATATATATATAAATATATAGTACTTGTAAATAAAAATTAAAGTGTTCCCATGAACCTGAAAGTGACCTCCTTCTTCCCCTGCTGTAATAGGCCTAATATAGGCCGAGACGTTACAATTTGTAATACACTAAAAGACAATACACACTGTATTTAAATATGTATGAAATCCAAAACCAAGATGGGAATTTAAAAGTTGCAATTTCCCTATGTATTGTCTGAATGAGTGAAAAAGGGGAATGGCAAGCAGTAAATTAAACGTGACCTATATGTCTTCATAAAGTGGAACTGATATATGAGAGGTAAACAAGAAAAGAAACGGCAGGTCTGCCCATTCCTGCCTTTTGGCTCGTAAAATATTTAAGGGGAAAATAATTTGCTTTAAGATTCCTTTTGACAGAAAAATAAATAGGCTTTATTTGCAAGTATGTGGTATACTGCAGAAAAATCTTGATGACGATGAAAAATCATGATGATCACGAAAAATCATGATCAATACTTTATATAAGGTGGCAAAACGGTCACGTATAATATTTCAGCTTGATTTTGTATCAACTGTAGCCTTTTAAAAATCTTTAGAAGGAAAATTCGAAGAATTTTCGTATGTTAAACTGGTATTATTTTACAATTGCTGTTAAAAATATATTGTAAGTAACTTCTTTGTGGCGATTTTTAAAGTTGTCAAATTTGATGCATTTTTGCATTTCAATTTTCCTCCAATAATGCTAGGAATATTAGATTTTGAGCATTATATCTATTTTATTTATCTTCAAAACATTTTATTACAATGCATACAGTTTTCAAACACTTTTTTGATACTCTTAGACATTCTTTTCATAACGCAATCGTCTGAAACATCTGTTACAGAAATTTTCGAATTGTTAAAAGCCATTAATTTTTAGAGTCATCCGTGTATTTACGGATGGTTCCAAAATCAAAGAATCTGCTGGTTCGGGTGTCTATAGTACATTATTTTCTGCTTTCTCCCCGGTCGACAATCAACTGTCTAACTTTGATGCTAAAATATCAGCAGTTTCCTTGGCAGTGGGAAACCTTAAATCTAAAATGCATTCTTTTTCAAAAGCAGTTCTGGAGGATTCTATATCCGCCGCTGAAGCAGTCGCTTTACAAACACAGTCTGAGTCTGCAAATGTAATCAAAATAAAATAATATATCAAGTTCCTTTGTGAAAATGGTAAACACATCACTTTCTAATAGATTCCATCAGATGTGGGAACCAAAAGGGCAGATCTTCTATAAAAAAAAAGGAACAGAAGAAGTTTCTGGACAGTGTCTTATCCTTCTTAACTCTTTTAGAAGAACTATACAGGACAAAATTGAATCATCGTATATTAGTGAATTCTTATCTAACACAAAAGGTAAAGTCTGGCAGACAATCGGGGATGACTAAAAAACAATTTAGTGGAAAAATCTCAAAGAGACTCGCCAATTTTAGATTTAGAACTGGACACGACTTAATATCTAACCAACATAGCGAACTCTGATGTATGTGTTCTATTAAGACAAAGAAAATGAATAAGGTCCATCTACTTGTTGGCTCGGGACTGGACTCTTAACTTACAACGGAATGGTGATTTGTGTACTCTTTACTGGAGGGTCAGAAAAAACATGGACGACCACACAGACTTTTATTAGGGTGCTTCTAACTTTTTAGATGTTTATCCTTAGAACATTTAATTTGCTTTTAACTGTTTTTAAGATCTTTGGTTCGTTTTCGTTAAGAATGTCTGGTCTTTTCCCTTTACAATTTTGATTTGTTTATAGGTTCTTTTTGTTTCTACGTTAAGTGGCCAAATGTGTATGGATTGAGTTCCAAGAAACTATAGGTAACAAAAACAACAACAACAATTTTAAACTAGTAAATAATTTATTTTTATCATTTACAATTTAAAAAAAAGCATGTTTTATGTGCTTGTTTCATGTATTAAATATAAAAGTGTATTTTTTTCCAATTTTTTTTTCTAAATGTGGCGTTTACTTTTTTATCCAAATATGCTTATCCGACTCAAAAACAAATAAAGTATCTAGTAACCCTATCCCAGTTACAATGTTGCCATCCATAAGGTAAAAATAACACTTCAGATAATATTTAACTTGTTCCTTCGTATTTTACAACCCAAGTAATTTTTCTTTTTCTTTTTTTTTTTCCTACTCCTACAAGAAAAAACATGGTATGGTTTAAATCACAGCTCTTTTATCTTAATGTTATAATCCACGGCAGGATTGAAGTAATGTAAATGTTTACTTCTACGACAATCCTCGCACATAAAAACAATTTGTTTGTGCTTTGCAAGGAATGTTTGGATAGACAGCGGGAAAAAAAATACACTATCGTGTCTGGAGATATTTTTAAATTAAGTTTGTGGTTCAGGAAAGAAAAAAAATGTATTGCGGAAGTAAAGAGAATTACACAGAAAAAAAAAAAGCTTAAGGCGCCATATATCTCTTACCTCTTTTCTTTGAAGAGTTGAGTAAAAAAAGCATTGAGAAAAGTTGAGAAAAAACTGACATCTTTATGATGTTGGTGAAAATTAAAACTCTTTACTTTGCTATAAATTGAGGCGCACTCTATCTCTGAGATTTATTAAGCTGGAAATAGTGTTTTAAGTTAACAAGAAATGAAGCTTCTTTTCTTGAAAAAATATGTTGCATTATATTTTGTTTCAATTTAGCAATGTTTAAAAATAAAAAGAATTCTTTGGACCTAGGAAATAATTTTATTTTTAATGAATATAAATATATATATATATATATATAGATGTTTTTTGTCTACAAGAAAATTCGAAAATCGATATACATACTATTTTACTAAAAACTTTTTTCAATGAATGAAAACATAAACCATATATTTCGGAATATAAGCGGATCCGTATATAAGCCGAAAGTGCATTTTTTTCTTGAAAAAATTCACCAAAGTTCAAAGTCTGAAGCCGAAATGAAAAAAAATGCTCAGCATTTATGGTACTCTATTATTATTTCTGGTGTACATGTCTGCTCAAAGCAGCATCTTCGCTTTCTTCAGCTTCATCATTGGGCATTCTCGACCTATCAAATTCATTCCGATTTTCTGATTTCTCAATATTTTCTATTGATAGGTTCGCTTAGAGTCAGTTCTGGTCTGATTGAATCGTTTTCTGTTCTTAGGCGACATTAAAAATTTAAGACTAAAAACTAGTGTGAAGTTCAATGAACCCTTTCTCTCAACCTCACGTTGGGTAGGCTAGTCACCCCTTCGACTAACATATTTCGAACATCTGGAGGAACGGGGGGGAGAGAATTCCTGTCCGTTATCAAATATTGGGTATATGTTATCAAATATTGGGTGAATGTTTAATGAATATTGAACCAATTTCTAATATTTTTTCAGTTGATCTAGGTTTTGTGTTGGAAGTATCTCTGCCAATTTTGATGAAATTTAAATGTAAATTGAAGTTCATGGCAGAACACACACACTAACTTTGATATATATGTATATATATTGTTTCTGGGGCTTCATATCTTTCTTCTTTCCGCCCCAATCGAACGAATATCTGGATTATGGATTTATCATGTCCATCTGCGACGAAAACTTTCTATTCGGATTTCTTTACTGGGTTTCGAACTCAACAGTCCTAGTTAGTAAACGCAGCGCTCTGTCCATCAGGCCATATGGGTTTGTTGAGACGATATCAGATGAATAATTTTATAGAGACCTTTGCCCTACAGCAACAGAATGGTGACTATTTTTGTGAGATAATGCTAATTATAATAATCTGCGAAAAGTAAATAATGATGTAAACTAAACATCTAAATTTATGTATATATGATAAAAAACACAAACTTCTCGAGTATATTAAGCACAAGAATATATTAAGTTTACGTTACGTTACGTATTTAAAAGTCACAATATAAAAATACTGACCTTAATACAATTCAATTTCAAATTATTAATAAAATTTTTTTTCATTACCACTTAATAAAATAAGTTTCAATAGATCTATATTTAATATATGACATCGACAAAGCATCAGTAATTAACGTCATGTTAATTAACTCTCTTTAACTACAGCTTAAATAATATTTATTTTTTATAAGTAGTTATAAATTATTATTTAACTTATAAACTGCAAATTTAGGTGAATTTCATTGAGATTTTACAGCAGTATAGTATGAATCTTTATAAAATGCTTCTTACAATAACATGGTTTAATTGTTTATAAAACGCTTCTTACAATAGTGTCGAATAATTCTTTATAAAATGCTTCCTACAACAGCATGGTATAATTCTTTATAAAATGTTTCTTATAATAACGTTAATTCTTTATAAAATACTTCTCATAGCATAATATAATTCTTTATAAAATGCTTCTTACAATAGTATGGTATAATTCTTTATAAAATGTTTACAACAATATGATATAATTCTTTATAAAATTCTTCTTACAATAGCATAGTAAATTCTTTATAAAAGGCTTGCCCTTGCAAAAGTATTGGTATAATTCTTTATAAAAGGCCTCTTGCAAAAGTATTGGTATAATTCTTTATAAAAGGCCTCTTGCAAAACTATTGGCATAATTCTTTATAAAAATGCTTCTTACGTTAGCGTGGTATAATTCTTCATAAGCAATAACCATTCTTTCTTTCCTTGTACATTCATGTCTTTGTGAGTGAGATCCAGACAAAAAGCGCTGACACTACAATTAAAAAATAGTTTGTAACCAAATTAACCGCAAGAAACACCATCACCAAATAATCTGAATAGCGAATTTTTTTTAAAGTGCCCCTTTAGAGTATTCGGTGCACGTGCACGTTCTGTCCTTAGGTCAATGGATCTCCCATCTGGAAGCCGTCTGAGGGATTTGGAAGCGGAAATAAAAATTGGCATGCTAAGTCGCGATAGTAAAATGATACGCTGCTGACAGCTTAAATACGATATTCCGCACAATCCGTCATCATCTCCCTTGCGAATAACACTCGCCTTTTTTGCTGTTTAAAGGACTACGAGAATGGCTGCCTCTTCTTCTTCCTTTTTTAATGCTTTTTTATTCCCACATAAAATTATGAGAATTGACTTGTGGATAGCGTTATGAAATCGCCTTATGAACATTGGACAATGATAACAACAGGTTTAATTTAATTTGAAATTTAAAATGAATTGCTTATTATTTAAAGGACTACAAGAGTGGCTGCTTCTTCTTCTTCTTTTTGTAATGCTATTTTTCTTTCCCACATAAAATTATGAGAAGAACTGGCTTGTGGATAGCGTTATGAAATCGCCTTGTGAACATTGGACCATGTTAACAATAGGTTTAATTATGTAATTTAAACTTCAGACTAATTGCTTATTATTTAAAGGATTACAAGAATGGCTGCTTCTTCTACTTCTTTTTTTAATTCTCTTTCTTTTCCCAGATACAATTATGAGAAGAACTTGACTTGTGGATAGTGTTATAAAATCGCTTTGTGAATATTGGATCATGATGGTTTAATAAAATTTGAAATTGAAAAAGATTCTTTATGTAATTTAAATGTCAGATTAATTACTTATTATTAATATGGTATACTTATTATAAGAATGTTTATTGCTTATAAAGAATTACTAACGTGTCCAAAAAGTAAGACCCATTTTCAATTTAAAATTCCCAGGGGCTATGGAATTTTATTTTTTTTTATTTTTTAGGTTGCTGGCACTGTCCTTGACATCTGTGTGAAATTTCACGTCAAAATATACATTAGTATTTGAGTTACACCTGGCTTTGTGAGACACTAAAACTGATTCCTGCGAATTTTTGAAATGTCTGAATTCATTGAGCAAAGAACTTGTATTCAATTTTGTTTGCGGAAACGTATAGAATGTTGCAGAAGGCATTCGGTGAGCATTCCCATATCGGAAAAAAATGTTTACAAGTAGTATAAATAGTTGAAAGAAGACAGAGAACGCGTTGAAACGAAGAGCCATCAACCTCAACCGACGAAGCTCCCGTCCAAAACATTAAAACATTTGGTGCTTGCAAACCGTCGATTTTCAATTAGAGACCTTGCTGATGATGTTGGAATTTTAAAAGGATAGGCCAATTCTATTTTGGGTCTCAAACGCGTCAAATCTCGATTCGTACCGAAAACACTGAATGCGCCAGCTCACACTGCATTGCTTCTTCGTGACTTTTTCGTCAAAAATGAAACCCATATTGTTCCACAACCACCGTATTCATACCGTGCGACTTCTGTCTATTCCCTAACCACTCCTATAATACCACTCCGGGGACACATTTTTAGTCGATGGAAGAGATACAACGTAAATTGGAGCGCGCTTTGAAGGTCATCCCTGCCGATGACTTTTTATCATGCATTGAGGATTGGAAAAAAAGTTGGCATAAGTGCATTGTATCAGTAAGGGATTACTTTGAAGGCGATGAAATGAATTTGAAAGAATAAGTAAAGAGTTATTTAAAAAAATAATTAGTCTTACTTTTTGGGCACAGTATTATACTGTGATATTGTAAAAAGGGTTTTATAAAGGATTATACCATGTTATTGTAAGAAACGCTCTATAAAGGATTATACAATGCTATTGTAAGAAGCATTTCATAAAGAATTATACCATGCTATTGTAAGAAGCATTTTACAAAGAAATATTCCATATTATTGTAAGAATCCTTTTATAAATAATTATACCATTCCATTGTAAGAAGCATTTTATAAAGAATTATACCATTTCATTATACAGGATTAAAGAGCTATTGCGACATTATACAGGTTCCTTCCAAGTACTATGGACTACATTAAAAATGTTTAAAAAACAACAAAATAAGTATGAAACGTGTTTACTAAATTATAACAAAGCTGCAAAAATTTATAAATTTGGCAGTACGTTCCAATAATGCATGATTTTATAGGTTCCAATAATGCAAGGTCATTCAAAATGAAGAAGCATATTTTAAATTTTTATTTACAATGAAGGCGCAAAAACGGGCCACATACTCGTATTACAAATCAATGGATACAGAAATGTTCCAAGTTATTCTATGAATTTAACTTGAGCATCATTTGTTACACGACAAACATAAAATTGGTACATCTGAGTCTTCATTTTGAACAAACATTTTTAATAACTCAGTAAGGATATCTTTATATATATAATTGTTCTGTTCTTATATATATAATTGTTCTGTTCTTATATATACACTGAAGTGACAAAAGTCATGGGATACCTCTTAATATCGTGTCGGCCCTCCTTTCGCCCGGTGAAGTGCAGCAACTCGACGTGGCATGGACTCAACAAGTCGTTGGAAGTCTTCTGCAGGAATATTGAGCCATGCTGTCTCGATAGACGTCCATAATTGTGAAAGCGTTGATGGTGCAGGATTTTGGGCACGAACAGACCTCTCGATGATGTCCCATAAATGCTCGATGGGATTCATGTCGGGCGATCTAGGTGGCCAGATCATTCGTTGGAATTGTCCAGAATGTTCTTCAAACCAATCGCGAACAGTTGTGGCCCGGTGACATGGCGTATTGTCATCCATAAAAATCCCATCGTTGTTTGGGTACATGAAGTCCATGAATGGCTGCAAGTGATCTCCAAGTAGCTGAACATAAGCATTTCCAGTCAATGTTCGGTCCAGTCGCACCAGAGGACCAAGTCCATGCCATGAAAAAACAGTCCACACCATTACGGAGCCACCACCAGCTTGAACAGTGCCTTGCTGACAGTTTGGGTCCATGGCTTCGTGGGGTCTGCGCCACACTCGAACCCTACCATCAGCTCTTACGAACTGAAATCGCGACTCATCGGACCAGACCACGGTTTTCCATTCATCTAGGGACCAACCGATATGCTCACGCGCCCACGAGAGTCGCTGCAAGCGATGTCGTTCTGTCAGTAAAGGCACTCGAGTCGGTCTTCTGCTGGAATAGCCCAAGAAAGCCAAATTTCGCCGCACAGTTCTAACAGACAAGTCCCTTGTACGTCCCACATTGATTTCTGCGGTTATTTGACGCAGTGTTGCTTGTCTGTTAGAATTTACGACTCTTTGCAGACGTCGCCGGTCTCGGTCGTTAAGTGCAGGCGGTCGACCACTGCGCTGTCCATGGTGGGATGTTATGCCTGAAATTTCATACTCTCGGCACACTCTTGACACTGTGGATCTGGGAATGTTGAATTCCCTAACGATTTCCGAAATGGCATGACCCATGCGTCTAGCTCCAACTAACATTCCGCGTTCAAAGTCTGTTAATTCCCGTCGTGCGGTCATCATCACGTCAAAACCTCTTCACATGAATAACTTGAACAGAAATGAAAGCTCTGCGAAAGCACTGCGCATTTATACCTGTTCTACGCGATGCTACTGCCATCTGAAAATTTGCATATTGCTATCCCCTGACTTTTGTCACTTCAGTGTATAATTGTTCTGTGTTTGTCACTGAAATCCTTCTAAACGGCTGATCCGGATTCGATGATTTTTTTGTTTTTGTTTGAGTGTGTCCCTGGATGGTTTAGATTCACAATTGGACCCGGTAGGTGTCGCTGCAATCGGATTTTTCTGTGTGTGTGTTTCTCACTGAACACCTCCTAAACGGCAGGATAGATTTTGATGGAACTTTTTGTATGTATTCGACAAGACATACAGAATGTTTTTAAGCTATCCCCTTTGTTGTAAGTCCCCACCAGAGGGTTCTGTCGTATATCAACTTCTATATCATTCAACCAATCACTATGAAAATCGGAAATAATATGTATTCGAGTATGGAAAATAGGTTCGCGCTATCCACTTTATTGTTACTTACCACCCTATGGTGCTGCAGCATTTCATCTTATGACCGTTCAAATGATATCCACGAAAATGAGTATGCACATACATTAAAACACGGAGAATATATTCGTGATATGTCATTTTCTACAATGCAGTTTTTTTTTTTTTTTCTGGCAGGACAACGTTTGCCGGGTTCTGCTAATATTCTATAAAAATAAATTATTATTTAGTAAATTATATTCCATAAAATTCCAGTAAATTGTATTTAATAAAAAAGTATATTCCATAAATAAGAATATTCTCAAATTAAAAAAAAAAAATACATAGTTTCTTTTCTATGCAACCGTATCAAAAACACGCATTTATATTTATTGTTCTAGTCTGCCGATGATTTTTCTTTTAACCTTGACTTTTTAACGGGATAATAAAAATGTTCATAGGGTTATTAAGCTCTAAATTAAAACAGGAAATTTCGAAATATGACATGACCTCCAAAACCTCACGTTTTGTAATACAGAGTAGTTGACCCCAATCACCGTTTTTTATTGTGTATATTGTCTTAATTTATTCACAAAACTAATTTAAAAATTATTAACCATTTTGAACATTTTTGATGACAGTACAATTTTAATTGAAGGAATTAATGGTTTATGAAAAATTACCTTTAAATTTGTAGATTGAAGTATTTTAAATTTGTAGAATTAATGTATACATACATCTGCATAGTTTTGTTTTCTAATGAATAAATTTAGGATCTACAAGTAGTTCTTTATAATACGTTCTCTAGGTTCACAAAATATTCTATGTTGACCAAGCTTGTGGCCTGATGGCTGAGTGACTAGCGCCCTGGTGCTCGGTATCACAGAGTTCGAATCCCGGCGGTACCATGGATGTTTGTAGTGGTTCAGAATCCACTTTAAACCTTACGTCTCAATCTAATATGACTGTAAAGCGTTGGGAGTAGGGCTGATAACCCTAAATTATTCGGAATCTGCCAGTAGGTAGATGGCCATGGTCCAACGTGGACTATAGTCTCAGGGACTATAACTAACCAAGTTGGACAACTAACCAAGTTGTGTTATCCAAAACAAAGAATAATATAAAATCCTGATTGGATTACTATTCTTCAAATAGTCGATATATTTTAAAAACAGAGAGAAATATATTCACTAAAATAATGCGAGATCGGTATTATAATATTTTTTGTGTCTACACTAAATATCGTTATTAAACCCTTTAAAAGCAGATCTGAAATTTAATAATCTCCCTTACTGCTATAAAATGTCTTTTAATTATTTTGACATATAATTAAAAAAAAATTTTTCCTTCCGTATGAAATTACTAAGACTTCAATCAATTCACACAATACTGCATATAGTTTTATTAAAAATATGACATAGCTCCTAAAAGAAATAGGGGCTCTTGAAAGTTGAGGCTCCGATTGACCTATTCTCTGACCACTTCTAGCTGCCTAATGTCTTCACTAGCGCTCTGGCCTTTGGTACATCAGGTTCGAACTCTGGCAATGGCAAGGATGTTTGTGAGTGGTTCGGAATCCACGCTAAACTGTAGGTCCCGGTCTAATTGGCCCAGAGTGTGCAGAAAATGACCGTAAAGCGACAAACCAAAACCAAAATTGACCACCTCTATGTACATATATAATTTCATTACAATGGGTATAGCAGTTCTTTAGATAATTGACTATAAGTGGCAATTCTCTTAATTTTTGAACATCAGTATATATTTGATATTGCACGAACAAAATTACTATAACATGTTAAAATGATGTTATATGTTAAAAAAATGTTACATGTCATACCCAGATCAAAGTCGGCGTGCACAGTCGAATGATAAATATTAAATGACGGTGCTCTTGAAAGATGGTGGCCTTGTTGAAGACATGGTGGTCATGAACTCCACTTATATTAATCACAAACAATTCACCAAAGAAGAAAGGAGGGTATTTATTTCCATAGATGCTTGTAAGGATAAGTACTCCTTGTTGTACGGAAGAAAATTCAGAATACTCCCACCAAATAGGCAGAATGTCGATGCGAGAACGTTTTACATACCTTGCCGCTATCGCCATCATGCATCCCCATTTTTGAAAGCAGTAATTGCAAGTGAGCCAACCTGCACATTAACTGTGCATGTTACTACTGGGTCAATCATTTATCTTAGTTGTACGTGGATTAGAATTTTCCCAATATTCAAATGTTGTTCCAACATTTGTAATATTTTCTATTTTCAACAAACCTTGAATTGTTTTAGATCGAACCAGAATAGTAGCAATATCAGAGATTGTCTGTATTATTTTAAAATAAAAATCACATTCTGTGAGTCCACAATCCTTTGTCTTATGAAAGAAAAATCAGAATACTCCTACCAAATAGGCAAAGTGTCGATATGAGAACGTTTTACATTTTTATACTCTGCCGCTATCGCCGGCATTTATCCCCATTTGTAATTTTTTATTTAAAATAATACAAGTAATCTTTGGTATATTCTGATTTGATCTAAAACGATTCAAAATTTGTGGAAAATAGCAAATGACATAGTAATATTGCAACAAATATTGAATAAAGGAAATATGCAAGTGCAGCTAAGGTAATGATTGACGCAATGGTAAAATGCACAGTTAATGTACAGTAGGCTCAATTGCAATTACTACTTACAAAAATGGGGATACATTAGGACAATTGTGGCAGGGTATGTAAAACGTTCTCGTATCGACATTCTGCCTACTTGGTAGGAGTATTCCGATTTTTCTCCTATGAAATAGGGGATAGTAGACTCACGTAATGTAATTTTTATTTTAAAATAATATAGGCAATTTCTGATATTCCTGCTATTTCGGTTCGATCTAAAACGATTCAAGATTTGTGGAAAATAGAACAATCAGATAGTAGCAATATCAGCGGCCAACTCTGATATTGCTACTATTCTGGTTCGATCTAAAAAGATTCAAGATTTGCAGAAAATAGCAAATAACACAATAATATTGCTGCAAGTTTTGAATACCGAGAAAATACACGTACAACTAAGGTAACATTTGACCTAAGGTTACATGCACAGATAATGTGCAAGGTGGCTCAGTTGCAATTACTGCTTTTAAAAATGGGGATACATTATAGCGATTGCTGCAGAGTATGAAGATTTTCCCTTTATCCAAAACTTGTAGCAATATTACTTTGTTATTTTCCATTCTCCCACAAATCTCGAATCGACAAGATGATCGTAGAGCGACAAACCAAACCAAACCTACCAAGTAGGTAGAGTGTCGATACGAGAATGTTTTACATACTCTGCCGCAATCGCCATCATGCATCCCCGCTTATGAAAGTAGCAATTTCAACTGAGCCAACCCACACATTAACTGTGCATGTTATCATTGGGTCAATCCTTACCTCAACTGTACATGGATTTTCTCATTTTTCAAAACTTGTCGCAATATTACTGTGTTATTTTCCACAACTCTCTGATCGTTTTAGATCGAACTAGAATTGCAGCACTATCAGAGAATTGCTTGTATTATTTTAAAACAGAGATTACATTCCATGAGTCCACTATCCCATGTTGCATGAGCGAAAATTCGGAATACTCTTCCAAGTAGACAGTAGCATTTTGCATGCTCTGACCCAATCGCCATAATGTATCAACACTTTTGAAAGTAGTAATTGCAAGTGAGCCAACCTGCACATTAACTGTGCATGTTGTCCCAACACCATGCACGTTGACCGTGCGTATTACCATTGGGTCCATCATTACCTTAGTTGTACATAGATTTTCTCATTATTCAATACTTGTTGCAATATTACTGTATTACTTTTTATTTTCCACAAATCTTGAATGGTTTTCGAGGAAACCAGAATAGAAACAATATCAGAGATTGCCTGTATTCTTTTAAAAAATAAATTACATTCCATGAGTTCATTATCTCTTGTTGCATGAGAGGAAATTCGGAATAATCTTCCAAGTAGACAGAGTGTCTAATAGAGAACATTTTACATGCTCTGCCGCAATCGCCGTCATGCATCCCCATTTGTAATTTTTATTTTAAAATAATACAGATAATCTCTGATCTAAAACGATTCAATATTTGTGGAAAATAGAGTAGCACGGCAAATATTAAGTAAAGGAAACATCCACGTATAGCTAAGGTAATGACTGACCCACTGGTAATATGCGCAGTTGATGTGCAGTTGTCTCAGTTGCAATTAATACTTTCAAAATTGGGGATACACGACGGCGATTGCGGCAGAGTATGCAAGACGTTCCTACTTTGTAGGAATATTCCGAATTTTCTCCTATACGACAGGGGATAGTGGACTCATGGAATGTAATCTCTTTTAAAATAATACAGGCAATCTCTAATATTGCTGCTATTCTGGTACGATCTAAAACGATTCAAAATTTGTGGAAAATTGAAAGTAACACAGTAATACTGTGACAATTTTTAAATAATGGGAAAATCCATGTAATTTTATTTAAAAATAAAAATTATGTTCCGGGATATTGATACAATCAAATAGCAGCAATATCAGAATAGTAGCAATATCTTCTGATATTGCTACTATTCTGGTCGATCTAAAAAGATTCAAGATTTGCAGAAAATAGCAAATAACACAGTAATATTGCTAAAAATTTTGAATAATGATAAAATCAACGAACAGCTAGATTGATCCGATGGTAACATGCACAATAAGTTGGCTCAGTTGCAATTACTGCTTTTAAAAGGGGAATACATTATGGCGATTGAGGCAGAGTATGGAGATTTTCCCTTCATTCAAAACTTGTAGCAATATTACAGTGTTATCTTCTATTTTCCACAAATCTTGAATCGTTTTAGATCGAACCAGAATATATCAAAGTTTGCCTATATTATTTTAAAACAGAAATTACATTCCCTGAGTCCACTAATGCGTGATCGCACGTAGCCATGACTTTTGTGATCAAAATTCATGCATAAAATATTCGATACTATTTCAAAATGCTGTCACATTACGATAGAGGCAATAAAAAGTGGAATTTTCGGTTTTTCCCATTTTATACCCTCTCGTCCTATCATAACAATAATAGTACGCGCTGGCCTTGTAATGAATGTCACTTTTTTTACTAGAACCTTTAGGATATTTCAGATAAAAAGCATGAACTTATATAATTCAGCAAAAAACGAGTGCTTTAAACATGCGATACTTAAGTTTTTTAACACACACGCACCCTTAAAAATGCTTATATAACTCTCAAAAGACGCACTGAAACAGGAAGCCAGAATCATGCCATTGCTTGTTATAGGCTGGATTTGCGTATTAAAAAGAGAATGCAATCTTGTAGCAAATGAGTAGGATAATCCTCAAACAAAGCATAGATTTACAAACGTTGTCACGGGACATCAATTTCATGTCCTTTTTATGACCTTGACAACAATTCGTCTTCAAATTGATAGTGCTTATGATTTTCAAAGGTTGATATCTATTGGTTTACAGATTATTATCTAATCCATATTATAAATTGTTTAGGAGTACTTAATATTATTAACGAAAAAGACTGAATATACAGTATCATAATAGGGTTAGAGAATTTCGTAAAAGCATTGTTATACGAAGCAAATAGTATAAAAACCGCATTCCAAAATTCTTAAATAAAAATAAAGTATTTTAAATTAATAGAAATGTGTTTATTTAAATAAAATTTGATTAAAAGTCGTACATAATGTCAGTCATAATTAATATCCCCAATTATAATTACTGATTCGAAATTTTACATTTTTATTTAAAATAAAATAAATTTACCTCTATATGCGGATCAATGTCCTACTTACATCAACCCAACGGAAGACTGTTCGATTTGATGGCGATTGTAACTGTCAGTACTTTTCAGTCAGGCTGCCTGGTGGGGAATTTTTTGGGTTTTCTACCATACAACATACATATGTGGAGAATTTATCCCTAAAAGTCACCCCAAAAACAATGCCCTACCTTCATAGCCCGTTGGGAGACATTTCGGGATATTCATAAGTATATCGCCGATAAATAAACGATAAGCCACCGATTTAAAAAAATATTCTAAAATATTTCTAGATAAAATATATATAAAATATGGAAAAAAATAATAAATATGAATAATATATTATAAAATTTGAAAAATATGAATAATATATTATAAAATATGAATAAATATGAATAATTATAAAATATGCAAAATATTTCTAAGGTTCCCAAATATAAAAGTAAACAAGAACAATTAGAATAGTATTGATCGTTTCATGGTATTACATTTATCACTGCTATATACTATATTAAGTCATGAAAATATTATCAGATGGATAACTATTAAAAGTATTTAATTTTAAATAGTAAATCGGTGAGTTTGAAATGTTTTGTATGTACGGACTTTTAAGCAAGAAAAAAAATTCTATAGAACCTCACAGATTTTTTTTTATCAATAAATATCCCAGTAACTAAACTATTTTATTGAGTTTACACTAGCTTAAGCTTAGCTAAATTCAAAAAACTTAATTTAAATGTACATGTTTGGTTTTTCGCCTCGCTCTACGGTTATTTTGTGCATACTTTGGGCTAATTAGACCGGGACCTACAGTTTAACGTGGATTCCGAACCATTCACTAACATCCATGCCACTGCCAGGATTCGAACCTGAAGCCTGTGGTACCAAAGGCCAGAGCGCTAGCCACTTGGCCATCAGGCTCCATCATCCTGTAAATTGAATAACAGGAAAAAATTGCTCTAAGAAGAACCTTTCCGTTGATGAATGGAAGCCCCAAAGATTCTTACAGTGTTAAATTCTTTTGCTTTGAAACCTTTAGGGAGAAAGTTGGACATTAACCAGAAGTTGAAGTTCAAATTGATATTCTATTAACTAGTCTGGAACATTGAAATATGTTCTTTATTATCGTTACAGAAAGATCCATCATTCATAAGAAAAAAATTATAGTTATTGGTTCTGTAGTCTATTGTGTTCTAAAAAGTTTATGGGGTATAAAAACGTAGTCCATTGGGTTCTGAAATGCAAAGGCAAAGAATTCTGTGGCCTAATGGAATGGCCTGTGGAAAAAATTGGCCTTTCCATTGATTAATCGAAGGCCCAAAGATTCTTACACACTAAAATTGAATTCTTAATTTAAATTCTTTTACTTTGAAAATTTTAGGGAGAAAATTGGAAATAAGTAAGTTGAGGTTCAAATTGATATTCTATTTACTAGTCTGGAACACTGAGATATGTTCTTTATTATCATTAAAGAAAGATCCATCATCTTCAGAAGGCAAAATAAAACATTACAAGATGGAATCTCTGTAAATGCAGGCCATGACATGGATCAAGTGGTAATCATTATAAGGGAAGTTTCAGATCAATCATAATATGGTAAAAAAGAAACAGTTGTTTGTAATTATGGGTCGCAAACCGGTACGTTTGAAGTGATAAAACATGTGTTCTAATTGATTGATCTCATGTTGCTGGAATACTTTGGAGCTTTTGTTAATGTTAGTCATTCTTTCTAAGCGATTGTTTTTTTTATACTTTTTTTATGTGTAATATTATTAATTATGAGAATTAATAATATTTTTATTGAATTAATGATGTCACGCCCTTAATGATGTTGGTTCGTTATTTGATGGATTAAGACATGGCTTGGCAATTCTGCAAGGAATAAGGATAAATTCAATATACATTGATCAATAAGATGAACACTAAAAGAAAACATAAGAAATACTCTAACTCAAACCGAAAAATATGAGATAAACTGTAAAACACAGCAGTAGTTCGATTTTATATTGCAAGCGCAGTCAACACAAAATGGCGGCTTGAAATATCTTGCATATATTGTTCGAATTGTCCATGAATAAATTCTCTACAATGCCAAAAACTACTGAAACCCCATCTGCAATCAATGTAGCGTCAGTGTACATCGAACAAATATCCCTGAGAGTAGCACCTGGGGTGAGCGAGGAGGCTTGGAATCTCCTCCTCGATGTATAATAATATGTGGGCACTCTAGCCTATTTTGGAAATAATCTGCTTGTAAATCTTTTCTCTTCAAAGTACATGCTATTACTTTGCATGTTTATCTCAATAGTGAAAATATGAACTAAATGTCTGAACTAAATCCCACTTTTAAACTTTCACACCAATATACTATATTGTCGGCTCATGTATAAAACATCTTCAACTTTAAAAATGAGAAAAGCGATTGGTACGATATAGAGTACACGAACCACATGCAGTCCGCCTCATCAAAAAAAAAAAAAAAAAAAAAAAAAAAAAAAAAATTCTTTTCTCCCTTATATAACATATTAATATGCTTTTATTTAAACTTATTTTTTGCAAAACTTTTCTGTTCTACATATTGGATATCTATCAAGCATGAAAAACTAAAGGTCTGGTTGCAAGTTTCATGTTCTTATCTGCTTATTTATTCAAGTTAGATGAGTTTTTATAGTCGTTCCTTTAATTTTTCTCGTCAGTGTATATAGAAATGCGCATGCCTGTTTGGCTGAGTAGATAATAGTAAACAAATATGTTTGGACAAGAATACGAAACAATCGATAAGGAAAAACTATGAACAGTATATAGAACAGAATCTAAAAAAAAATAAATCCAGAAAAAAAGATATATGAAAACTTTGAACAGTATCGAACGGAATAAAAAAAAATTCTGAACAGTTTTGAATGAGACAAAAGAAATCGTTAAATAAATAAATACTATGAATAGTATCAAACGAAATAAAAAAAGAAATTAGGAATAGTTTCAAACGGAATCCGAAAGAAAAAAAAATCGATAAATAAAAAATAAGAACAGTTTTGAACGGAATCTAAAAGAAATCGATATATAGAAACTATGAACAATTTCGTAGAGAATCCAAAAAAAATATATAATCCATAAATAAACACACTATGAAAAGTTTCGTACGGAATATAAAAAAAAATTGATGACTAAAAACTATAAACAGTTTCGTATGGAATATAAAAAAAATCGATAACTAAAAACAATGAATAGTATCGTAGGGAATCCAAAAAAATCGATAAATATTAACTATGAACAGTTTCTAATAGAATACAAAACACATAAAAAAAAATCGATACCTATAAACCAACTAACTATGAACCAAACTATGAACAATATCGAACTTAACTATGAACAGTTTCATGCGGAATTTAAAGGAAAAATCGATAAATATAAACTATGAACAGTTTCTAATGGAATACAAAATACATAAAAAAATCGATACTTATGAACCAACTAACTATGAACAATATGGAACCTAACTATGAACAATATCGAACGGAATACACATAAAAAATTTTTAAAAAACGATAAATAGAAACTATGAACAATTTCATGCGGAATTCAAAGAAAAATCGATAAATGAACTGTTTCATACGGAAGCTAAAAAAAATCTATGAATAAAAACTATACATAGTATCGAATGGAATCCAAAAAAATTGAGAAATAAAAACTATGAACAGTTTCGAACGGAAAACAAAATAAATATAAAAAATCGATACCTAAAAATTATGAACAATATCGAACAGCGTGTATGATTCAAACAGGTGAGTACCCAGGGCGATGGCAAGCAGGTTTGAGCACCCCACTTCTTAAGTTCATAAGTGAACTGCATGCACCTGTTCAAACTTAAGGCCACTTCCCACTTGGGCCCAATTTTTTTTTTGTCAAATATTTAGTATTTCAGTGTTTTTCTTATCAGTGTCAATTTTATTAACGCGCTTGAATGTGTTAATTGAACTGGTAATATTGCTAGTTTTGTTTTATTACATATTTATCGAAATGTTGTAGATGACATAAGCGATGTAATGAATGAACTGACAAAAGTGAAAAAGAAGATTTAATTTTAATTTATGATTTGTTCGTTTAATGTTTTTTTAGAAAATAAATTTTTAGTGCAAAACTTCTTCATTTTAATGTTCCTTTTTATGAACTTGAACATGAGTGAAATGTCAAAAATTATTAATAAAATAATTAATTCAACTTCACATATATTTCCTATTATTTATAGGTTAGTGTGACCCATTGAACTTCGTTAAATGGTTACACTTTATTTTGTTCACCTCCTTCCCCTCAAGACAAAATCCTGAGTACGCGCCCGAATTTAAGACATTGTTCGAGCTGTACAACAGCCAATTTTCTAAATTATGAGCAATATAGAATAGTATATAGAAAAATACACTGAAGTGACAAAAGTCATGGGATACCTCTTAATATCGTGTCGGCCCTCCTTTCGCCCAGCGAAGTGCAGCAACTCGACGTGGCATGGACTCAACAAGCCGTTGGAAGTCTTCTGCAGGAATATTGAGCCATGCTGTCTCGATAGACGTCCATAATTGTGAAAGCGTTGATGGTGCAGGATTTTGGGCACGTACAGACCACTCGATGATGTCCCATAAATGCTCGATGGGATTCATGTCGGGCGATCTAGGTGGCCAGATCATTCGTTGGAATTGTCCAGAATGTTCTTCAAACCAATCGCGAACAGTTGTGGCCCGGTGACATGGCGCATTGTCATCCATAAAAATCCCATCGTTGTTTGGGTACATGAAGTCCATGAATGGCTGCAAGTGATCTCCAAGTAGCTGAACATAAGCATTTCCAGTCAATGTTCGGTCCAGTCGCACCAGAGGACCAAGTCCATACCATGAAAAAACAGCCCACACCATTACGGAGCCACCACCAGCTTGAACAGTGCCTTGCTGACAGTTTGGGTCCATGGCTTCGTGGGGTCTGCGCCACACTCGAACCCTACCATCAGCTCTTACCAACTGAAATCGTGACTCATCGGACCAGGCCACGGTTTTCCATTCATCTAGGGACCAACCGATATGTTCACGTGCCCACGAGATTCGCTGCAAGCGATGTCGTTCTATCAGTAAAGGCACTCGAGTCGGTCTTCTGCTGGAATAGCCCAAGAAAGCCAAATTTCTCCGCACAGTTCTAACAGACAAGTCCCTTGTACGTCCCACATTGATTTCTGCGGTTATTTGACGCAGTGTTGCTTGTCTGTTAGAATTTACGACTCTTTGCAGACGTCGCCGGTCTCGGTCGTTAAGTGCAGGCGATCGACCACTGCGCTGTCCATGGTGGGATGTTATGCCTGAAATTTCATACTCTCGGCACACTCTTGACACAGTGGATCTGGGAATGTTGAATTCCCTAACGATTTTCGAAATGGCATGAGCCATGCGTCTAGCTCCAACTAACATTCCGCGTTCAAAGTCTGTTAATTCCCGTCGTGCGGTCATCATCACGTCAAAACCTCTTCACATGAATAACTTGAACAGAAATGAAAGCTCTGCGACAGCACTGCGCATTTATACCCGTTATACGCGATGCTACTGCCATCTGAAAATTTGCATATTGCTATCCCATGACTTTTGTTACTTCAGTGTACAGTAAATAAAGATTATGAACAGTATGTATAATTCAAGATATACTGTTGAATTCATACAATAGGACTTTACTAATAATTTATGTGATTCATGTTTTTTCTTGCCCATAAAATAAATGGGTCTGCTCCTGAATGGCCGAGTGGCTAGCGCTCGGTACCACAGGTTTCGGGTTCGAGTCCCGGCGGTGCCATGGATGTTTGTAGTGGTTCGGAATCCACTTTAAACTGTATGTCCCGGTCTTAATAGGGTCGTAGAGTGTTGCAAGGGCGTTGTTACTCCGCGTCCGTGGCTTATCTTCGAGTTACACGCGCCCCCTGGGTAAAGCAAAGTGGGTACGTCTGTGCAGCGCTTGCCTTAAGGCATTCAAGACCAAGCTGTCTAAGTGTTTACCAGATGCATTAGAACAAATATATATATATGGGTCTTGTTTTCGGGAGTTGGGTTTTTCATGTCCTTAACCACTTTCAATTTTGAACATATTCACATTAAAAATGCCATTTTCCCATTTAAAATGTTTTTTTTTTTTGTGACGTGACACATTTACAAAAAAAAATAAATAAATAAACAAACAGGGCAACGGGCGTACCGGTTACGGAGTTCCAAGGTGATTTTAAGAACCACAAAACCTCCACATCTTAAATTAGTTAAAATATTAGCATTAAGTGTAGTTGCTTAAATTAAAGAATATTAATAAATAAACTAAAACAAATTAAAATTTAGGAAAAACATGTCTTGCTTGAGAACAATTAAAGCAAGAGATCGAAAAAGCTAAAGTTATCGGTACAACTAGGAATAAGCAGACATTTTCATTGAAATCTGTAATTTTAGTTTTTAAATTTCTTTCTGGAGCTTTTTTTATACTTAATATTTATTTACGAAATAGTTGAATAATTATTAAATAATTTAATAAAAAATGAATTCAGAAAAAAAATCATTCGAATTGTTCAAAAAAGATCGTTTGGTTAAGACATTTGCAAAAACATTTTTACATTACAAACATGGCAAAGACATTTTTATTTCAAAGTGAAAATGAGATTTGTTAAGAAAAAAAAATTGCTTGCTTTTCTAGTATTAAATTCTATTAAACATCAATAAACAATTACAATTATTAACAAATTACAATTCTAGTATTAAATTATATTACTATTCTATTAAACATGAATAAACAATTACAATTATTAACAAATTGAAATTCTAGTAAAAATCGCTTGCAATTAGATTTTATTAATTTATTTTTTTAAGATTTGTTCTTACATTAAATTCTAAATTCTTATGGGTAGCTTTTATATGGCTCAACCGATTATATTTATGTTTTTTTTTTTTTTCCCAAGAACGTGTTTTACATGACTCTGTGCACACTGCTATAGAAGCAAATAACACTAAAAATATATGGGTATTATTTTCGGGAGCAGGGTTTTTTATGTCCTTGACCACTTAAAATTGTAAAGATTTTTCACTGAAATCTCTATACATTTTTTTTTTAAATTTTTTAAACGAGCTTTTTTATGCACAATATTTATTTACAAAATAATAACGTGATTATTAAATAATTTAGTCAAAAAAATTAATTCAAAAGAAATATTAACCTGAAATCATTCGAAAGAATCGTCTGGTGAAAGCGAAAACAATTAAACAATTTTATTTCAAAGTTAAAAGGAGATTTTTCGAGAAAAAAAAAATCGTGTTCATTTATAATAATTCCAAGAAAAAAAATCGTTTGCAAATTGTATAACAATTCTAGTAAAGATCAATAAACAATTACAATTATTAACAAATTACAATTCTAATAAAAATCGCTTGCAGTCAGTATTTTATTTTTTAAGGTTATTTTCATGCGTTTTGTCTTTACATTACAATCTAAATTTTATGGGTAACCATTATAACCATAATTACATTTAAGTTTTTTTTTTTTTTTTTCTTTTCTTTCTCCTAGCACGTGTTTTACATGAAATCTGTGCACACTGGTACAGAAGCAAGCTTCCACTTTCTTCATTCCACCCTGTATGAGAAAAAGCGAGACGCGCTCCCACCCTCTCGCCCTTGCCTTTTTCGCGAAGAACAAAAAGCGCTCTGGATTCCGGAATAACGGCCCGATTAGCGGTCGGAAGGCCGTCCGGATGGCGTGACCTTGGAGGAGGGGGATAGGTGGACGGAGCGCTCTCGCCGCTCACTCCGGCACCGGCGCCCGCGGAAGCAACACTGCCAAGCCAACTCTCTCTTTCTCTCCCCCGAACGCTACGACGACATGAGGTTGACACTCGGGTCACAGGTAAGGCTCTCGCTCTTTATGCTAATAAGTCTTTTAGACTTTAGGGAAAGTGTTATTTTCGATTCATGTTTTTCTTTCTTTTTTGGTTTAGATTATTTCTTGAAAATAAAACAGTCTTTATTTACTTTTTGCGAATAATTTCAATTTTTTTTTTTTTTTTTTTTCTTGAATTTTATTAGTAAAATCTCTAATGTTGGATATTTTCGTAAATTACAAAAATTTGACAAAAGAAGTTTATTGTATTATCCGAATCCGAAGTTTTTATTTTTGATGTGAATAACCAATTTTAATTATTCATTTATTTATTATTTTTTTGAGGTTAAATTAAAAAAAACATTTTTTTTTTCCGTGAATTGTATCAGTGAAATCTCTTATGTTGAATATTTTCGTAAATTACAAATATTTGTTGTAAAAGTTAGTTATTACGTTATAAGGAATGTGAATCCGAACTTTTTATTTTTGATGTGAATAACAGTTTTTATTGCGGCTAAAAAAAAAAAAATTTTTTTTCGTGACTTTTATCAGTAAAATTTCTCATAATGAATAATTTTGTAAATTATAGAAATTTGATGTAAGAATCTTGTTAATATATTTTAAAGAATATTAATCAAGTTTTTATTTATATATTATAAAGAATATTAATCAAGTTTGTATTTATTTATTTCCTTTCGGTTAAATTGAAAAAAAATTTCGTGAATTTTATCAGTAAAATATCACATGTTGAATAGTTTCGTAAATTATAGAAATTTAATGCACGAATTTTCTTAATATATTTTAGGGAATATGAATCAAGATTTTATTTGTTTATTTTCTTACGATTAATTAAAAAACATTTTTTTTTTCTTTATCATTAAAATCCCTCATGTTGTATATTTTCGTAAATTACAAAAATTTGACGCAAGAATTTTGTTAATGTATTATAAGGAATGTGAATCAGAAGTTTGTATTCCTGATGTAAATAACAATTTTTATTTGTTTATATTCTTAGGTTAATTTCTAAAACATTTTTTTTTTCGTGAATTTTTATCAGTAAAATCTCATATTGAATATTTCCGTAAATTATAAAAATTTGATGTAAGAATTTTGTTAATGTATTATAAGGAATGTGAAACTTAATTGTTAATATTTCATATCATTGTTAATTTTTTTTAATAAATTTTGGAAATAGTATCCAAAGATGATATTATTTTGATTAACTGTTCAAGGCATGAAATGATTGTTTTTCCCGCAATGATTTAGTTTTTCTTTAGTTTGGATTAATTAATAACAAAAAACAGTCTGCTTTCTGGTAAATTTTAAAAAATTAATGCAAGCATTCAGTTTTTGGTTGTGAGTAATGTGAATTGTTTAAAAAATATTTAATTGCTAATGTTTTATACCATTGTTCATTTTTTGTAAACTTGAAAAATAAAAATTCAAAGATGTTGATGGAAGATAGAGAATTCAATTTTTCATTGTTGCAGTATTTAAAAAAAATAGCAGTCGTTTGATTTTTTTTTTTTTTTTTTTTTTTTGCCATTAATTTTAAAAAACATTTGTTCATCAAACTTATCAGCAAAATCTGTGTTTTTCGTAAATTTGAAATTAGATGTATGAATGTTTTTTAATGTATTATAAGCAATATGAATCTTAAAAAAGCTTTTAATTGCTAATATTTCGTATGCTTCCTTTTTTATAAAATTTAGAAATAAAAATTCAAATATAGTATTATGATAATTACTTATTACGATAATAAACTATGTGATTCCTTAAAAAAATTATTTAGTGAAAAATTTTACATACAATAAATAATTTTTTAAATAAAATACAGATATAAAATTCTAAATTAATATAAAAGGAAAGGTGATATTACATTAAAATAATAACCACATTATTGACTTTACATTATTAATATCATATTAGGTCTATTACGAATTCGTGTTATATTAAATCGCTGAATGTGTTTTCTTTGAGATCTTTTAAAATTTTATACTTTTCTAAAAATTTAATTTATTTTTTAATTGGTTATATGTTTAATAGTTCGTTACAAAATTATTATTAGAGATTTTCATTTCGTAATTTATTATGATGTAGAATTTTTAAAATTATTTCCAATCTTTTTTATAAATTCTATATTTTATATAGAAAAGTCTTATTCTTTGACATAAAAAATATAAATTGTTGATTGTTAATTAAATGTAATAAAAATTCATTATTATCTAAATATCTTTTTTTGCAATTAAAATTTAAAAAATAAAAAGTACCAAAAAATTTCAACATATTACAGAATTCCATTTTGGGTCACATTTTTAATAATCCTTCTTATTTTATGTCACAAATGTTGCAAAATTTACCTTACTGTTGACATTCTAATAAAACTAATGAATCTTTTAAAAAGTTAGTGGATTTTTTTTAAGATTATTATTTTTTTTCCCCTCAAAGAACTAACACTTATATGAATTAAATCAGAAATAATCATACAAGAATATAAAAAATTTACCAGAACAATCGTGCATTAAATCAGAACAATCGTGCATTAAATCAGAACAATCGTACATTAAATCAGAATAATCGTACATTAAATCAGAATAATTGTATATTAAATTAGAATAATCGTACATTAATCAGAATAATCGTACAATTTACAAGAATTAAATCAGAAATAATCGTACAATTTACAAGAATTAAATCAGAAATAATCGTACAATTTACGAGAATTAAATCAGAAATAATCGTACAATTTACAAGAATTAAATCAGAAATAATTGTACAATTTACATTAGTTAAATCATTTTAATCGTACAATTTACATTAGTTAAATCATTTACAAGAAATAAATAATTTTAATCGTACCTTTACAAGAATTAAATCATAGTTTTCTTTTTTTTCTGATGACGAATGAATTCTTTTTTAATAATTTAACAGATAAAATCTAAAATTCTGAGAAGGAATGATTGTAAAAATGTCGAAGTTGATAAAACAATTATCCACATAAAGCCCTAGTTTTCTTTGTAGATTGTAAACAATTTATCGTCCAAAATGTACTGTTGCCACGTATAAGAATACAAAAAACAAAATAGAACGATAAGTTTGTTTCAATACAAAAGAAAACGATTTGATAATACTTTGCATTTGCATTTGTTTATTTATATATAAGAAATATTCTGTGATTTCTATCAGAATACAAGAATTAAATCACAATAATTCTTACATTAATAAGAATTCAATAAGAATAATCGTACGTTTATAAGGATTAAATCATAGTTTTTTTTGTTTTTTTTTTGATGACGAATGAATTTTTTTAATAAATTAATAGCTAAAATCTAGATTTCGAAAGAAGAATATTTACTCTACATTATGAGCATTATTTTTAATTGTTATTTTTTTTTTTACAGAAACATAACTTTTAAATGGAATAAAATGCAAATTAAATATCTGTTTGTTGAAGTTTTTTAATTTACAAAACAATGAAAAGAAGATACGATATATTGGAGTTTTTAAAACCTTAAAATGTAAGCTTAAATTTTAATAAACATAATTTCCTGTTTCGTAAGTTTGTTTGTTTATCTTTCGAGTTTGGACTTCCTCAAACGCAAAACTGTTTTGAAAAGTACATCACCGAAAGATAATAAAGTCGTTATTCTAACCTAAATAAAACAATCAGGTCGTGAATATAAAAAACATAAAATCCAATGAAAATAAACAGATTTTTTTTATCTCACTTTTTTGTAGTTTTGTAAAAGAGTTTTGTTTCTGGTAGTATTTTTTGCTGTAAAGACAATTTGCATTTTCTTCGAGAGAGTATCTTAAAGTAGCTTAGTTATGCTGTCACTGAACTCTTAGTTTAAAAATGTAAGCTATTCTTAAATGATTTTAAATGGCATTTTGCCAA
This sequence comes from Caerostris darwini, assembly GCA_021605075.1. Lineage (NCBI taxonomy): Eukaryota > Metazoa > Arthropoda > Arachnida > Araneae > Araneidae > Caerostris > Caerostris darwini. The sequence continues at coordinate 625,046 of BPLQ01001573.1, forward strand.
AAATTTAAATACATTTGACTTTTTCACGGCGTTTAAGTGAGTTAATAATTATTTTTTTGAAGAAATTTTTATAAACATTCATACGTTTATTGTTTTTGTGCTTTTTACATTTTTTTTGCACGTACATTTTTCATTCAAAATGGCGGACCACCGTTTGTATATTATATGCACATACTAGTAGATATAGGCTCTAATTCCAGGTTATGCCATTGCAAATTTGTATGCACGTAAAAATAATTGAAAAGAAATGGTAAATAAAAAAAAGAAGTAGTTGATAATATATCTTTCTTTTCATATATATTACTTCATATATATGAAAAGAAAGATATATTATCAACTACTTCTTTTTTTATTTACCATTTCTTTTAATTATTTTTATTTTCTCGAAAAAAAAAATGACGAATTTTCTTTTTTATATCTCAGTGATTCTGGATTTCAAAACCTGCTTAAAAATTAGTAAAACAATTATTGTAAAATTTAATCAGAAGACAAAGCACAATACTAAAATCCATAAAAAAAACATTACTTTCACAATGCCATAATGGTAATAAATAAAAAAATGTTAGAAAAGGAATATATATGAAATTGAACGTTTCTTGTCCATATTTAGTTTAGTGTTCTTTATTTCTCTTTTTTGAGATTTATTTATTTGTTTTATTACATTATAATGAAAATTTCTCTAGTAAATTATAGACCAGAGGTAGCCAAAACAAATGATCTTGGGGGGCCACTTTGGAAATGCATCCTAACTCCGCGTATATAAACTTATATATCCCCATATCAGATTTAGACCCACTATAGATATTCTTTTGGAGTGAAAAATTGAAACATAATGAGTTATTATTTGTGTGTTTACTATCATTCTTACATGTAAATATAGATGATATAATAATAATGATATTAAATGCACATTGTAAAGAAATATGTAACACTAAAAATGAAATATAAAAAATATAAACGAAATAAAAAAATGAAATCATTAAGTGTCATGAAATCATTTGTGCGATATTTATTTCTCCACTCATCATGAGTTAACAGAATATAATTCAATTATTCTGCGAACTCATAACTGTCAACTCCAAAATAAAACAGGCAATATCTGTCATATATTCTTCTCATAATTTCGACAATTAATTTCTGAGTAAACGGATGCACACATAATATATTTTTTAATACATTGGTTTTCGCTACTTTGGTCATTATAAAATAAATATATTTTGTAAAAATGTCATAAATCTCACGGGCCTCAAAAATATTCAAGGCGGGTTGCGGGTTGGCCACCCCTGTTGTAGAAGAAATACGATTCAACGTAATTTGTGAAATTTTGGTACTTTTTTTCCTTCTTTTTCATTTAAATTTGTATTTTTTACATTTTTATTACATATATTCAACATTTTTATTACATACATATATATTTTGGTTTTATTACGTTATTATGAAAATTTCTATAATAAGTTATAGGCGAAATACGACTCAACGTAATTTGTGAAATTCTTTTATTATTTTCCTTTTTTATTTATATTTTTATTTTCTTTAACCAAATATGACAATAAATAAAACAATAATTCCATTTCAATTTCAGTTCAATATGTAATTTCACTTCTTACTTCGGTTAGATTTGTTCTTTAAATTATATAGGAATAACTTTTCAAATTGATGGCAGTCATTTGTTCTTCTATTGTAATGACTAGAATTATTTTTTATGTTCCCATAACTCCATTTGACTGTTTAAATGATCTATATATTATTTCATTAATAATTGTTAGTATCATTCTTGACCTCAATACCGTTAATCAATAATAGCCATTATTCTAAATAATTTTTCTATTCGTACCTCTCATGTTATTATATCACACGTGATCTTTATTCAGTGTGGGAATATTAATGGTAACGGCGATCATTATAAAAAAGTAATCAAAAATCAGTGTCTATTATTTTCATTCCAAGGAAATATTCTAAATTAAAAGCTTTTTTTTTTTCGTAAAATAATTTATAGATTTCCTTGTATTTCACAAGGTTGAACCTTAATCTATGCGTTATGTAAATGCATTTAAACATTTACGGTTTTTTTAATTAAATTTACATGGGAAATTAATATAGTCTACTCCATCATTATATGTAATCTGGTTCATTTCGAAGAACGGTTATTTACAATTAAAACCTTGGAAATTTTTTTAATTAAAGTTTCCTGAGGGAAAACGTTTTGGGTTTAAATTTGAAACCAGATTAGCGAAACCGGAACTCAAATTACAGTGTCTATGTCGAGATTCGCACAATAAATATGTGGATCGGTACAAGAGATAGACTTTCCGATTACAAGAGGTAGACTTGATGAATTGCCACTCCTGACCCATTTGTTCTTAATTATAGGTCCCAAAATGGGTGTAGTATAAAAGGCCTCAGTGGCCTTTAGTGGTACAACATGGTTAATGCTGAATTTGCTATCCATTGTCATATCACTGTTCAACAGAAAGGAAAGAAAAGTAGGAAATATATTGTGTCTATGCCGGGAAAATATACGATGAACTTGTAGATCGGAAAGTCTCTCCGTTGAGAAGGAGTGTGAGAATTTTCTATTATGCCACGACTCCATTAAATTGCGGATGCACCAAATGAATTATGAAGTAACAGATATTTCTCCCCCAGAATACACCCTCGGTAATGTTACATATCTGTTGTATTAGTGGCGAATTATTTCAGGTCACCTGCCTCATATTAGGTATTTACTATTATATACATTCAAGAGCCAAAACATTATGACCACCCCTACATTTTGCAATGAACTCGCCTGGATGACGTGGAAGGCACGTGATCAGGTGGAAGTGGTATTTAACTGGTATTAAGTGTTGGTATTAATCCATGCCAAGGCGGGTTGAAGTTGTTGCGGGGCATGTTGCGCGCCGAAGGTGGGCCAACTCGTTATTGACAGGTGGTTATAATGTTTTGGCTCTTGAGTGTGTGTACTAAGTGCTTGTACTTTTGATGAGTCAAGCTATACACTTGTTAATATTGCAGTAATTCTTGTTTAATGCTTATTATCATTTAGTTATACACTTAAAAGCCAAAACATTATGACCACCTGTCAATAACGAGTTGGCCCACCTTTGGCGCGCAACACAGCTTCAACCCGCCTCGGCATGGATTAATACCACCACTTAATACCAGTTAAATACCACTTCCACCTGATCACGTGCCTTCCACGTCCTCCAGGCGAGTTCATTGCAAAATATAGGGGTGGTCATAATGTTTTGGCTCTTGAGTGTACATGCTAATGTCTAAGATGTATTTTTCATTAGCAATTTAATATATAATTAGATTAATCGCTAAAATTTTTTTAAAGTGTTAATATGGATAGAAACACTGATGTAGACATGATGTCTGTTCTGCTTGCTTATCAGAGTTCGGAAACGTAACTGGATAATCATCGCATCCATCTTACCAAAGACCACTTCAGGTCTTTGGTAAATATAAATAAAAGGAAAAATCAAAAATATATAATTTTTTTTGTAAAACAGGAATTGTATCAAAATGAAATGCCTTTTAATGCAATTATTAACATCATTAAAAAAATCTGAAATGAGTAGAATTTATAAATTCAAGGCATTTTTCTGTGTAAAATTGTAAAATAAACCTCTATTATATATATATATATATCTTTGTTGTTTATCTTCTACTGAAGTTAACAGTTTCTAATGTTCTAATTCTTTAGAATGCATCATCATTGTTTCCCTCATCTTCAAGCCACCATTCATTTCCGTCATCTTTAACTTCATTATTTTTTACCCTCATTTTCAGTTCATTATTCATTCCCTTCATCTTTAATTCATTCTCACCATCTTCAAATCATTATTCTTTCCCTTCGTCTTCCTTTCGTTTTCGCTTCGTCTTCCATTCGTTTATTCATCCCCTTCTATCTATCATCTCCATTTATCTTTATTTTGCATTCATTTTTCTTTATTTATCATTATTTTGCTTCAGTGAGTTATTCATCTTCCTCATGTTAAACATGCAATGTTTAACATGGTTAAACACACAATAAATTCCCTCCTAAAGTTAAAATTCCCTTCATCTGCAAGTCATCATTCATTCCCTTCCTCTTCAAATGATTATTCATTCCCCTCATCTCCAATTCATTCTCTTCATCTTTAAAATCATTATTCATTTCCTTTTTCTTCCATTCATCATTTTAACATTTCATCGAACTGCTATTCGACGTTAGAATATGTGTGTAGGAAGGAGGGGGCGGAAATCAATTTAACAATCGACTGATTTTTATTAATACGCTTTTATTAGTTTCACCTGTATGTTTGTTTGTTTGTAACTGACTCTTTGGGCTCCATTTTGCCCTACTTTAAGCGATCAGATGTAATTTAAACGTTGCAGACTTATCAAGGACCGACGACACTAAAATATTTTGATAAGCTTATTAGAGAGTTTTTGCATACCGTATTTTGGACGTCCGTTAGCTTTTTCTCCCTAACGCGCATGCTCATAGGAAACATTATTACAGATACGCATGCGCAATTTCCTATGAGCATGCGCGCTAGGGAGAAAAAGCTAACGGACGTCCAAAATACGGTATGCAAAAACTCTCTATTATCTCATCATGATTAGGATCGCCAGGATTAGGAATTTTATTTTAACTTATGAAGAGCAATTTAACCCATGTAGAATGAAAGTACCTAAGACATTCAAACCTACGTGGGACAACGGATAAAGCGCCTGACTACGGATCAGGAGATTTCCTGTTCGAATCCTGGCTGGCTCGACGTATTCGCATTTAGACTTTGTTTTAGTCACAATTATTGTAAGAACTACAGTTCCAGTGCTCCGTACCGGGACCTCATTTAAACTAAACAGTAAAAAATAAATTAATAGTTTAAAAAAACTAAAAAAACACGCTTTTAAAGTTAATCAAACTAAAAAGTAAAAAATCATTGTTAACATAAGAATAAAATGACTGACGAGAAAATGAATGTCACTGTTCTAAAAGCGTGGGGTGCTCGATATCAATCGTTATAATTTTTCACCAGTTTCATTCCGAAATGTAGAGTTAGTTAAAAATGTCATACAAAGCACCCCACGCTTTTAGAACAGTGACATTCATTTTCTCGTCAGTCATTTTATTCTTATGTTAACAATGATTTTTTACTTTTTAGTTTGATTAACTCTAAAAGCGTGTTTTTTTAGTTTTTTTAAGTTATTAATTTTTAAATTATCTACCTAATTCGTTTAATATTACATACATACATATATATACATATTATCATCATCATTGGCTCAACGGTCCCAGGGTGGGCCAAGGCCGTCTGTCTACAGGCAGAAATCGAAACAGGAGATGTTATCTTTTTTACGGTGTAGGGTTGTCAGCCTTACTCCCAACGCTCTTACAGTCATAGTAGACCGGTACCTACGGTTTAAAGTGCATTCCGAACCACTACAAACATCCATTGCATCGCTGGGAATCGAACCCGAAACCTGTAGCATCGTGAGCCAGAACGCCAGTCACTCGGCCATCAGGCTCCCTCATATATATATAAATATATATATATATATATAGGTGGAAGTGGTATTTAACTGGTATTAATCCATGCCAAGGCGGGTTGAAGCTGTGTTGCGCGCCAAAGGTGGGCCAACTCGTTATTGACAGGTGGCCATAATGTTTTGGCTCTTGAGTGTATATATAGACTCTTTATGAATCTCTGATGTCGAAAAAGACCTGATAATTTTCGTATATAGTCTTACGATACTAAGCATTTTTTTAAAATGTGTGAGTGTGAAAGAATATTCTAAAAGAGAAATTGCTCTTTCTAGCAGTTATAGAGAGCAGTTATGAATTTCGAATGTTACATTTTCCTTTATTCTTTACCTCCTAGGAAGGTAACGAAAACGATATTGATAAAATTCTTGGAAATTAACAGAAGAAAAGTAGAATAAAAAATTCTCCTAGCTGTGCATTACTATATTCTAAGCATTTTTTTCCCGCTAAAATGAGGGATATATTCGTCATTAAAATTTATCTTAGCAAACAAACACAGTTATAATTAAGGACATTCAATAAATAGTTATCGATTAGTTAATCCATTTTAGGCATATATTTTTTTATCATAGCTAAAAAAATAATTCTGTGAAATTAGATGACGAAATCACAAGCACTTCATTCTGAAAAATACCAAAACTACTGATAAACTTAGTATATGACTTTTACATTATTTTCAAAATTCCTTTATACACGCAAATGTTCCAATGTTCTAAACGCCATTCCAAAATAACACAAATGTTCTTAATAAATACTTAGTTAAAAAATAAATAATTTTCTACAATGTAAATTACTAATGTATCTACTTTAAATATTTTCAAACATCAGCTTAATTATGAAAAACATATTTATGGCTTCTTGATTATGACAAAAAAATCACAATATTCTTAGTCGTTATCCCGTATCATCCGTATGATGGTACGGGATAATTAAATTATTTAAATATTTTTATGCAACATTTCCTTGATATGTGTGGCTCAGAAATCATTTATGGTTATATAACGGGGAACAGCAACAGACAAGCAAATGAATGAAGTCCAAGCAGACGGAATGAAACATAATGATGGTCGGTGAGTTTGAATTCAGTTATTTGGATATTTAATAGCTTTTACTCGTGATTTTAAATATATAATTATCTCTAGCCATCTAATTTGTTGCAATTTAGAGACATAATTTACGAAAAAACCTTTCTATTATGTTTGCTGTGAAACTTTTAATAATTTATAACCGTGTTTCCTCCTACGGGGTTCCGATGATTCTGCGACCTGATGGTCAATTGACTAGCGCTCTGGCCTTTGGAACCACAGCTTTTACGTTCGAATCTTGGCATATATGTAAGTTTACACCGGTTTAAATAGATTCATCCCGGTCGAACCTACAGTTTTGTTAGACTTCTCTACCAATCTAACAAAAGCTGAACTTTTGAAGTGGGTGTCTGGGGTGTTTTACATACAAAACGCAGTAACGGGACGTTACTTTAAATAAAGCCATTTACTGATACATTATTTTACAATGATATTTATATTAATTGTTAAACATTCACAACCATTTCGTATCGCTGCTTGACGCAGCCTTTCTCAGTCTCACTCCTCTTTCGTGTCGACTAGCGTTCTCTTTTCTCTTTTTCAATCTACGGGGTCCTGTCCCCTTCTCGTGGGATCAGAGTTCAAAGTTCAATACACCCCCCACTTTGTAAACAGGCTCTGTCAAAGACAAGTAACTATCGCCGCCTGCTGATTACGACACAAACAAATCCTATATATATGTTTGTGAGTGGTTCGGAATCCACCTTAAACTGTAGATCCCGGTCTAATTAGCCCAAAGTATGCACAAAATTACCGTAGAGTGACAAACCAATCCTCCTACGCACTGCACCCTGTGGTTTCCAGGAGAAATGGTCAGTAGGTTGAGATTTTCACAGGAGAGGAGGTACAGCGTAATCGTGCTTCTGCTGAGAAACGCAGAGTTTATAATCTCTCATCCCGAGAGGAAATACATTTAACGCAGTACTGCGTAATAGTTGGCCTACAAACTCTCACCCGAAGAGGAAGTATATTTCGTCCTTCCAGCGCGTATCTGAGTATCTTTGTTTTCGGCTCAGAAGTGGAATCCTTCCACGAATCTAAAATTGTATGTCTTTAAATGTGGTTAATATTGTATGTGTGTTGTGTTTGTGCGTGTGTAAATAAAGCTGTGAGTTTTAAAACTCGTGTCTCAACCCATCCTCACCCAATTACAATATGCTTCTTAATCAGTTTCATCGAAATATTTAAATACAAAAATCCGAGAAAAGAATAATACAATGTCCGAAGTGCCTATTAACAGCAGCACCGAAACTAAATATTGTAAACCTAAACATCAGTCGGCCAAGACAATCAATAAGCAGATAAAAACATGTAGAAATATATGGAGACAAACAAATATCCATGGAATTAACAAAAATCTATTAAAACATGTAGTTATAGCATCCTGAAATACTTAGCTTCAGAATATTATAATCCATGTTATTTCTGCCCACTAGATAATTGGTTTCATCCAAACATATTAAGTGACACATTCCGATAGCATTGAGGAATACATAACGAATAAAGTGTTTCAAAACTCCACTTAAAAAATTACAGAGATAATAAGGAGAAAAGTGTGATAAGAAGGAGAAATAGTGTACATCGGTCGGAACCCATATGAACGCATGCCCGGAAATGTGTAGGTGGTGCAAAAAAGCAGGGTTCAAAACCGTCATAAAGAGGTTCTTCATTTAAGCTTCGGGCGTTGTACGGTAAACGTGCATCGACTCACGAATGGTGCTATTAGAGGGTATGCACTCTGTATGTGGACTAGCGGATGATAATGCACTAGCCGCACAACGACTGTATCGGAAAACGTGCCCAAATCGACGTGACGTACAGCATGTTTTAGTATGTGCACAACATTACCAAATTCATTTAGAACTTAGGCATGTTGATAGAATTGATCTAATTATGGATCGTTCAGCAGGAGAATGTAGTTATACCAAATGATAAAGATCGAATCGTACACCCACAATGGTGAATACTGTTCGAATCCGCAAAACTTCAGGTACTTTTGAATGTTAGGTAATCTATGCTTGCCAAAGACGATGCTACCTCACTGTCAGGGATCGGAACTGTTAACCCCTCGTATGAAACCGTAACGCTTTGTCTACTACTTTTTCAACTCTCGTATTAAAGCACCAAATGGTCCAGAATGGCCGAGTGTTTAGCGCTCTGGCTCTCGGTGCCACGGGTTTCTGGTTTGAGTTCCGGTGGTGCCATAGATGTTTGTAGTGGTTCAGAATCCCCTTTAAGCCGTAGGTCTCGGTCTCATATGACTGTAAGAGCGTCACGGAGTCAAGTCAGACTTTTACCTACGGGTGCTCTATCCCAAATAGAAGTTGCACTCTTTCCCCCCATCCATGAGTAGACTACTCATGGAGTGTTCAACCTGCACTGCAGGACACTGAGGATTAGACACAACAACAAGTACCAAATACACTTTATTGTCTTGTATTCTAACTCTGTCCTCATATCTTTTTGTTTCCTCCTTAAATCATTTCCGTGCATGTGTTCCGTACATGTCCAAGTTTTTGAGTGGAGTTTGGCAGGATCATATATGCATATTGGCAGGATCCCCGATTAAAATTAACTTTTACGTAAGTTAACGTAATGTTTTAACAAAATTCAAATATTATGATTTGAGTTCGAATATCAATATATCATTATATCTATATTATTTATATATATTTGGGTTGATATATATAAATGATGTACAGATAGATATTGTTCACAAATTCCTATTTGAAATCCCACAAATAAGTTAGACGTAATGCATACTGCCAGGATCACCGATCATTCATACATCTCAATTATAGCACAGGCCAGTTGTGATGAAATGTTGAAGAATCGTTATCTTCCGCGGAGTGGAACTGTGTGGCATGCCCTTTGAGATTTCAGCGTGCGTGCGACTTCCTGCTTTCTCTGTCATCGAGTACGCAGTCTGGTCTCCTCCCACAATTCGAGACGCGGCCTTGACAGCAGACAGCAGAGAAATACCCCCTTCCTCAACGATCCTTTTTTTCTCTCCAGTGAGATTTCTTTTGTCAAGAGATACCGAAATCGTGTCTCGCGGTGTCACGCCCAATTAACCTCCAAACGGAATTATCGATTTTACCATCGCGCACAGCTTAGATTCAATTTCGATGAGACAGAGATGTCTATATTTTCCCACTCTATAGGTGATTACGTGCAGTGACGGGATTTAGGCTTATGCCCGCGAGGCCCGGGCCTAAGGCGGTAAATTTTTAGGGCGCCAAAATTTTCGACACGGCAAAAACTTGAAATCAATTTTGTTTTTCATCAACTGTAAGACCGAATTTCAATGCTTCTTTTCTTGCTTTGACAACCTCAAGATGTCAATATTTAAAGGGTGGAATTATTTTTTTAAATAAATAACCGTGTAAGTAGTAAAATTTAAAATATCTAACAAATAGGTATTAAAAATAGCATAAGAATTTTATGCGGATTTTTCGTAAAGTAAGAAACAAATATATTATATGATTAGTTAGATAGATATGATTCATTTCTTAATTAAAAGTAATTTGTTCTAAATTATATGTTTAGTTGTTATACCAAAAAAGAATATATATATATTTAATTCCTGCCTAAATTCAATACCTAAATTTAATTCTAATTCATTATTACTATTCGTATTATTATTATTATTATTATAAGGGTGTCAAATTAACCTGGGTATAAGGCAGCATCGAACCTAAATCCGTCAATGATTACGTGCGAAGCAAACACTGTGAAATGGCTTCGTTTTTTTTTTCAATGTCATTATCAAGTATGTCTTTTTATGCCATCAAAGATATTTTCGAAATGAGAGCCTGATGGCCGGGTGGCTAGCGCTCTGGCGCTCGGTACCACAGGTTTTGCGTTTGAGTTCCAGCGGGGCTATGGAGGTTTTTAGTGGTTCGGAATCTACTTTAAACCGTAGCTCCCCGTCTAATAGGATCGTAGAGAGTTGTGGGAGGTAGTGTTACTCGCATATACCATCAAAGATATCAAGTAAATTTCATTTTCTATAATATATATTTTCGCATTTTCCAAATGGGGGCCTGATGGCAGAGTGGCTAGCACTCACATTTGACTGTAAATCGGCTTCATTTGCCTGTAAATCGTTGTGAGGGTAGTGTTACTCAAGTTCTTAGCATATCTTCCAGCTACATGTGCCTCTTGGGTAGAGTGACAACGTTGACAGCCCTTGCTTATGGTATAAAGATTAACTGTTTCTGTATTGCAGTTGCATTAGAACAACAACGTATTTTCCAAATAAAAGTAGGTTTCCAGCTGATACTAAAATTTCACGTCGTAGAACGCCAGCCAATCGGAAGCCTCAGTGGACTCATCATCAGTTTTCCCATTGGCTGGCATTTTACAGTGTAAGAGTTTAGTCCACCTTAAGAATTAGAATATTAAAAAGAACATATATGAAGTTTTTATTTTGTACGAAACATATTTCTAACACACTTTTCTACGATGTATATGTATATAGGGTGTCTAGGCTAAATTTAAATAAAAAACAATGATTTATACTGCGATATAAAAGTACTGTGCCGTCTAAAGGGATTTGCCCTGAGTTTTTTGTTGCGTAGACGCACTATCAGAATAGCTATTGATAGTACACATACTTACTAACGCGCTAAATTGTATAAAAAACAACATAATTTACTCTGGTGAGTGCTGTTTCGTGATGAACTTGCCTTACATGTTTACAAAGAAGTTAATAGACATAATTGCAGAGTTTAGGTTAATGAAAATTCCTACAAATTAATTACAAATCAATAAAGACACAACACGAGCCGATGTATTGTTAGGAATACCTAAATATGGAATTATTCGGTAGAACTGACAACGAAAGAACACATTTACCTTTTTCATAGATTCATATAGCGGCCTGATGGCTAACTGGCTATCGCTCTGGACCTTTGGTACCACAGGCTTCAGGTTCCAATCCTGGCGGTGGCATGGATGTTTGTGAGTAGTTCGGGATCCACGTTAAACTGTAGGTTCCGGTCTAATTAGCCCAAATTGTGCACAAAATGGCAGTAGAGTGACAAACCAAAACCATAGATTCTTAGAAATTCCATTTTTCGGCCAGGCAGCAATTTACTATACTTTTAGTCAGAGCCACTTTAATGCAGCTAAAATTTTTAAACAATCATTAATTGAAAGCCTTTATTTTCACCTTTAGCATGGATATGCTTTCTCTCTAAAGCACTCTTGCGCTTATGTTTATGCTCTCTGTCTGAAGTACTCTTGGGCTTATCGATATGCTTTCTCTTTGAAGCACTCTTGGGCTTATGGATATGCTTGCTCTCTGAAATACTCTTGGATGTGCTTTCTCTCTGAAGCATGCTTGGGCTTATCGATATGCTTTCTCTCTGAAGCACTTTTGGGCTCATGGTTATGATTTCTCACTGAAGCGCTCTTGGTCTTATAGAGATGCTTTCTCTCTGAAGCACTTTTGGGCTTATGGATGTGCTTTCTCTCTTCCTCTTTTTAATTTATTCATATTCAGCTCTCTTGGCTTATGGGTAAGCTTTATCTTTGAAGCACTCTTGGGCTTATTGATATGTTTCTCTCTGAAGCACTCTTTGGACTTATAGATACGCTTTCCCTCTGAAGCAGTTCTTGGATTTATGGATATGCTTTCTATCTTCCTCTTTTTTAATTTCTCCACATTCAGCTTAAATAATGGAAAGTTCCGAAGCACATAGTTTGTCGAGTTTCTATTTGAACTTTTCGCGGTCCTGAATAATAACAGCATTAAATAATATTCCTAATTTTCGATTAAAACTAATCTTCCTATTAAACGGAATTTCCTTGAAATAGAAATACTAAAATAACGAATTCCTTGGAAAAGGTTTCACCCCCCCTAATTGTACTAGTACTATTCTTACTCCTTTACCCATCCAGTTATTGCTAAAAAGTTAGAGAACCACAATATTTTTTTTTTCAAAAAATATCATACATTTTATTGTGTGGTTACAACTTAGCAAGCAAATTAGATTGTAGAAAAATCTTTCCTTACAAAAACAAAAACAAAATTACCATTTTCTAAATATATTTCTTCTACATCATTTACTAAAATAAATGGCTTTTTTAATTTGCTAGTTATCTAAAACAACATCAATCAACATCAATACGAAAATTATTGTATAAAGACACAAAAAAATGGAGGCTACAAATTAATGATTTGTTCATTAAAGGCGTTTTATTATATAATAAAACGCAATAAAAAGAACGCATTATATTTCAAAAAGGAAAAATTTGAATTCAAACCAACAAACATCGTTAATATAAAATGATAATTTTAAATTAAATTTAGAAATGATTTTTTTTAAGTCGTAGTGATAAAATTCAAGGTTGTTGAAAAGATTCTAATATTTAATAAATCAAAGATATCAAACCAATTTCAATAATAATATGTTATTTATGTTAATTTATTGTTCCAATGTTAATTTATTGTTATAAGTATAACATTAAAATAAAGACAATTTCTTCTTTAAATAATTAATTTCCCATTAAAATAATTCTTCATGTATTATTTATTTGACAATATGAATAACAAACGTTCATTAATAACATTCAAACAGGAAATGAACCGGTAATCGGTAATTCTATTAAATTCTTACATTATTGAAAAGACAAACATAAATTCTTTGTTTCTAAAATTTTGAATTAAATCTGTTAGTATTGGTTAATAAATAAAAACATTTGCTTTAAAATTAACCTAGAAAATCTGTAAAACGATAAAAGATCACTAAAATTCATGAATTAAAATTTGGTATCAATGTTTTATTACTTTCCATGCTCATTCGCTGAGTATTTTAAATTAATCCCATACATTGCAGTTTTGAATATTGTCTTATGTATTAACATTTATTTTATCGTCTTAAGTATTATTATTTATTTTATCGTCTTATGTATTAATATTTATTTTATCGTCTTATGTATTAATATTTATTTTATCGTCTTAAGTATTATTATTTATTTTATCGTCTTAAGTATTATTATTTATTTTATCGTCTTAAGTATTATTATTTATTTTATCGTCTTAAGTATTATTATTTATTTTATCGTCTTAAGTATTATTATTTATTTTATCGTCTTAAGTATTATTATTTATTTTATCGTCTTAGTTATTATTATTTATTTTATCGTCTTAAGTATTATTATTTATTTTATCGTCTTAAGTATTATTATTTATTTTATCGTCTTAAGTATTATTATTTATTTTATCGTCTTAAGTATTATTATTTATTTTATCGTCTTAAGTATTATTATTTATTTTATCGTCTTAAGTATTATTATTTATTTTATCGTCTTAAGTATTATTATTTATTTTATCACCTTATGTATTAATAGTTATTTTATCGTCTCATATATTAATAGTTATTTTATCGTTTTATGTATTAATATTTATTTTATCGTCTTATGTATTAACATTTATTTTATCGTCTTATGTACTAATATTTATTTTATCGTTTTATATTTGATTCTTATAAATGTTTTGTTCGTGTTAAATTAGAAAAAACTGATATGAAGATAAAATATATATTTTGGAAGCAAAAGTTTTGTCCGTAATATCCTATTTAGATTGAAACACTTTTTAAAACTTGGTTAACTATTTTTAAGAAGAAAAAATTGAAATTATATGCGATATAAATTTATTCATAATTTGATGAAAATACAATGTGAAGGATTTTAAAATGAATTTTTGTTCTATCATTATATTTATCCAATTAAAATTTTAATTTATAGCCTATAATCATTTGAAATAATCGTAACATTCGTTGACATGATTATTAATAGAACAGAAATTTTTAAAATTACTTAATGAATTGTAATTAATTATTTAAAAATTATTTAATTAAATTAAAATAATTATTAAAAAAATTATTTAATTATTTATTTAAAAAATTATTTAATTAATTATTAAAAAATTATTTCATTAACTGTAAAAATTATTATTTAAAAAGTGTTTAATTAAATTTAATTATATTTTTTATTAAAAATAATTTCATTAAATGTAAAAATTATTATTTAAAAAGTATTTAATTAAATTTAATTATTTTTTTTATTAAAAATTATTTCATTAAATGTAAAAATTATTATTTAAAATGTATTTAATTAAATTTAAAAATTATTATTTAAAAAATATTTTTAGAAGTTATTTTTAAAAAAAAATTTGTAAATATTTATTACTTGCATTTACTGAAAATGCAGTAAATAAAATAGTAAATAATATATATTAATACTTCTATATTTGAATTCGTTTTTATTTTTATTTGAACGAAGATTTAGCTTATAGAAATTGGCAACCGTTTATCTTTCCCCAAAATAATCTTCGATTTAATAAAATAAGTACAACAAAACTTTATTTATAAATGTAAATATAAAAAAAATATTTAATAAATTTAGTCAAAGTAAATACAGTAGAGAATATTTTTTTTTTGTAAGACCATTCTTCAAAAACTACGATCACAAATATACGCATTTATATTGTAACAAAGCAAACAAAAAAACAAGCATGATGTTTTTAGTGGAAAAAAAATATATTTCATTTACATTAAAATTAAAAGTAAGTAAGTAATTGATTGCAAACCTGACGAAAACATATAATTTTATGTTTTCATGCTTTTAAGTGTGGTGAAATTTTAATTTCTACGCATTAAATGTTTTTTGCTGTACCATTTCAAGGTCATTCTAACTTTTTTGCAGTCATTCAGACCTCTAAATTATATAGCTGCAGAGCAGATAAGAATGTTTTACAAGTAGCTCGAACTCTCTCAAGCATGGAGACAATTTTGATCATTTTGTTTTGGTCTTTATCAATACTGAAAGACATTATATAAGAAAATAAAATTTACATGTAACGAAATTAACGTCGTAGTTTAAAATTTATGTCATGTTTTCTTGACATGGAAGGCGTACGATGCAAAGTTGTCATCTAGTGGTTTAAAATTTGATATTTGAATGCTATTTTTTGGTATATTTTCCTTAGATATTAGAATATCGAGAATAAATGTCAAAATAAAATTGGAATAATAAATGATAATATCAATGTCAAAATAATATAATAAACTGTGATATTTGTATGTACAAGAGTAGTTACTTTCTGCTATTACAACAAATATATTTGCTCTAAAATCCTAAAGCATATAATCTAAATATAACAATATTAATAAAATAATATAATAAAATTTAATATTTGTATGCACAAGAGTAATTAGTTTCTGTTATTACAATAAAAATGTTTGTTCTAGAATTCTATAGCATATTATCTAAATACAACGATATTAGCAGTTAAACAATATTAGCAAAATAATATAATAAAATATAGTATTTGTATGCACAAGTGTAAGATTGAGATTCAATAAAATTGTTATTGCAATAAAATAGTTTGTTTTGAAATTATACAGCATATTATCTAAATATAACAATATTAACAAAATAATATTAAAAAGTATGGGCCTGAATGGTCTAGTGGCTAGCGCTCTGGCGCTCGGTACCACAGGTTTCGGATTTGAGTCCCGGCGGTGGCATGGATGTTTGTAGTGGTTCGGAATCCACTTTAAACCTTAGGTCCCGGTATAATACGGTCGTAGAGCGTTACGGAGGTATTGTTACTCTGCGTCCGTCGGCTATCTTCAAGCTACACGCACCTCCTGGGTAGTGCTAAGTGAGTAACGTCTGTGCAGCGCTTGCCTTAAGGCATCAAAGTCAATTGTGTAAGTGTTTGCCAGCTGCATTAGAACAAAAAAAAAATTAAAAAATATAGTAAATGTATGCACAAGAGTAGTTAGTTTCTGTTATTACAATAAAACTGTTTGTTCTGGAATTCTACAGCATATTATCTAAATCAGGGGTGGCCAACCCGAGGCACTCTTTGAACATTTTTCCTGCCCTTGAGATTTATCTCACTTTTACAAAATATATTTATTTTATAATGGCCAATAAAGTAGTGAAACCAATGTATTAAAAATTACATTATGTGCGCACCATATATTCAAGAATTAACTTTCGAAATTATGAAAAAAAATTAACTTTGATTTTATAATAATATTCTTGCGCGAAAAATTATCGCGCTAGTAAAATAAATATTTTTTAATTGTTTCATTTTTGTATTTCATTTATGTTTGTATATTTTTTGTATTTCATTTATGTTTGTATATTTTTTATATTTCATTTGTATAGTTATATATTTCTTTGTAATGTGCGCTTAGTATCCTTATTATTATATTATTTATGTTTACATGTAAGAATAACAGTAAACACAAGAATAATAGCTCATTATGTTTCAATTTTTCTCTCCAAAAAAATGTCTATAGTGAGTCTAAATCTAATATGGGGATACATAATTTCACATGGGGATAAGTAATTTCCGCGGAATTAGGATGCATTTTCGGGGCCTGAATGGCCGAGTGGCTAGCGCTCTGGCGCTCGGTGCCGCAGGTTTCGGGTTCGAGTCCCGGCGGTGCCATAGATGTTTGTAGTGGTTCAGAATTCACTTTAAACCGTAGGACCCGATGTAATAGGATCGTAGAACGTTGCGGGGGCATTGTTACTCCGCGTCCATGGCTTATCTTCTAGTTACACGCGCCTCCTGGGTAATGCAAAGTGAGTAACGTCTGTGCAGCGCTTGCCTTAAGGCTTCCAAGACCAAGCTGTCTAGTGTTTGCCAACTGCATTAGAAAGAAAAAAAAATGATGCATTTCCAAAGTGACCCGCAAGATCATTTTGGGTTGGCCACTCTGATCTAAATATAAAATTTTTTCTCAATTAAATATTGAGAAAATATTTTTTTAATATTTTATTTAAAAAATTTTTTTTTTCATTCCTCGGATGATAATTGTTTGATAAGCAAATATAATGTACTTGCGAAATTTGTGATGAGATTTTTTGAAGTCATAAACATAATATTTTTTTAACTACTCGAAATATCTGGCAACGCTGCTTCAAGCCAAACGAGTTTTAATTAAAACGACCTCAGTGATTTGTGAGATACGGATAACATTTACAGTTAGACAAGACTTCCGCTTGTAACTTAGAACTCAACATTAAAAAAAAACCATCTCGCCAGAGAATGAATTTAATTCCTGCTAGATAAAACAAACAAAAAGCAGGTGGCTTTCACCACAGACAAGACTGATCGCGTCTGGCGAAATTAATAAAAAAATAATAAAAAATAAAACCTTGTCGTATTTCCGGAGTACTTTTAACCTAAGCAATTAAATTGTCATCTGGACATTATTTCTGTTGTCACACCCACCCTGTAACAGACGCACTGATTCAAAAAGACCTTTTCTTTCCTTATAAGCATTTGTCATCGGTTTTTTTTTTTTTTTTTCTTTTCTTTCATTTTCTTTTTCGTTTTCCTTTTCTCTATCGCCTTGTCCTTCGCAAAAAGTTTATCACACAAGTTTGAAGTGTTTATTTATTATAGCTTCGCCAAAAAAGAGTGCTGAGAACTTTGGCGTAATTAAATTGGTTCGCATGATTTGCATCTGATTGGAAATTTAAATAACCTTTGTGAATAGAGTTTGGTTTTGACATAAATGGATAAACAAGGCTACTAATTTTGTACGCCAAGTAATGCATACAAAGTATTTTTCGTCCATTTTGCGGTTTGTACAATAGCAATTGAAAAACAACGACAAAAATTGTATTCTTTAAAAAAAGTATGTTTATATGTAGAAATTAAATTTTTTTCTCTAAATTTATTATTATTTTAACTGGTGTGTAATATAAAAAAACCGAAGAAAAATTCTTAATTATAATTGAATTTAAAAAAAATTTAATGTTGGGTAATAATGTATTATAATACTTTAGCAAAAGAATGTAGTGTGCAGGTTGGGCAACCAGATAGTAATTGGGTGTGGTTGGGTTGAGATACTTGAGGCACAAGTAGGAAAACTCACAACTATATTTACACATATACACCATACACATACAATTAGATGTGTACAGTAACACAAAAACAATTAATTATAGATTGGTGGAAGGACTTCATTTCTTAGCCAAAAACCCGAAACTTCACTTATGCGCAGGATGCGCGAAATATACTTCCTATCAGGGTGAGAGTCTCTCAGCCAACTAAACGTTTCTCAGGTAAGTGTGTGGTTGCGCTGTACTTCCTCTTGGGTGAGAACCTGGATGGCTACTAACTATTTCTCTTGAATGCCACAAAGAGCCCCTAATCAAATTTAATCAAATATCAAATTTCGATATTTTATTTTAATAGGATTTTAAAAATTATTTCATATTTGATGGTCGATATTTAATTTATTTATTAAATTTCGCGACTCGTGGCTCATTGGCAACGTGCGTTGTTGGTAAGCATTAGGGCGGAGGTTCCACCTGCTGGCAGCTTTGTTTTAGACACTGTTCTAAAAGACGAGGAGATTCGATGGCGTTTATGATATTCAGCATCTTGACTTGTGAGTAGGACTACCTGGTCGGAGTTTTCTGGGTTGTCTCCGATACGATACGCAAATGCGGGTAATTCACCCTAAAATTCCTCTCTCAAGGCCCTCTTTCTTCAGCGTTACGGAGCCAAGTTAAACTTTTACCTACGGCTGCAAAATCACAACAGATGCCCCCCCTTTCTCTCTTTCCATGAAACCACAACGGATTTTTGGAGTTGGATTAGATGTTGCTGTCTACCAAGTGGGATAAGAAACAAATATATATTTATTTTCCCTTTTTATTCACCCACCCCCATTAAAAAAAAAAAAAAAAATTCTGAAAATTTCTAAATTTTGCTTGTTATAGAATTTAATATTATATATTGATTTAAAAAATGTAAACAACTATAAACCCTTACTGCTTACTGGTTAACCGATCTAAACGTTCACATTTAACTGTACCAAAATTTTATATTTAAAATAAAATCGTCTGATGATCTTGAGTGCTTTGTTAAATTATTAGATATAATTAATTTTTATTGTCAATCCTATTAAAATTAATTTTAATAATTATCCGATTAAAATTAATTAAGTGAATAAATTATCATTAAATGCTAATATCAGTTTGAAGAAGATTAAATAAATTAGCAGTCGGAATCGAATAAATAAACTCAAAATTACTTCAAATGATTTAGTTCATTTTCTTTTGGAATCAATAAATAAAAATGGCGGGAGAATTCCACCCTCCAAAATTCAGAATCCATTATTTATAAATTTGTGAATTAAATTCAAATTGTTTTACGTGCTTCAAATTATCTATCAAGTATTTCATTCGAAGAAATGTGAATGAAGTAATCATAATGACCTTTTGAATTGTCGAAAGAGATTATCATCCGTAATAAGCAGTTTCTTCAAATGCATCATTTAATAAAGACATCCAATTCAATTTAATGATCATCATCAAATCATTAGGTTAAAAAGCCTCCAATTATGCAATTACATTCCTTCTTTGCCATTTTTTTTTTGTCATCCGCCATTTTGACGACATAGCTTTATCTTCTAAATTAAGAAAAGTGAATGCAAATGATGCTACAGTTTTTAAAAAAATTTTTTACTGTTTGGTTTCATTTCAAAGTTAATCTTTAAGATGCAGAGACGTATAGTTGGATTTATATTTCTAAAATTGTTATGGTGTTTAATATATCCTATGACCGACTCGTGTCTCAGAGGCAACGTGCGCCGCTGGTGAGCATTTAGGCTGAGGTTCAATCCGCTGGTGGCTTTGTTGTAGACACTGTTTCAAAAAACGAGGAATCTCGATGGCATTAGTGGTGTTCAGCCTTTTGCCTCATTAGTCGGACTACCTAGTGGAAATTTTTTCCGGGTTTTCTCCCATACGATACGCCAATGCGGGGTAGTTCCTGCTTTAACGTCTTCCCAGAAGGCACTGTCTTCCTTCTTCAGCTACACAGAGTCAAGTCAGACTTCTACCTACGGGTGCTCTATCACAACAGAAGCTCACGAGTTCTTGGGCTTGATGTTGCTGTCTGCCAAGTGGGATAAGAAACAAACGACAAGAACATATATCCTATTCTAATGTTCTTTTTAATACGCTTTTATTAGCTTCACCTGTATGTTTGTATGTTTGTATGTAACTCACTTTTTGGGCTCGATGTTGGGACTGATGGCGCCATCTACTGGCGAGTCAGTCAACTGATCAAACCCTACTTATTTTGTATAATTATTTTGTTTAATCTTAATTCCTTTTGTTTTATTTTACTTTTATCTTAAAATTCTCATTTTTTTTAACTTTAACCTTTTTATTTTTGGGCATCGTCAACGAACTCTTAATTGTACCGATAGCTTTAGCTTTTTTGATCTCATGCTTTAATTGTTCTCAAGCAGATGTTTTTCCTAAATTTTAAATTCATTTATTTATTTTTAATTACTTCTATTCATTAATTTAAGAAACTACAATTTATGCTAATGTTTCAATTAATTTAAGATGTGGAGGTTTTGTGATTCTTAAAACCACCAAGGAACATCATAACCGGTACGCCCGTTGCCCAGCTTTCTTTCACCCCGGGTAGAAATTCAGTAATATCCGCGATCGAATTGCGCTCTTCCTATTGGCCGAAAATTTCCGTGGCTAAAAAGAGGCGGATCTCAAAGGCATAGGAGTGCGATCATGTCGAATTGCGCTCTTCCTATTGGCCGAAAATTTCGGTGGGCAAAAAGTATATAAACTTAGCGGATAATCGGCCAAGGTACCGTCTCTGCATAATTTGCACCAGACCTAGACTTTAGTCATCCTTTCTAGCAGCAATTACTCTACTTTGTAGTATATTCCAACTTTTTTATATTATTCTTTTTTTTGCTTATATTAATTGTATTGTACTTAGCTTTTTTAGTATTTTTTCATTAATTTTTATTTGCATTGTATTTCTCATAAACTTTTAAATTTTTTATTCCTTAATTTTACTTTTTCTTATTTTATTCTTGTAAATATATAATTTTCATGCCTATATAATTCATGCCTTATACATATATAATTTTCATGCTTATCAATGTGTATCAGACTAAAAAGTAAAAAATAAATTAATAGTTTAAAAAAACTAAAAAATACGCTTTTAGAGTTAATCTATCTAAAAAGTAAAAAATAATTGTTAACATAAGAATAAAATGACTGACGAGAAAATGAATGTCACTGTTCTAAAAGCGTGGGGTGCTCAATATCAATGGTTATAATTTTTCACTAGTTTCACTCAGAAATGCAGAGTTAATTTTAAAATGTCATACAAGCACCCCACGCTTTTAGAACAGTGACATTCATTTTCTCGTCAGTCATTTTATTCTTATGTTAACAATTATTTTTTACTTTTTAGATAGATTAACTCTAAAAGCGTATTTTTTAGTTTTTTTAAACTATTAATTTATTTACTCTCCGCCCTCCCCACAAAAAAATAATACATAAATGTGTTATACATTTCGTCAAGTGTTCTTTTTTATCATGTTATTTTTAATGCCTTTTCATGAAATTTTTTATTGTGAAATACTACTCTTTTACACTGCCTGTACAATAGATAGGCAAATATGTAACAGATTCAGCATTATCCAGGATAAACCACTTGACTGGTCTGTGTATTTGCACTGTACTCATCTTGAGGCTACCGCAATTTGAAACGAACAGTTCTGTCAAATGGTGACATATGGAAGTTTTTGATTATACTCAATTTATCACATCCAGCGGACATAATATTTTTCTATTAACCCTACTCAAATGATTGCTCTCTCCAGTGGAAACTGCTTTGCGTTGCTAATTAATATGAGGTGTGAGAATTCTCGCCGAAGTGTAAAATTTCATCGAGTTTCAATGTCCCAATGTAAGCGTTTTTGACCCAGAAGATTGGAGGATCGTTTCACCTGCTCCAGGTTCCTGTGTGTGTCCTATATAAAGTGTGAGTATTCCCGCCAAGGTGTAATTTTGTCGAGTTTCAATGATCGAACTTGAGAGCGTTTTTGACCCATGATATAGGGAAGCTTTTCATCTGGTTCAGATGCCTGAATAGGCTAATTAATATGAGGTGTGAGAATTCTCTCTAAGGTGTTATTTTGTCGAGCTTCAATGACCTAACGTAAGCATTTTTCACCTAGAACGTCGGGGACCGCTTCATCTGGTTCAGATCCTTTTATAGGCAAAATATTATATTGTTCACATTTCATACTTCGTACCGCAACAAAATTAAAGACCTCCAACTAATAATATGAGTCACATGAAACACAAACTATTATTTAAAGAAAAAAAACAGTATTTATTTAATTAGATTTACGAAAGCTATGAATTTCTTTGGACTTGATGAGGTCTGATAATTCAAACATGTCATAGTCTTTATTTTTGCTGAGTTTTAAATTCAATATTTCCTTCGATATATACAATATATTATTAATTATATTCCTGTTCACCCATAGGTAAATATTATTCATAACCATTGCTTCATCCATAGAACATTCATTTGTCTTCATCAGTAAAGAAATGACGATAGCTAACAACAGAAGCAAGAGGCCACTAAAGTTATATTGCGCACATGTGGATAGCGTGTAAAGTAAATCGTGCGATTTATCTTACGAACTATCCAGTAACTCCTCAATTATCGCGCAATTCATTAAGTCGAGCTTCTTCAGTTTAGTTTCTTAATTACAATTGCTACATTACTTGATAGTGTTCATTGCCTTACGTACATTTATTTCTGATATTCTGTTAACTTATTTTAATACAATTAATTTTTTAATTGCAGTTTTGCTTAAGTCACTTAAAAATTATTTTACGCAAGTGAGTTCATTGACATATAAGATATCTACAGTACACGATTTATTGGCAAAAGTATCTATGAAACTTCTTTTCCTACGTCGAGGTGGAGGCCATATCGGCCATGAAGCTAAAACGGCCTCCGCTTTCTGGCTATCGGTTTCTGGCTGCCCAATAAAAACCAGCTTGTTGATAATAACAGGCATAATCACAACTAGGCTGCAGTGACGAACTCGTGTCTTGTTCGGTTACCAAAAGGCGTTCCAAGGGACACCACGTGGAGGCGAGAAGACACACCATCCCCCCTCTATGAACCTAAAACGTCTAAAAAACCATTAAAAAGCTGTAACATTTTAAAATCAATTCCATGCGAAAAACGTTAAAAGAAATGCAATTTAGTATTTTATTATCATATTCAAATAAGAGAAATTCGAATAATTTGCAAATACTAATTTATTGTCTCTAAACACATTTGATCAATGTTTTTTCCAACACAATTTGTTGAAAGAGGACAATTGTTGAATTTGTTTGTAAGATAAATTCACTTTCATTATAGCACTAATTTTTTCGATACGAAAAAAAAATTATAATATAAATGGTGATTCACCGTTTTATATAAGCATATTTTTTAAAATCGAAATTAAAGAACTCTTTATTATGTAACAAAAATCTTAATAACCACTTGCCTATATATAACCATATAATTATAGAAATGGCCAACTGAAGTCACATTTTCCTTTAGTGAATATCTCAGTAATTTGAGTCACTTTGGCTAGCTTAACGACCGACTTGTATTAATCGAATCTTTTATGTTATTTTTAATTTTAATGACAGTAATTGTTCCACAATTACATATCAATAATCATAAAATCATAAATTGCACACGGTTTTTTTATCATTTTTGATACAATTTTACATCTGATGGTTTAGCTTCTTGACTGTACTTTAAAAAATTACTGATTGCATCGAATGGATTAACTTCTTAACTATACTTTAAAAGGTTGATGGTAGCAATAGATGTCGTAAAAATTTAACTATACAATTTTCCCACTATTCAACCATAAATTAAAAACAATTCAAATACGAAATCTTGCATTGTTGTAGTTAAAAAATAAATAAATAAAATCCAAAGCTGGCAGTCTATTCACACTTCTTATTTCCACTTTGTCTTTTAAATTTCTGACCTTGCTTTTTTTGACATCTCCAAAAACAACAATATAAAACGTTTGAATGGACATCGCCCCCTTTAACTTCTTAACTACACTTTAAAAGATTATCTATAGCAATAGATGTCGTCAGAATTTAACTATACAACTATACAATTTTCCATCGGATGGTTTAGTTTCTTAACTACACTTTAAAAGATTACCAGTAGCAATAGATGTCGCAACAATTTAACTATACAATTTTCTATCAGATGGTTTATCTTCTTAACTACACTTCAAAAGATTGTTAGTAGCAGCAGATGTCGTAAAACTTTAACTATACAATTTTCCATCAGATGGCTTAGATTCTTAACTATACTGTAACTTAAGATTTCTTAACTATACTTTAAAAGTTTACTGGTAGCAACAGATGTAAAAATTTAACTATACAATTTTCCATCGTATGGTTTAACTTCTTTACTATACTTTAAAAGATTACTGGTAACAATAGATGTCGTAAAAATTTAACTATACAATTTTTCCACTATTCAACCATAAATTAAAATCAATTCAAATTTGCAAATATCAAGAAATCTTGCTAGTTAAAGAAATAAATAAATAAAATTCAACGCTGGTAGTCTATTCACACTTCTTTATCTCCACTTTGTCTTTTAAATTTTTGACCTTGCTTTTTTTCTTGACATCTCCGAAAACAACAATATAAAACGTTCGAATGGACATCGCCACCTTTAGCAGCTTCTTAACTACACTTATTATAAAAGATTATCTGTAGCAATAGATGTCGTCAGAATTTAACTATACAATTTTCCATCGGAGGGTTTAGTTTCTTAACTACACTTTAAAAGATTACTGGTAACAACAGATGTAAAAATTTAGCTATACAATTTTAAATAGGATAGTTTACCTTCTTAACTATATTTTAAAACATTACTGGCATCAATAGATGTCGTAAAAGTTTAACTATACAATTTTATATCAGATGTCTTAGCTCCTTAACTATACTTTAAAAGATTACTGGTAGCAATAGATGTCGTCAAAATTTAACTATACAATTTTCCATCGGATGTTTTAGCTTCTTAACTATATTTTTTAAAAATACTGGTAGTCATAGATGTTGTAAACATTTAACTATACAATTTTCCATCAGATGGCTTAGCTTTTTAACTATACTTTAAAAAATCTGTCAGCAATAGATGTCGTAAAAATTTAACTATACAATTTTTCCAAAAAATCCAATACAAAATATTGCATTGTTGTAGTTAAAAAATAAATAAATAAAATTCAACGCTGGTAGTCTATTCACACTTCTTATCTCCGCTTTGTCTTTTAAATTTCTGACCTTGCTTTTTTTCTTGACATCTCCAAAAACAACAATATAAAACGTCTGAACGGACATCGCCACCTTCACGTACGAAGAACCACCTCTGAGATTAACGACACGGAAACCACCGAATTCCATGTGACATAAACATCAGATTCTGTTACCCGATAAACCAAGAAATCATTCATCTTCATTCATCCGCAGTTTAGTGTCGTCCTCAGAGAATACCTTTCAACAACAATACGAACTGTGGTGATAAAACGGATTCACTGTGGCACGCTTCGTTAACCACACCTAGTCAAGGTTTCGAAATTTAAAGTTCTTGCATCTTTTTTAGTTTGGTTACACTTGAAAAATAGTTATTGTGCTGCTGGTTCTAATAGTAAGCAACTGCCTTGTAGTTTATTTTTGTGTGCGTACTTGTAGTCGCTTTATCAGTTAAATGTCGAAAATTGATTCACGATGTTTGGATTCGCTACCAGATAACCTCAATTTCTATGTGGGAAAGTTTAAACTCATACTGTTTTAGTTGGTGTTTAATTTTTTTTTTTTTCATTCATTCCATTTAATTTTGTTAAATTTGAAGTTAATTTTACATTCATCCTTACTTAATTAATTTTATTTGAATTCGTCACTAGATCTATCAAACAGGAAAAAAAAATATTATAAAGCTAAATAATAATAATAATAGTAAATAAATAATAATAACAATAATAATAAGCAAAATACTTACAAAAAAACGATGAGAAAAGCAGAATTAAGTATTTGTTGTATTTGTGGGCCAAGCCCACGAGCCCGTACGTACTCATGATTGAAGGGGAAGGAAGCAGCTTCTGTTGTGATGGAGCACCCGTAGGTAGAAGTCTGACTTTGGCTCCGTGACGCTCTTACAGTCATAGGAGACCGGGACCTACGGTTTAAAGTGGATTCCGAACCACTACAAACATCCATGGCACCGCCGGGATTCGAACCCGAGACCTGTGGCACCGAGCGCCAGAGCGCTAGACACTCGGCCATTCAGGTCCCACATTTGCTGGTGCCAACGGCACGCGGTGTTCCCAGGTGGTCACCCACCCAAGTACTGACCGCGCCCAGTGATGCTTGACTTCGGTGATCTAACGAGAACCGGTATATTCAGCATGGTATGGCCGTTGGCATTAAGTATTAATACATAATATAAAGTGATCACAGAATATATGTAATATTTTTAAGATAAAAATCATTCTGCAATGATAGAAAATTAATACATACATTTAACGAAAAATTTAATTGTTGCCAGATCTACAATAAATTTATTAAAATATTCTTCCAACAAGCCTTTTTTGTAATCAATCTTACAATAAATTATTATTCTTTAATTTTTATCTGTTTTCACTCTTTTCAGCGATATTCAATTAAATAAATTCACCAAAAATAACAATAAATATATAAAAGAATTTATCAATATATATTTTTTATCAGTCTAACAAATAAGGCACAC
This sequence comes from Caerostris darwini, assembly GCA_021605075.1. Lineage (NCBI taxonomy): Eukaryota > Metazoa > Arthropoda > Arachnida > Araneae > Araneidae > Caerostris > Caerostris darwini. The sequence goes on from BPLQ01001573.1 coordinate 652,344, forward strand.
AATTAAATTCACAAAAATATAACTGCAAATTTGGCCGTAAATAAAATAAATAAATAAATCGTTTGGTCTCTTGTCATAATCGATAAGCTTTAAACATATTGTTTTAATCATTTTCAACGATATATTTACCGGGCAAAGATCCTACTTCATCTCATAGCTATAGACCGATTTCTTTACTTTCTACTTTTAGTAAAATTATTGAACGGGTGATTGCTGATCTGCTTAATCATGAATCTAAGGCTCTGAATATTCTAATATCTCAACAATTTTGTTTTATGCAGGATCTTTCTACCACGCACCAACTGTACAACCTCTCTGAAACCATCAATGAAGGATTTTCATGGAAGCAGGACACTGCAGTAATTTTCCTCGATGTGGCGAAAGCCTTTGATCGGGTTTGGATAAAGGGGCTAATTTATAAGATGATTAACTATAATTACTCTCCATACATTATCAAAATTATCTACAACTATCTTTCTGATCGAAGTTTTATCGTTTCTGTTAACAATACTGATTCTAAAAACTGCAAGATTCTGGTGGGTATTCCTCAGGGATCGATCTTGGGGCCCTTCCTGTACAATATTTTCACTAATGACATTCCACAAGACCACAGAATTAAATTGACACTCTATGCTGATGATACAGCAATTATTACACAGGGAAGGTATTTACACATCATCCAGGTAAACTTACAAAACTACATCAACACTCTTGAATCATGGCTAGAAAAATGGAAAATTAAACTCAATGTCGCGAAAACTGAAGCAGTGCTATTTACCAGGAAAAAAGTCTATAATCCTCCTAACATAACTATTTTTAATACTAACATTTCCTGGTCTAAAGAAGCTAAGTATTTAGGTATAATTTTTGATAGAAGACTAACATTTAAGGCTCATATTAACTACTTGCGCGATAAATTTAATAATGTTTTGCGTAAATTTTACTCTGTCATGGGCAGACATTCTAAACTAACAATTGAACTAAAAACACTAATCTATTTAGCTTATCTTCGTCCGATAATAGCATATGCGAGTCCAGTCTGGGGCTCTACAGCCAAAAGCAATTTTATTATTTTAGAACGGCTTGAAAACAAGGTTATCCGCATGATTGTTGATGCCCCATGGTATTTTAGAAACGCCGAAATTAAATATGCACTTTGCATGCCTAGCTTTAGGGAATATGTGGCTAAAATTGCAAAAAACTTTTATTCATCACTCAATAGATCTAGTAATTCTGTCATCCAAGCATTAAATCAATTTGAATATGATATTTCTCTGCACTCGTCTCGTAACAGACCTAGATGTGTTATAAACATCAATCAGTAGACTGCATTTCTTCTCTTGCATTTTTCTATGGTCCTGGTAACTTCAGGTTAAGTTCGCGCTCCGCGTATATTTTTGTTTGTTCTTTTAAATACTCCTGCGTGGGTGCTATGTTGTGCTTCGGCTTTAGGTTCTCTCCGGTCTTTTTCTCTTTTTTTTAGTAGTTGTGCTTTGTATTTTCTTGTATATGTTTTCTTTTATATTTTCACTTTTTCTATATATTGTGCAAATTGTTTTTCGTTATCAATGGGCAGTGACCGACTACCACTGTTTAATTATTTCTTGCTAATAGGAGGTTTGGTCGCTTCGCGACCAAGGAACTCCGATGAATCGTACCGATTCGAAACGATATATTTCATAGTTGATATATAAATGAAATATTTTCTGTATTTTAAAATCTTGTAAATTGAAAAAAAAATTAGCATTGCTAATTTTTTTAACAAAAACTTAATGAACAGACGTCTTACAATAATTTGTAAGATAGAAATAGAAATTTCATCATTTTCTTCAACTTTTCTGATAAAAATGAGAAAATATGTTAGAATACTTTTTTATTTCTTGAAGAATTAAATTATTTGAAAAAAAAAAAAAAGAATGAATAAGAAAACTTATCGTTTACTTGATAAGAGGAAATATTACATACATAAAAAATTCTTATTTTCTACTGTTGAATTTATTTCAACATATTAAATATTAAATATACATTCTTGTAAAATTACACATATATTTTCTTAAAAGATTTTTTATATCTTTTTTTATTTTTTTTTAAAAAGTTGTTAGCTCTGTAGATAAGAAAATTATATTCATTTTAATTTTGAAAATATATTTTCTGAATTGGTTCGAAATATTTTTCTGCTATTTATATCTTTAAAATATAGATGTATCATATTACATAATACAATTCATGTGATCTTATTATCTAGATAACGATGAATGATTAAAAGTAATAATATATCTTAATGTAAATGATAAAATGTTTACTTACATTTACAAATTATATTTTAAATTTGACACTTAATTTTACAAATATCATATCATTTGATAATTAAGAGAAATTTTAAAGCCAGAATATTAAAAATACTTAATACATAAAAACTTTTTTATTTTCTATGAAAGCAAAAACTCTTATTTAATGAAACGTAAGGTAATTTTTATAATGTAAATTCAATATTATAATTATTAATAATAATTATTAACAATACTGTACATTCAAATTATTGAGTCAATATTATTGAAATATTCAAATAAACAGTTATTGAGTCAAATTTTTATCCAGAGGTAATATTTTAGACCAATAATATGGAAATTGCATGTTATGAGTTTTAAGTAATTTCTTTATTAAATATTTAATAATTAGAAACAAATCCTTAAATTTAACAGAACAGTATCAGAACAAACACAATTGATCTCTAATTCACAATATTGTTTCAGAATCAGGTCTCTGATAAATTTAGAATCAAAATGAATAATTTTATACGAATAACAACACTATAATATTGTGTTGAGATTTGTTTAAAGTAAGCTTGTCTGACTTTAAGATATTTAAAGTTTGATTACTTCTGTCGAAGAAATATATTTTTTTAAACAAAGATATATTAGTTAACTTGCAATATTATAACTTTATTTAAATTTATCTTGAGAAATATATAATTTTTTTGTTGTTTTTAACCTATATGTTAATTATCTTTATTTATATTTTATATGGCTTGCCTTTATTGCTTATTCTTTGCCCTGTATAATTGCATATTTTGTTCGCATAAAGGTTTAGACATCTTTAAGAAATTGTTAATAGAAACATGGAACCTCACAAAATATGGATAATTTTTCTATATGAATATTATCTGGGACATACTGCTCTCCAAGCAACCCGAAACATTAATTATGCATTTGGAAGATAATTTCTTTGTTAAATTATGTAATAATTAGATGCAGCATTTAGAAAGTATAGCATTTGTGTGTTGAAAGGTGAGAAAACTTCGTAAATAAGTTCCACACTAGTGAACAAATAGGCCATTTTAAGACATTTAAGACATTTTTTCTCTTTGGACCGTATCATTATGATGAAAAAAGGAATACTTTATGATAACCGTAAATGTTCAGCACAATGGCTGGATACAAATGAAAAACCTAAACATGCATCAAAACCAAGCTTGCATCCAAAGAAGACGATGATAGTTTGGTGGAATTAAAGAGGAGTTATCCATTGCAGCTTCCTAGAAATAGGTCAGACAATTAATGCACAGTATTACTGTCAACAATTGATATTGTGCTTCAGAAATTGTTATCTTGAGAATCAGCATTGGTAAATCAAAAAAGTCATTATTCTGCTCCATGATAACGCAAGTCCTTACGTTTCACAAATCAACACTGAACCAGTTCTGCCTAAGCCACACACTATTCATTACATTTGTCTACTACTGTCTATTATTTCTTTAAACATTTCAAATCCTTTTTCAAGATTAAATTTTTTGTCAATTACGAAATTGTCCAAACAGTGTTTATTGACTGTATTGACTCTACATAAAAGTTCTTTGAAACTGGCATAAAAAATGCTCTGCAATCCATGGCAGAAGCTCATTGATGTAGCTGGATCATGTTTTGAGTAAATGCGTTCAAACGATTAGTATTTAAAACGTTTTAAAAAGTCTATACTCGAAAGTTCATTTTATTTGAAGCAACTTAATAGAAATGTACTATGTGAATAAAACAGTTTCAGAATTCAACATCTTTCCTATTCAGTAAAAAGTTTGAAAGTGGTTTGAAAAATATTAATTTTGTTTCATTATACAATATTTATTTTAAAAAGAAATGCCATTACAGAAAAATAATCGACATCTATTTCTTTTAACTTACATTTAGGACATACTTAATATGTTAGTAATGACGAAACCAAGACATTTTCAAAAAGTATTTTAATTTATTTTCTCAAAATTATAAAAATAATTTTTTTTTTAATTTTCTATCAAATAATTTGTAATCATTGAGCGTTTTACATTCAGCTTAAAAATTATTTTTAGTTTTTCTAAGTCGTTTGCCAAAATGATAGAATTAATTATTTATTTATTCAATTAATTATTCACTTAATTATTAAATCTTACTTTATTTCTTAAAAATGCATTTTCGTAAGTCTTTTTATAGAAATGTACTTAGAATTTAACTTATTATTTAGATACAAAATAACAAATAGAATATTTTGAATATTTATTGCCGTATTTTTTTTGTCCATTTTTCCTGGTCATTGTCGTTCCAGACAAAACGTGTCCACAATTTCCAACTAATTAGCATAAGTGCGATTGCAATAACAGACCTTCTCAAACATTCTCTGAAAGTTCTCTGACCATTTGGCTTACGTGTTTACCAAACTATCTTTTCAAGTTATGTGAAGTCATGGAACTTAAAATGTCAAATTAAAATTTAAATAACCAATTACGCAAATGAAACAATAAAGACGCTTGGCGACTGTCATGGACCTAATCATTAATGAAAAAAGAAGAATGTTGGGATTTCCCCACATTCTTAGCATCTTGGAACATTATGTCATAATTCAAACAAGACTTTTTTTTTAATTTCACAACACTCTCTTGTGTGGAGTGTCCTTGAAAAAACACGTGCGCTGTCGTGCTAAAGGTTAACGCCTCATGTGGTTAACCGCAGTTTGATTTTGCTTTATTATTATTATTTTATTATTTTATTATTTATTATTCTATATTTTGCAATTTTTTAGATTTATGCAGACTTTTTTCAAAATACATAAGTGTATTAATTGCAATTGACATGTTGTCAAAAGCGAAAGATATTGAAGGGAATTAAAGTAACTTGGCAACCAGTTTTTTTTTCTTTTGTCTTTTGCATATATGTTCATTGCAGGTACTTGAAATGAAAAAAAAAGTAATAAATACATATATATACATTGTAAGATTGCTGTTCTCGTTGCTATGTTTCAAGGATTTAGTGCTATAAAATTTAAATATCAAGGCAAATGACCTTAATATTTAAATTTTATTGCTGTGATTTTTTTGTTGACGTCATAGTAAAAAAGTGCAGGAAAAATACGGTAATAAACAGTCATTACTTCAACTGATTATTTAGAACTTTTATTATTATTTGTAATTATTATTTGTAAAGCAAACTATTTGTGTGTTTTAATATTTCTTAAATCTTAAAAACAGTTTTTTTCTCTCTGAATATAAATTTTTTATCAGGTATATAGCCAGAAATAATGAAAATACCTTATTTTTATTTAAATAAAACCCTTATTTTTTTATTTTTCAATTTTCATTTTTAAACTATGCTAAATAGTTTTAAAATGTTAAATTTAAATTTCGTTGGCAACAAATGACTAATGGAAAATGACGTCATACCTCTGTAAATATTCTTATTCACATTTGAGATTCATAATTCGTATTTAATGTTTTTTTTATTTTATTTTTCCTTCAATAATTAATTCGTTAATACATTTGAGAAATCGAGATTATTCAAAAGTCTCTTGAAATTAAAATGCTAAGTTCTTGCAGTTTTTGTATTTTTTAATATATTTTTTATACGTTTCAAATGCTCTATTTTATAGGATTAAAATTAATTTTTCATTTTAAATTCTTTTTTACTCTTTATTTTGCGATAACGAAATAAATTAAATATTTATATTCGGCTTTGTTATCAATCTTTCGATACTGAATAGATAAATTAGAAATAAATAAGGAAAAAAATACGGTTGTAAACAGTTATTACTTCAGTTGATTATTTAGAACTTTATTATTATTTGTAAAGCAAACGATTTGTTTATCTTGATATTTCTTAAACCTTAAAAACTATTTTATACAGAAGTTAAGTTTTTCTCCTTGAATATATATATTTTTTAATAGGTATATAGTCAGAAATAACGAAAACATTTTATTTTTATTTAAATAAATACCTAACTTTTTATTTTTCAACTTTCATTTTTAAACTATTTAGCACACATTTCGTTGGCAACAAAACACGAATGGAAAATGACGTCATACTTCTATAAACATTCTTATTCACATTTGAGATTCATAATTCGTATGTAATATTTATTTTTTTCCTTCGATAATTAATTCGTAAATACTTTTGAGAAATCGAGATTATTTAAAAGTCGCATGAAATTAAAATGGTAAGTTTTTGTATTATTTAAATATATTTTTGTGCGTTTCAAATGTTCTAATTTAAAGGCTTAAAATTAATTTTTCATTTTAAATTCTATTTTTACTTTTTATTTTGTGATAATGAAATAAATGAAATATTTAAATGTGGTTTTTGTCATCAATCTTTTGATACAGAATGGATAATTTAGATAGATATATATATATATTGTATGCTTATTTGTTAACTTAAAAAAATTCATTAGCCAGTTTTCATAGGTATTTTATGTCTACTTATGTATTATTTACTAGTGATTTTTTAATGTTATTCATGCTTTTTTTTCGAAGAATTTTTTTTAATTAAATTTATTGAAGTAAAAAATATATAGTTTCATTGAAGTTGGTCAACGACAAGTTATATCAGATGGTATTGTAAAATTAATGAAAATGGTTTAGTCAAAGTGCTCATAAAAAAAATAAAGAATTATAGATGAAACGAAAATGAAGGCAAGTCGTATAATCTTTGAGTGGGATATTTATTTATTCTGTGCATTTCTTTTTGAGAATCGAGTGTTTTAAATATGAATCATTTGTTAAATTCTTAAAAAAGATACTAATTTAAGATTGAACTGTAAAAGGGACACTCTATTTTGAAACCATGGACGATTCAATGATTTGGCCTGTTGCAAAGTTTAGCAAAGACGGCCTTTATATACAGTCATATCCTGACTTACTTGAATTACGCTATTCTTGATTTTATTTTTTCGAGTAATATTTAAAAAAATAATTTAAGAATTTAAGTAAGAACGCTAACAAATAAATAAAACTTTCTCACTGATTAAGAAGAAGAACAATTAAGGTTAAGAATAAGATTAGAGATTAAGAACAAGAACAAAAATTTGTGATTAAGAATTAGATTAACCTATATAAGAACAAGAGATTAAGAATTGTAGAATATATTAGAATAGATTGGAATGAGAACAAAGATTAAGGATAAGAACAAAATATATGATTAACTCCATTTCGTTTTTAATTTGTGCATGTTTGAAATAGTGCAACTGAAATTTGACATATTTTAAAATTTGATGATCTCTGAATGAAATTAAATTTGACCTCTGAATTTTATTAATTTAAATTAAAATTGTTTTAATTAATTAAAGCTAAAATTGACCTCTGAATTTAACGAAAGTTGGTATATTATATTTGATTGACATCCTTCAAATAGAGTATGCTCAAAAATTGAAATTCGTGAAATGACTTCAATATACACTGCGTAAAAAAAGTAGTAGGACAGTGTTTTTTTGCCAATTAATATCTCTTATTTTCTCCTAACTACCAGATATTTATGCAGATTTAGTTTAATGACCCTTTTTTTCATTTTAGGCAAAAATTAAACATCTACTACTAATATTAATAATAAAATTAGTAGATATAATTTCCGGTGCGTAAAAAAAGTAGAAGGACACTTGCTAATATATTTAATTTAGTGAGTTGTTCTTTAGTTAAATAGTGATTTTGTACTTTGTTTTATCCTTTTCGGTCAAAAAAATCTAATTTTTTTAAAAGTTGCGCTGTTTCTCCGTTATCAGAAAGGCCTAAAGGAATACCTTTGAACGATTTTCAAAAAGGCCAAATTTCCGCATGTCAAAATGATGGTAAAGGTGTCAGAGAGTTTGCTCGATTGTTGCAGGTGAGCCCCAATACAGTTTCAAACTTTATCAGAAATCCTTATAAAAATGGAAAGAAAAAGAAGACTGGTAGACCGAAAAAGTTAACACCACCTGATGAATGAAAACTTGTTCGTGTGCTTAAGAAGAACAAAGGAAGTGTTTCAAAGGCAAGAAATCAAGCAGGACGTAATCATGTGACGAAATAAAGAAGTTTACAACTATATTAAAAGATCTAAAAAATTCATTTTCAAAAAACTGAAACATCATCCTAAGTGGACACAAGCTCACATTGATAACCGTTTAGTGTGGGCTAAGGAGCACATGTCCTGGACTACAGAATGGACTTCTGTGATATTTTCCGATGAAAAGAAATTTAACTTAGACGGTCCAGACGAATATCAGCACTACTGTCATTGTCTGGGGAATGAAGACGAATACTATTCAACACGACAAATGGGAGGAGAGAGTTTAATGGTTTGGTTGGCTGTTGGATAAGGAGGAAGGACAAGTCTGGCTTTCTTAAATGGTAGGCAAAAACATACGGACTACATTCAAGTGCTGAATTCCGAGCTTCTTCCTTATGGCTCTGACTTGGGGGGTGAAGAGTGGAAGTTTCAGCAAGACGAAGCTTCCATTCACACCGTGACTGGAGTCAAAAATTGGTTCCTAACAAATAATGTGGATGTTTTACCATGGCCAGCCAAAAGTCCTGACCTTAATATAGTGGAAAACATCTGGGCAATGCTAGTTCATCGAGTTTATGCTGATGGAAGGCAATTTGATTCACTAACTCAGCTTCGAGAAGCATTGAATGACTCGTGGGACAATTTTTGTCAAACAGAAGTTCAATCTCTATAAAATTCACTTCCAAACAGAATATTTGAAGTTATAAAGGCCAATGGGAAGATCATTCCGTATTAAAATCACTATTTTTTCATTCATTATAATGCTGTCCTTCTACTTTTTTTACAAAGTTTCAAAAAAGAGAAACTATTTTTGTTGCCATTAATATTTTATGTTTGAATATCATAATTCTGATGTTAAAATTGTATTTTTTAAATATTTGTAAAATATTTCTAATAAAATATTTTAGTAAAAATAAAATATTTTTCGGTTATTGTTACAAAATCAAGTGTCCTTCTACTTTTTCTACGCAGTGTATATGTATTTTAATTTGAAAAGTAAAACATTTGATTGCTGAAATCTTTAATATTTTTCTTTTGTTTGTAATTTACTCGTAAAATAGCAGGTATATTTATGTGAAACTGTGAAAACTATTTCATTCAAATGCTCTTGGATCTAGTAAGGAAACGAAAATGATATATTTGGAGTGTTTATCATTATCTAGGATTTTAATAGCAGAATGAAAATTTGTGAGTTAGAAAAAAGTGTGACTTTCCGGAATCCGCAGTAAGAACCATCATAAAGGATACAAAAAAATCTTTCAATTCGGTAAAACATGCTCAATTATTGAACTCAAGCGAAATTCGTAAACTTATGATATTATTACTAAAATGGAAACAATGTTCAAATTAGGGTGTGAAAATCAATTAAAAGTGAAGAATTTATCCTGTTGATCAGAATATTGCTTGTTATCAAGCTAAACTGATTTTTTAAAATTTGATCCTTTAGGTCAGGAGTGGCCAACCCGCGGGCCGCATGGTGACCGTCTTGAATATTTTTCTGGCCCGTGAGATTTATCACACTTCACAAAATATATTTGTTTTATAATTTCAAAGTAGTGAAACCCAGTGTATTAAAAAAATACATTATGTGAGCATCCATATAGTCAAAAATTATCTGTCGAAATGATGAGAAAAAATTAACTTTGATTTGAAAATAATTTTCTTGCGAATATAGGACAGATATTGCCTGTTTTATTTATGAATTCGTAGAATATTCAAATTATATTCTGCGAACTCATGATGAGTGGAAAAACAAATATCGCACTAATAAAATAGATATTTTCTAATGATTTAATTTTTTATTTATTTCATTTATATTTATATCTTTTTTATATTTCATTTTTAGTGTTATATATTTCTTTACAATGTGCGTTTAGTTACATTATTATTATATTATCTATTTTTACATGTAAGAATAATAGTAAACAGAATAATAATAACTCATTATGTTTCAATTTTTAACTCCGAAAAATGTCTATAGTGGGTTTAAGTCTAATAGTATATAACTTTTATATGCGCCCTCGAAGTTGGGATGCATTTCCAAAGTGACCCGCAAGATCATTTGGGTTAGCCATCCCTGCTCTAGGTAATTGTTAAACAATAAAGATGTATTGAAAATAGTGAATTTCTTCTATTACTATTCAAAATTGCACTGCTTATAGTAAACAACTAGGGGCCTGATGGTCGAGTGGCTAGTGCTTTGACGCTCGGTACCCCAGGTTTCGGATTCAAATCCCGACAATGCCATGGTTGTTTATAGTGGTTCGGAATCTACTTTAAGTTGTAGGTCCTGGTCTTACATGACCGTAAAGCGTCACAAAGCCCAATCAGACTTCTTCTCACCCACATAGTTCCCAAACTGTGAAGGGGCAACTCAGCTCTAGGCACAGCGATGTGTTGTGGAGTAGTAGTATAGTAAACAAATGATTACACAAGGAATTAATAAAAGAATTTCAGTTGTGTGGGAGTATGGTGGATAAGTCATTTCGTGGAGCTCGAAGAACAGGAGGGGAAAAGAGGATGCGATTCACCAAATATCAATCCCTAAAAGTATTCATTCATAATTGGGATAAAATGCGAGTACAGTGTAGCAAGACTCTCCTGTCCACCATTCATTAGTGGACGAATGACATAGAAGCAGGCCGGATTTAGATGAAAAGAGACACTAGGCTATTTCACTTAGGAGGCCCTTTCACCTCCCATTTTTAAGTTTATAAATTACAAGAGAGATAATAAAATACACCATTACTGGGATATACATCAATATATGTCAATATATCAATATTGTCACTTTTTTTTTCCATAGTCTATAAAAACTTCACTAAAGTATTGAACCTACTGAACTCAAACGGCGAGAATCAAATGATCGTATACGCAATCCTAAAATAAGAATCTTTTCTAATAACATTAACACGTATTTCATATTATCGAAGTAATACGAATGTAACCGAACGTCGGGATATCAATTGGTCTATTCGTTTGTCTGTTCCAATCTACACTAATCTGCACTTTATTTATGCAAGAACAAACCACAGCTTAGTAGCATATGGCACGTCAATACTTGCCACATCAATGAGTGAACATATGAACTATATACTTTGGTGCAATCTAATATATGCAAACGAAGAGACCCAATGAGCCGAACGCATTGATCTTAATCATCATTTTTATGTTTGTTTATGAGTCGTATGTGTAGAATTTCTCCTTATTTTCGATTCAGTGTTTTAGTGTTTACAGTTTTTAGAATAGTGTAATTGTAATTTTGCTAACAATTTGAATGCAGGCCCCTTTTGAACTTGAGGCCCTGGGCTGAAGTCTAGTTAGCCTATAAGAAAATCCGGCCCTGCATAAAATTCAAAAATAGCATGATATCAGTTTACCTTTTTCAATGAATACAGAATATTGCATAACTTTCTTCAGTTTTTAACCATCTTAATGTTTCGTCTTAATCTCCGGGAAATAGGTCAACCTACCAAAAACCAAAATAAATGGCTTATGGTAAAAAAAAAAATGTAACGAAGTCACTGACCTAATCCAACAGTCCCTAAAATCCCATAAAACATGCTCTGCTACCTTCCCTTTAGATAAAACTGGAAACAATGCTTCAAACTCGAGAGAGAGGCGTCTGTCATTCCGTGGCAATTTAAAACTCCCATTAAATTTGCTTCTTCCAAGGAAGCAGCAGGATTAGATACGGAGCCGCTGAGTCTTGTCGGCAGATAGACGCTTCATTAATATGACGGATGGTTATGTAAATAAACGCGAGACAAGTTAGAGACCCACACGGCCGTAAAAATAAAACAGTTAGAGAGGCTGTCTTCTTGGTATGCTTTTTTTTTCGTGGCTTGAGGTCAGCTTAACTGTATCTGTGTCGTCGACAGATGGACGACCGCGTACACTTGAGGCTTAACAGATAGCGCCCCCCTTTGACAAGCTCGACGCCAATCTCTTGACCTCCGCTGGCCTCACGTACTTTGGGCCTTCTTTATGCGCTTTTTTTTTCCCCTGCAAGTTTTCGAATTAAACCTTATATAATGAAGGGGTTTGAATTTGTGTTGAGGTTGGTGTAGTCTCTTCGCATAGTTTTAAAAATGCTAGGTGGATATAATTAGTTTTTCAAAAACACTTAACTATTATTAGGCTTATATTCGCTAAAAAAATGACTTGTAAGTTTGTGTTGAACGTTTAACGTTGAAATTAACGTAATTAAATAACGTTGAAATTTGCATTGAGGTTGATTAGGCTTATATTCACCAAAAAATGACTTGTAAATTTGTGTTGAACATTTAACGTTGAAATTAACATAATTCAATAATGCTAAAATTTGTATTGAAGTTGATGTTGAGCCTCGCCTAGTTTTTAAAATGCAAGGTGGATATAATTAATTTTTCAAAAACACTTAACTATTATTAAGCTTATATTGGTAGGAAAAAAAATGGTGTAAATTTGTATTGGGCATTTGAATAACGTTGAAATTTATGATGAGGTTGGTGCTATCTTTTGCATAGTTTTTAACATGCAAGGTAGATATAATTAATTTTTCAAAAACATTTCATTCTTTTATTTGACTTATATTGACTAAAAAAATGTCTTGATTACATCACTATGTCGTGAAAGATGTATTTCAACAGCAAGAAAAAGACTGCAAAATACAGAATGCAATCTAAAATGCAGAAATAAAATATAATAATACTTTAAAATATATATATAATAAATAAAATACTTTAAAATATATGAAATAAATACAACACTTTAAAAAAAATTAAAGGCAGTGATATTTTTGCCAGCCAATGAATGAACAGAGAACTTACATAAATATTAAAAAGAAAAAAAAATTAAATGTTAAATTATTTTCTTCTGACTCAAAAGAGAAACCGATCCTTTCGGAGTTAGTAGTCAGTAAATTACTCAGTATTTTAAACTTTTATCAAGTTATTTCAAGCATATATTTATAAAGAACACAATTTTATTTTTTTTAATATAGTTTAAATGGATTCCATTCTTAAATTTGTAGAGATATTACAAATTCTTTGGCGATGAATAGCCAAAGCTTCTCCTTTTTTTCCCCATAAAACAACATTACAAATCTTTCAGCATAAGGGTTATTTATTGTAATATTAAAGTCTCCTTTGGAAGTTGAAGAGCGTGTTTTAACTTTTATTTTATTCTCCATTAATGTCTTAAATTCTTCATTGTTGTAATTATCCGAATCACTTTATGCTGTCTCTTGTCTGCAGACTCCTTTACTGCTTTATATTTATGTATAATAATTCTTCTGTACGTGTGTTTGTCACTGAATTCCTTCTAAACGTCTAGACCGATTTTGATGAAAATTTTTGTGTGTGTTTGAGTGGGTCCCTGGATGATTTAGATTCACAAATGGAACCTGTAGATGGCGCTGCAATCTCTCTATATATTTTTATATATAATTTTTCTGTACATGTGTTTCACTGAATTCCTCCTAAACGGCTTGACTGATTTTGATGAAATTTTTTGTGCGTGTTTGACAAAACATGGAGAATGTTTTTATGCTATCGCCTTTGTTATAAGTCGCCACCAGATGGTGCTGCAGTCTATCAATTTCTATACCATTCAACCAATCGCTACGAAAATTGGTAATAACTTGTATTCGAACATGGAAAATAAATTCGGACTATCCACTTTAGTGTTACTTGCCACCAAAGGGTGCTGCAGCATTTCATCTTATATACCGTTCAAACGATATCCATGAAAATTAGTCTGGCACTCGGTACCACAGGTTTCGGGTTCGAGTTCCGCTGGAGTCTTGGGTGTTTGTAATGGTTTGGAATCCACTGTAAATTATTCAGTTCACTGTAAACTTTTTCAGTTTGTTTAGCCCTCGTGTGCACAAGATGACTGCAGTGCGAAAACCAAACCAAACTATGAAAATTAGTATGCCCATACTACGGTACCGAAAACACTGAATGCGCCAGCTCACACTGCATTGATTCTTCATGACTTTTTCGCCAAAAATGAAATTCACATAGTTCCACAACCGGTGTATTCACACCGTGCGACTTCTGGCTATTCCCTAAACTCAAAAGACTACTCCGGGGACACCGTTTTGAGTGGATTGAAGAGATTCAACTTGAATCGCCGCGCGCTTTGAAGGCCAACTTTGCCGACGACTTTTTAGCATGTATTGAGGATTGGAAAAAAATTTGGCATATATTGGAACATAGAGAATATATTCGCGACATTTACTTTTCTACAATACATTTTTTATTATTTTTATTTATTTATTTTTTGGCAGATCAACGTATGCCGGGTTCTGCTAGTGTATAAGCTGAACGTTTGTAACAAATTATAATAAACAAAACTTTTTTTATGAATTAAAAACCTTCATTATGCCACACCACAACAAACACTTGGGCAATCGTGTGCAAAGCACTTTCTGCCACCCGTCGAGATTTATTGCATTGTTTGTTATCGCATCTTGGGGTGGCCAACATTCCTGATTGGGAATTTTTTTCAATTAATACGTGCAAATATCTTGTGAATTTTGAACCAGTTCCAATGAAGGTTGAAAGGCGCAGTTCTTTGTTATTGACACACCCTTTGCTTGAGAAAAAAAAAGACGCCATCAAATATCTCTTTAAAAAAATTTGTTTTAAGAAAATGCAATATCGCATCAGCGTTCCTTGCAAAGTAGAACTTTCGAATCTGAATTTAACAAGAGAAGGTCATGGATACAGACAACTATTCGATCCAACCTGTCCAACAGCAATTGAAGACCTTGTCCATGAAAGTTGCAGGCTTTTGCTGTCTGAATAATTTATGTATGAAAATCTCAGACTTTGATGAAAAGAAACAACACGTAATATGTTAAAATGAAAGACTCTAAATGTAATGGATATTAAAATTTTTAAATATATTTTGCAAAATTGGTTATTATTTATATTAAATTATATAATCTATTAATTATGAATAAAATTTTCTCATGTGAAATATTTTGGAAATTCTTTTAAACAAAATTATGTTTAAAAGAAGATTTTTATATAAGAGTGTCAAAATTAATAATTAATTTAACAAAAACTCTTATTTTTCATGCTTTTTCTTGGCAATTAAATACATGCGCATTTTAATGCGTCTTACAAATTCTAAATAGTAATTAATATTAATATTCAATTATTTAATAAAGCACTTAATTTTGAAGTGAAGTACGTCGGAATTTTTGAAAAGTCCCCAATCCAAAATTTTCTGGTGAAAATAAATTTGAAGATTGATTTGATTCATCACTCTACGATCATTTTGTGCAAACTTTAGACCGGGACCTACAGTTTAACGCAGATTCCGAACTACTCACAAACATCCATGCCACCGCCAGGATTCAAACATGAAGCCTGTGGTACCAAAGGCCAGAGCACTAGCCAATTGGCCATTAGGCCGCTTTAATTTGAAGAAGAATCTAATCTTTCAAAATAAAATTTTCGTAATCTTACTTAATATTCCGTTGTTTGAATCTGTTAGAATTATTCACACATGCTTTAGGATTGATATCCTTATAAAATACACAACAAAACTTAAAAGAAAACATTTCTACATAATAATGGTATTTATCCATTTCCAAGAATTGCGTGCAACTTTCAGTTTCCCTTTACTTTCATATAGTTAACATTTAAAAGATATAGAGATGATGAAAATGACGTATCAAATGTTCCATCATTAAACATTTTCTTGCAAAATTTTTATTTTCCTTTGTACATAAAAGTACTTTTTCATTATTTTACTCAACAATATAACAACACAATAAAAGCAATAACAGAAATTGTAATTGGCTTGATCGATATACAAGTTATCCATAAATTTAGAATTTAATGTAAGAACAAAACACATAACAACAATCTTAAAAAATAAAAGAAAAAAAAACAAACTTTAGAACTCCAAACGATTTTTGTTTCTCGAAAAATCTCATTCTCACTTTGAAATAAAATTTAATAATAATAATTTAAATAATCGTTGTGTATAAATAAGCTGGGGAAAGAAATTAAAAAAGAATTATTTAATAAAATTAAAAATAATAAAAATTATTTTTTGAGGAATATAAAATCTGCTTGAAATAAAAAGAAATTATTTAGAAATTTGTAAATGTATTTTTCCTATTAGTAATTTCTTTTTTATAATATATATTTTTTGTTCATTATAACTGAATACGAAAAGAAAAAATTATTAGATAAATATTATATATAATAAATATATAAAAAAAATATATAATAAATATATAATAAATTCACTAGAAAATATTGTTAACTAAAAAAAATTACCGATATCAATTCTTGACTCCAATCTCCCTTATATGAAGCAAAAAATTTGTCTCCGCATTTCCAAAAACTTATTTTTTATATTTATCTCTAGTGAGCATATAGTTAAAATAAATGTAATCTGATTGGCCGAAAAACATGTTACTCATAAATTGTAGAATTTAATGTAAGAACAAAATGCATAAAAGCAATCTTAAAAAAAAACTATAGAAGTCCAAACGATTTTCTTGAATCGGTGTAGGTGAACGGAGTACCTTGGCCGCGAAGCGACCAAACCTCCTAGTTGCAACATAAAAATATTGTCAGTCGGCTTAAGGCCCATAGTAAATGTAAAACACATTGCATAATTTTAAAGTAAAAATTAATAGTTTAAAAAAACTAAAAAATACGCTTTTAGAGTTAATCTATCTAAAAAGTAAAAAATAATTGTTAACATAAGAATAAAATGACTGACGAGAAAATGAATGTCACTGTTCTAAAAGCGTGGGTTGCTCAATATCAATGGTTATAATTTTTCACTAGTTTCACTCAGAAATGCAGAGTTAATTTTAAAATGTCATACAAGCACCCCACGCTTTTAGAACAGTGACATTCATTTTCTCGTCAGTCATTTTATTCTTATGTTAACAATTATTTTTTACTTTTTAGATAGATTAACTCTAAAAGCGTATTTTTTAGTTTTTTTAAACTATTAATTTATTTTTTACTTTTTAGTCTGATTAACTCTAAAAGCGTGTTTTTTTTTTAGTTTGCATGAAAATTATATATTTACAAGAATAAAATAAGAAAAAGTAAAATTAAGGAATAAAAAATTTAAAAGTTTATGAGAAATACAAAAAGATAAATACAATGCAAATAAAAATTAATGAAAAATACTAAAAAGCTAAGTACAATACAATTAATATAAGCAAAAAAAAAGAATAATATAAAAAAGTTGGAATATACTACAAAGTAGAGTAATTGCTGCTAGAAAGGATGACTAAAGTCTAGGTCTGGTGCAAATTATGCAGAGACGGTACCTTGGCCGATTATCCGCTAAGTTTATATACTTTTTGCCCACCGAAATTTTCGGCCAATAGGAAGAGCGCAATTCGACATGATCGCACTCCTATGCCTTTGAGATCCGCCTCTTTTTAGCCACGGAAATTTTCGGCCAATAGGAAGAGCGCAATTCGATCGCGGATATTACTGAATTTCTACCCGGGGTGAAAGAAAGCTGGGCAACGGGCGTACCGGTTATGATGTTCCTTGGTGGTTTTAAGAATCACAAAACCTCCACATCTTAAATTAATTGAAACATTAGCATAAATTGTAGTTTCTTAAATTAATGAATAGAAGTAATTAAAAATAAATAAATGAATTTAAAATTTAGGAAAAACATCTGCTTGAGAACAATTAAAGCATGAGATCAAAAAAGCTAAAGCTATCGGTACAATTAAGAGTTCGTTGACGATGCCCAAAAATAAAAAGGTTAAAGTTAAAAAAAATGAGAATTTTAAGATAAAAGTAAAATAAAACAAAAGGAATTAAGATTAAACAAAATAATTATACAAAATAAGTAGGGTTTGATCAGTTGACTGACTCGCCAGTAGATGGCGCCATCAGTCCCAACATCGAGCCCAAAAAGTGAGTTACATACAAACATACAAACATACATACAAAC
The DNA here is from genome assembly GCA_021605075.1 of Caerostris darwini. NCBI lineage: Eukaryota > Metazoa > Arthropoda > Arachnida > Araneae > Araneidae > Caerostris > Caerostris darwini. The sequence continues at coordinate 670,565 of BPLQ01001573.1, forward strand.
ATACAGGTGAAGCTAATAAAAGCGTATTAATAAAAACTTAGAACTTGTAAACTTGGGTTGTTTGAGTTGCTAGGTCATTAATGAAGACCTGCAATTTATCTACCTTGTTATCCGCGTTTCTAATTTGTTGGAGAAGTTCTCCAGAGTTTTTTAATTCCGAGAAAATGGATACAAATTCTTTCATAAGTAGCAAAGCATTTTGGATAAAGGGGGCTTGATCCGCGATGCTCCGTAAGTGAGTCAATTGATTTTGGGAGAAGTCATTGTTGATGGTGGCAGTAGTGGCTGGTTGTTGAGATGGTGGTTGATTTTTCGTTGCCGAAGCATAGGAAAAGTTTGGTGTCACCTGTCTGGCTGATACGTGTTTTGGGTATGTGGCGTACTTGGTGGAGTTAACTTTTATTTTGGGAAACTTGGCGCAACCTCTCCAGGCGGCTGTGTGTCCCGACTGTCCGCAGTTAATGCAAGTTGCAATTTCAAGCTTATCAAATAGTTTACAGTCCTTATGTGAATGTTCCTCACCACACTTCAAACACCGGGCTTACGATTTTCTTTTCGTGAAAAATCTCATTTTCACTTTGAAAATAAAATTGTTTTTGCTTTCACCAGACGATCTTCTAAAACATTTTTACATTAATTTTTATTCTGAATTAATAGTTTTACTAAATTATTTAATAATGACTCAATTATTTTGTAAGTAAATATTATGTACAAAAAGGCTCTTTACGAAATTTTTAAAAAAATTGCAGATTTTAGTGAAAATGTCCAAAAATTGAAAGTGGTGAAGGAAAATTGTTGTATTTTATGAGTAATAATTTTTTAAAAATAAATTGGCAATAAAATGATTAAATATTTTTTAAATTCTGAAGCAGGCCGTGATCTTTGCATTAGGTGCGTGTTTTCTACCTGAAAAATCAAAATAATGTGTATTAATTTAATTTATTTTATTTTTATTTATTTATTTGTTTTTGCTGTGTAGTATAATATATACTTATTGTGATTTGTCTATTCTACAGGTGGGTACATTACTCGCTGCTGTTCTATGGATTCCCCTAGTGGCGTGCAGCCCCCCAAGATGGCGGGCTTACACCAGCAGCAGTTACTACTATACGGACTACACATTTCCGAAACCCCAGTCCAAGCACAAATTCGTGCCGGGTCCACAGTACTGCCCGGACACCGGACGTACCATCTGCAAAGGTGTGCGCAACTATCCAGAGTAAGAATCATGAATTTTATTGTACACATTTTGGATTATGACTTAAGTTATGCAATATATATATGCATTATACTTGGAAACAATCTATTTAGAATTTTCAAAGGTTTGTGCAGCTATCCAGATTAAAAATTATGAATGTTATTGTATGCATTTTTTTATAATAGTTTTACAAGTATAAGGCATATTTGTATTGTATGATTATTGTTAATCATACAATATAAATATGCCTTATACTCAGATTTGCAAAAGCGTGTGCAACTATCCAGATTAAGGATCATGAATTTTAATGTATACATTTTTGACAATGACTTTACTATACAATATAAATATGCATTATACTTGGAAACAATGTAATTAGATTTTCAAAGGTCTGTGCAACTCACCAGATTAAAAATTATGAATGTTATTTTTTGATAATAATTTTACAAGTATAAGGCATATTTGTATTGTATGATTATTGTTAATCATACAATATAAATATGCCTTATACTTAGATTTGCAATGGTGTGCGCAACTATCCAGATTAAGGATCATGAATTTTAATGTATACATTTTTGACAATGACTTATACTATACAATACATATATGTATTATACTTAGAAATAATATATTTAGATTTTCAAAGGTCTGCGCAAGTATCCACATTAAGAATCATGAATTTTATTGTATACATTTTTTAAAATGATTTAAACTATACAATACAAATATGCATTATACTTAGAAACAATGTAATCAGATTTGCAAAGGAGTGCGCAACTTTCCAAATTAAGAATCCTGAATTTTATTGTATACATTTTTGATAATAGACATAAAATATGCAACGCAAATATACATTATATATGCAGCCTAATTAAAAGCTTAATTTTTTTTTCTTTTGAATAATACTTCGCTTCTGGTGGCTGTACCGCTTTTGCCTTTTGTTTATATTCTTAATCATTATTATACATCTACCTTTATACATGTTATGAAAATGAAATGAAATTTGAATAATACCATAAAATAGAAGTAGTCCTAGTATCACAATCATCTTTAATGATTGTAAACATCATTTTAGTACTAACTTAAACTAGTAGGAATACATGAAGATTTATCGATTTTTTTTCTTTTTAATTTACACATAAAGTAGAGTAATAACAAAAAAATGCGAAAATATTTATCATCCTCATTCATTAAGTAAATGATTTAAAACACATTATATAATTGAGTTTTTTGCATTAATATTACAAGGACATTAAATCGGCTCCTTAAATTTGCTAGTTTGTGTGCTTTGTGAAATGAGTTTCTGTGTAACAAGGGATAAGATTTAAATGTTGTCATTAATATTATTTTAATTATATTAAATTTGGTTAAAATTAATAATTATTGAGTTAACAAATGTTTGAATTTAAGGTGATATGAAAGTACAAAATTTTTGATAAGCAAATCATATTTGAAACAAATCAACTGGCATTCATTCTTATATCGGTCTTAAAAGACACTTTTAAAAGAGCCTTCCTTTATATTTTTCCCATTATATTCCTTTACATTATTCCTATTATATTACTTTATTTGTAGTGATTCGGAATCCATCTTAAACTGTAGGTCCCGGTTTAATACGGCTGTAGAGCGTTGGATATAGAGCTGACAACCCTATCCTTTAAAACAGGGTCCTCCAAACTACGGCCCGCGGGCCAAATCCGGCCCGCCAGTGTCATCCATCCGGCCCACGACAGCGAATAGCTTATTGTTGCTGTAATAAGTTGGATAAAAAAACACAGAATGATAATAAGTCGGTTTTATTGACTTGCTAGGTAACGCTTAATGACAAGCATAATACGCAGAAAACTTAACTTAAGCATAACAACTATGATAATAACTTGGTGTTATGAATGCATAATTCTGGAAATTATAGATAATGGCAGAAAAATTAAAACGGTTTTGGCCCTTGGTACTTACTGGAGTAAACAGTATGGCCCTAAGGCTGGAAAGTTTGGAGAACCCTGCTTTAAAAGATAACATTTCTCATCTCGAAATCTGACAGTAGACAGACGATCTTGGACCACCATGGGGCTGTCGAGCCATTGGTGATGATGAAATAACTTTTCATATCATACGAAAAACCTTTTCATGCCATACTTATTGCATCTCACCATTTTTCTAGGACTATTTAAGAATTTTTCTTTCGTTTCCTTTGCAAATAAAAGCATTTTTATTGTAATTCCAAACTCATAATAAATTTTATTTTTTTTACAAAGAAAATCTTTATTATGAATTAATTATGTATGCAACAAATTGGATTATTCTTATAGAACAATCTGGACAGAATATTATTTTCAACATGATCAATTACTTACCTACTTCATGATTCAAAAACAGCTTTTCTTATAAACAACTAACCTTTCTTATTGTTTTTTTCTTCCTTCTTTTGAATTCTTATAAAAGAAGAATGCGTGCTAATATCTAAAAATTCTTTGAACAGTTTACCACAATTTTCAACGTCATATTTATGTTAATTAGGATTTTCTACCCACAACACAATTAAGTGCAAAAAGAGAGGAATCTTCTATGCACTGTCGAGCTGTTCAATTCAAGAGAAGAATTTTTAATGTATTGGAGAGCGGCCCCAACTGGCTAGAGCTCTGGTCCTTGGCGCCCCAGGCTTCCGGTTCGAATCCTGGCGGTGCCATGGATGTTTGTGAGTGGTTCGTAATCCACGTTAAACTGTAGGTCCCGGTCTAATTAGTCTAAAGTGTGCACAAAATGACAGTAAAGCGACAAACCAAATCAGTGTATTGGAGAGTTTCTTTTACTAGTATTTTTAATGCAGCTGGCAATACAATGGCAGTTCTATAAGCAAGGCCTACACCAACTTTACTCATTTAGTATTAACCAGAGCGCACGTGTGTTTTGAAGATATGCTACGGACGCGACAAACAAAGCTCTACGATCCTATTAGACTGGGACCTACGATTTAAAATGGATTCCGAACCACTACAAACATCCATGGCACCGCCGGAACCCGAAACCTGCGGTACCGAGCGCCAAAGCGCTAACCATTTGGCCATCAGGCCCTCCTTTTCTAATATATACTCAAACATTGAAGAAATCGCTGGGGCACGTCAGGCTCATGTTTTTCATAAAGACAAGAATAAAAAAACTTAGAGTATGTTTCATTTTATTATTTTTTTAATCGCATTATTTTTCTGTAATATTTGACCACTATTATAACATATCACTCAGAAATTTATACCTAATGAACCTAAAATTATTTGTAAGATTCTTAAATGCTCACCGACTTCAAAAGGTTTGAGAAACCACCGATATTTACGTCACAAGATACAATAAATAACATATGATAAGTACATACGGGAAGTTCGTGTTATTTAAACAAGATGAAATAATGTATTACATTTATTGAATCCGGACAACTTAGGGTCATTTGTCTTGCATGTAAGCAGAAAATGAAAATACAAAAACGAGCAAATGAAATTTGATCACATGTACAACGCGTGATATTCACCGACTCTTCATGCCCGCAGATAAAAATTCTTGTCGATATGAAAGAGAAAGATGGATCGCTTTCTTGCGTTTTATCTTGTCTTTATGACTTCCTCTCACATCTTTTTTTAATAAGGATGTTAAATTATGATAATTTATTTTCAATCTATGATTTATTAATCAATTAATAGAGCATTGTGATAACTCTTTTCATCTTTATGTAGAGCAATCACTTTATATTACTGATCTAATTAGAAGGTAGTCATAATTAAAGTAGATGTAATAACCAGATTGTAAAACATATGTCGTTAAACTGGATCAATTTTTGTGTTATTGTTATTTAGACTGTAAGGTTTCTAATTTAAACAAGTATTATATTAAAAAAAAAATTTTAAGTCAATTCCTACTTTTTTTGCACTCTATTGCAGAAAGTCCTTTATAAATAATTTTCATTCATTTTTTTAAAGTTTATTTGGCGCCATCTATTGATAGATATATGCAACTTATATCTAAAAAAAACTAAAATTGATTAATTAAATTTAATTACTGAATTAATATTTGAAAAAACTGTATTGACATCAAGTGTCATCCACTACAAGTTCAAAAAAAAATGTATTTGAACTTGAGAGGATGAATAAAAGGTATTTTATTAAAGATTGAAAATTTGAACAAGGTATAATAGGGAGAGTGTGAATTTGAACAAGATATATAATAGAAGGAATTGAAAAAAGGAATAGAATGTAGTTCATATTTTTGTATCAATGGCGTACATCGCTCTTGAATTCTACTTTTTGAAACAAAATAGATATAAGGAAACAATTAGTTTATACATTTTGATTTTGTGTTCCATTTCTATATGCCCCGAACAGTACTCTAATGGGTAGATGGACAATTAAATATCTTTCAGTAAGATATTTAAGAAGAAAACTATCTTTCCCACAAGTATGTTAAACTCTCTTTTCAGACCAAACTCGCTTGGTAATCTTTACTTTTTGAAGTAAAATAAATATAAAGGATCGAATAGTTTACACATTTTGATCTTGTGTTCCATTTCAGTATGCCGCGAACAGTACTTTAATGTGTAGATGGACAATTAAATACCTTCCAGGAAGTCTTTCAGGCCAAACTCGCTTTGTAAACTCTACTTTTGAAGTAAAATAGATGTAAAGGATCGATTAGTTTATAGATTTTGATTTTGTATTCCATTCTGTATGTCATGAACAGTATTTTAATGTGTAGATGGACAATTAAATATCTTACAGGAAGATTTTAACTACCGTCGAATTTGTGTATTGCATGGCAAAAAAGTAATATTGAATTGCCCGGAAAATTCCTGCTTGACAGTTTTAATGTTAACAAGGGATGTTTAAACATATCGTTACAATTACGATGGAGTCTGTTCACCGCCTGAAGATTAGAACCTCTGCTTTTCAACACGCTACCTGCTTCATTTACCACTAAGCCACACTCAAGGAACTGAAATAAAGTATAATAAACCCTTTGCACTCGAAGGCTCCGGAGCGGAGCCATTTAAAATTTGTCTTCAAATGGTTAATTTTCCATCTTATTTTCATAAAGTAATAAATTTTTTCTGTGCGTACATAGATTTAAATGGAAAATATTTGATTTATTATTAGATTTATGTATTGAAGACAAGCTCGAGCTTGAAGACAAATTTTTAATGGCTCCGCTCCGGAGCCCTCGAGTGCAATGGGTTAATATTTATTTTTATGACAGAAAATATGTGTTGGTGTACTTTTAATGTAAAATGGTTCTATTTTTCCATACTATTCGTATGTTTCTATACCTTTCTACATTTTTTCCTTTCAAAAATAATTCATTGTGGAAGAAAAGCTGTCATTCTTGAAAGAGATTTGACTTCTTGTGTCAGCCAAAATTTGTCATGGGGATCCCAACCACGGCATCTAAGAGATTCTCACTTCCTTCTTCAAACTCAACAGAAGATCTTTTAGTCTACAAATTTATTGTGCTTATAATTGGCTTGTGCGTGAAAACTTTCGGTTTAGTTTCACTTTCGTGTCGTAAGTTGACTCCAAGTTGTGAACTGTATTACTTTTATTTTTAAAAAAAATCAGAATAAAAGTGTCTACATCACTTCTATCTGGGTTTCATGCAGCTCAACACTTTTATGAATGCGCCCCAAGCTGAAATCATTTTCTTTAAATGGTTGAAAATTTTATTGAATTATATTCATTTTTTAAACTCTATTTACATAGAAACTCTATCAACATGCAAAAAAAAGGAAATTTCTAAAACGAAATATGTAAAAAAGAAAGCCCCATCCGTTTTGTACGTTGAGTAACGCTGAACCTTTTATATTTCTGCCATTCTATATGCAAACAACCTTAAATTGAACATTGTTAGAAAGCAACAATGACATTTTGTAAGATATTTCTTAATTTCAACGATTAACTTATTCAACTGCCTGAACGAGATATAGTCGGTCACACTGTTCTGGGTATAAAACAGTTGCTGTCGCTTGCCTGTCGATGTGATCGAAGATGTTACTCCCAGATGTAATTTCCAGACTGCAAATGTTTTTATATATTAATATATATTTTTTTACTTATTTTTTTAGTTCCCATAATCTTTTCGCCTGCAAACTGCCGGATAGTCAACGATTCGAGGCGATCTAGGTGGTCTACAGAGAAAATAACTATCGAACTAGAAAAAATTTTCGGCTTTCATTTCTTTTCTTTTTTTTCTTCATATCAGAATGGTTACAATTATTAAACACCTTCGTAGCTTATAGATTTCAATAGTTAATCAAATTTTTCTCGTTCGTACAGCAAATTTTCCTGAGCCTTTTAAAGCACATATTATTTTTAGCACATAGGAAATCATATGGTATTAGGCAGAAAAATAAACACAAAATACCCTTAACATTTTACAGGACACATGAGCAAAACAAAAATTTCAAAAGTAAACTGCATTTAATTTTGAGGCTGATCATTTGAATATGGTAATAGGGAAACATTGTGGCTGCATTTTTTTTTCCTAGTCAGTGTTAAAATACGTCTTATTCGTATTTCATCATAGCCAATGTGTTTTTTGTCGTCGAATTTCAAATGATTTAATTTTTTTTCTTTTTACATATTGGACCTCGTGCTGCACTTACAACAAACAGCCCACAGTATTCTCTTGAAGAAATATTTTTAGAGGTAACTGCTTCCATTTCGTGTTATATGTGAGAAAACCCAGAAAATTACCATCAGGAATTTTGTTTGCGGATACAAAATACTTTTGATTTCATTTCATAAATCCAAGATTTCAAAGCAAAGTTTAAAAAACCATGTTTTAGATACATTTAATTAATTACTCAATTCTTGGGTAAGAACTTTAATTGTGAATTAATTAAAAAAAAAAAAAAAAAAAAAAAAAAAAAAGATCATGGCTGTAATGTTTCTTTAATACTACATTCACGATCAAAAATTATTCTAAAATAATTCAGGATCGTGTGATAATATATCAATCTAATGATTGCGTTTTCATAAATGTATATTAAGGTGCATTAATGCTGGAAAATATTTATTTTATCATTTACATGACGTTAATGTTTTTTTACCCTTTAAAATTATATGGTATCATATATAAAACATTATACTATTGTGAATACTTGATCACAATGCAGGAAAAAAAATTGCCTTTTTATTTTGAATTAAATTGCGCAAGTCTTTGCGGTTTTAAGACTTGCATAATAATCTCCTATAAACAATGCATGCAAAATATTTTAGTAATTTTTTGCTTCGAAAGTTAATAATTATTCATGAATAATGACTGGAATTTTTAAAATGGCTGAATATTTTTCGCTCTAAATAAATAGGGAATCCCAATCACTTTAATAGAAGAACCCAACACAAGCGATTATAAATTAATGTCGAACTCTTTTAAGGAGCTACCTCTTTTTTATCACTATTTTCTGTTCAAAAATGGGCGTTTTCTACCACAAAATGTAACGGAGTTTGCTGTTCCGAAGGTCAAAGCCACACCCGTAATAACAATTTTTTTCCCTTGTAGAATCTTTTTTTTTACGATTCTAACAATGAGCTCAATTTCGTGCTGTCATGCTGTTTTTTGTTTAATTGTCAGATTTAAATAAAAAGTAAATGACTGCTGATTTTATCCGAAAAGGAAAAGCGCTGACAGCAGGATTCGATTTTTGATAAGGCACAGATAAGAGAGTTAGTCCAAACATGACTAATTACCTCAGAAATATGTTTTTTATTGCTGAAATTATGCTACGCATAACAACATCAGTTTCTGCAAGGACTACAATTAGCTGATTTGCTACAACTTTCTTGGAAAACGATTTGAACACGTATAATATTTCTTTTAAAATAATATAAGATCTATTACTTTGGATACAAGCTATGAATGTTATTGAGGTTATGGGATATGTAATTAAGCCGAATTTCATTAATTGAAATGCATTGTTGCTTCATTATAAATGCAGAGCATTTTGATCGTCATTGGAATGGCTGTTTGTTATATAGCAGATCTTGAAGTCATTCGTTATTGGAATAGCTGGCATATAGAGGATTCAATATTATTCAAGGTACTCTCGTGAATTTTCCTAGATTTATCCACATTGTGGGCATTTTGATCTAAGGTTAATCTTCATTGAAATGGCTGGTTTACAGCAAATTCAACATTATTCGAAGCATTCTCTTGAATTCTTCTACATAATACACCACATCGTGGACATTTTGATCTTGAGTCATTCGTCATTGGAATGGCTGGTATATAGCAAATTCAATATTATTTAAGATACCCTTGTGAATTCTCCTGAATAATATCATTTTGATCTGATGTCATTCGTCAGTGGAATGCCTGACATATTTTTTTTTTGTTTCCAATGGCAAGTTACAATAAGCAATAAAATAAAAAGTACACAAAGAATAGAAAAACAACAACAACGAGAAACGAAGGAAATCACATAGGGACATGTTTAGCCCATAAGGGCCCTAGCCTTCCAGTAACGGACTCCAGACAGGAAGGTGGGATGAATGCATGCCCTCTCCAAGACTGCAGAGCATGCATTTTGGGTTTCCAAATATTCTCATTCGGAAAAGGTGATTGGCCAAACAATCATGGTCCGTCAGGAATCTTAAAAGAGCAACTGCTTTAAATCTGAGATGATCAGGGAGGCTTAGAATAAAGTAAAACCAAGTTTTAGATTAATTGCCATCACGGAAATTATCAGATAGAGTGTTCCTGAAAAATTCTCGGATCATCAGTTTGATTCAATGTATCCTCGTGAATTCTCCTACTTAATATTAATTTGATCTGATGTCATTCGTCAATGGAATGACTGCCTAGAAAATTCAACATTACTCGAGGTATTCTTTTGAATTCTCCTACACAATACCCACATCTTTTTGATCTGATGTCATTTGTCATTAGAATGGCTGGTATATAGCATATTCAATATTATTCAAGGAGAAAAACATTAAATACGAGACTATCAAAATCTTCACCAACTCTATTCATTTATTAAAGCTGTAATATCAACATGTCTCCAACAGAAATCCAACTCTAGTTGACTTGCATCTTAGGCAACAACTTATCCAAGGAATTGACTATATGAGACAGGAATATAGAATTTGGAGACATCACACACATACTAATACATATTAAATGTTTAAGAAGCATATTTAGAAACAAAAAATATTGTCCAAAATTAAAATTAAAATAAAATTTCCGTACTGATTTTAAAAATGAAAGATTAACAAATCAATTGGCAAAGTTGTGCATAAAGTTAACTTTAGTAATTAATTATTTATTAAAAAAGGTTCAATTTTAATGTTAGAAATCGAAAATTTATTAGAGAAAGTTTTAAGTGACAATAAATGGAGCAGCGGGCATTCTTTTTTGAATTAATGAATTTCTTTACAAAATATAATTGTGAAATAAAATTTAACTTAAAAAAACTTTTTCTTTAACTTAGAAAGTGGATTTTCTTTAATATCTGAACAAGCAAATATTTTTAATGATGTTTGCGTAACATAGGTAAATTATTATTACAAAAAAGGGTTGAATAATTTTAAGGCCAATTGTATTTAAAGCAAACAATAAACAACTTGCATCGGAAAACACGACAAACTCTTAATAAAGGAAATAAAAGGAAAAAAAGGAATACCTAATAAAGGATATTATTCAAGAATATGGCAAGGTTAAAATAGAAACAAAAATATTAAAAGCTTAATTAACTATTGCTTGTAAATTCTTAAACCACACAACAACCTATAATACATAAAGACTTTTTTATAAAAAATACTAAAACTAATTAATAGGATTTAATCGCAACACACTCCAACTATAATGTTTCCATTCAACTACTTATTTCCTGCCTTTTTTGTGTTGTAAAAGGATGTCAAAGAATTTAAGTAAAAGAAAATCTTACCACAATGCGATTTCCGTGAAATTTAATTACAAACAACAATTAAAAAAAAGGGTTTTTATTATGAAAAGATGCAATAGTTTCTAAATAAATTACAAAAGCCTATCACAATAAGATATCTAAGATATAAATTAAAATCACAACAACCTTAAAAAAATAATTCGCTTATTCATCATAAACTTCCAGCTATTATCATAAGAGGATACCATACCTCTTATTTAAACTTTAAAACTTTACCACAATGAAATTTATAAAAATTTTATTCATCTGAATTTTAAATAAAGATCTTTCCATTCAATGAAAGCACCAGACAAGAATAGTCAGTAGTAAATGGATACCAGTTTTTTTTTAAATTTAATTACAACTTCTTACAACAATGCTGCCAATCAACTCCAGATTCTGTTGTTGTTGTTTCTTATCCCACTTGCCTGACAGCAACATCAAGTCCAAGATCCCAAATGGTCTCATGGAAGAAGAGAAAGGGGTCAGCTTCTGATGTGATGGAGCACCCATAGGTAGAAGTCTGACTTGGCTCCATGTCGCTGATATTAGACCGAAACCTAACAAATATCCATGCCACCGTCGGAACTCGAACTCAAAACCTGTGGCACTGAGCGCCAGAGCTCTAGTCACTCGGCCATCACGCCCACTCCAGATTCTAGAGAATAAATATATAATCCATTTTATAAGAAGATGTCAATAAATAATATTTAAACTTCAGAATCTTCAATGGAATTTTTTAAAAATAATTTAATTACAACTTCTTACAGCAATGCTGACATCAACTCCAGATTCTGTTGTTGTTGTTTCTTATCCCTTTTAATAGACAGCAACATCTAGACCAAGTCCAAAATCCTTGTGATCTCATGGAAGGAGGGGGAGAGCTTCTGTTGTGACGGGGCACTCGGTGGTAGAAATCTGACCTGCCTCCGCGACGCTGACTTTTTATGGGGTAGAGTTGTCGGCCGTACGCCGAACGCTCTACAGTTATATGAGACCTGGACCTACGGATTAAAGTAGTCTCCGAACCATTACAAACATCCATGGCCCCGTGGGGCCTCTAACCTTGTGGCACCAACACCAGAGCGCTAGTCACTAGGCCATCAGGCTCACTCAAGATTCTAGAGAAATATACCAACTTTTTTATAAGATGTCAGTATATAATATTTTAACCGTAAAGATATATATGGGCCTGAATTGCCGTGTGTCTGGCGTTCGGTGCTACAGGTTTCGGGTTTGAGTTCCGGCGGTGCCATGGATGTTTGTAGTTGTTTGGAATCCACTTTAAACAGTAAGTTCCTGTCTAATGTGATCGTAGAGCTTTGTCTTGAGGTTTAATCAGTCTTCAGCCCTCGTGGTTCCTCGCTAAAGTGAAGCTGCATATTGCCCTTAGTGCCTTCGACGGGGTCTTCTGGACCTGATGTAGGTTTTTCTGTCCCAGGAGGATTAGTAACCACAACAGCACTATGAGATATATAAAAATAACAACCATTAGAAACTTACATAAAAATTTTCCTATTTATTTCCATCTTCTAATCAATAGATATCAACTAATAAAGATTTTTGATTCCGTAATAAAAGGCTACCGATATTTGTTGTTTTTAAATTACAAAACGTATATAAATGGGATTTTTGAACTTGTGATCGCTAAAAACTCTTAGTATAATATTTTCATTTAACTGTATCTAATAATGAATAAAAAACTTTAGATTTTATAAATCTTTTATATACTTTATTATAAGAGAATAGCAAATTTATAATATTTTAATAACAAAAAAAATACCACAATAAGATTTCTATCACTTTTGCAATCTACCAACAAGGATGTCAAGGCTGCAATGCTCATAGCCTCCCTTTAACTTGACAATACGAAAAAAAAAACAATTATAAATTATATATTTAAATTTTTATACATAATGAAAATAAATAATATAACATAATAAAAAATAAATTACAAATTTGGGGCAATAAGCAATTTGGTATTGGCGGTTTGGTAGCAATAAACAAATAATTTAAATAATTGCGGTTTCTAACAATCAACTTTTAAAGCAATATATCTCAGCTTAGAATAAAGTTTATTTATCAAAATAAGAACCATTAGAATTATTGCCAACAAGAAACAAGTCTAATTTATTTCGGTAACATATAACTCTGGTGTTTTAGAACCAATGAATCATTTAAACCTGCAAGGTTGAGCAACTTGCTTGGTTACTGAAGACCTTCTTTTGTAGGAAGTTGTCGAGGTTCTCAAAAAGTGGTGAATGAGCAGGGTAAGGTGGAGTTTCGTATCCCAATTGGTTCAATTTCTGAGCAGTCATTTGTGAGGCATGCGGTCAGACGTTGTCATGCAAAAGAATTGGTCCTTTTCGATTGAACCAAGGCTAGATATAAATGTGCAGTTTTTGGTGCATTTTGTGGATTTCCTGACAATATTTCTCTGATGTGATGGTTTCGCCAAGATTCAAAAAGTTGTAATGAATTGATTTTTCTTAAGACACCCATTTGTCGAGATTATTTGATTTTTCCATTTGGTGCAAATGTCTAACAACTATTGAATGGCCAACTGTTAGTTCTTCTGCAACATTCTGAGTCATTTTGCGTGTGTCCGCTGCAATGATGGTCCTCAAATCGTTATCGTCTATCGCAGAAAGATGTCCGCATCTTGAAAATCCTAGTCTCAATTGAGAAATTTTTGCAACCAGTGTTCAGTTGTACGTTCGCTGACAGCCATTACCCTTGGTTGATATCGCAAGCAGTTTCTGCTCTTTTATGTCCCACTTAAAACACACAATAAAATCGCGCAAATTTGCTTTCTTTTCATTAAATTTGCTCTCCAAAATGGTGTATTACATGAACATAAATAAATATAATTTTATTCCAAGATAAGCCTCAAGGCTTGAAATATGAAAAATCCCAATTATTTTTGCACCTGCAACTATACTTTCTCCTACACACTGGAAAAAGCGCTTCCTATGGCGTTCAATAGAAATGGTTAATTGGCCTTGAGACTCTCATCCGAGATGAAGTACAGCGAAATCATGCGCTCCCACTGAGAGACGTTTAGTTTATAGTTTCTCATCCTAAGAGAAAATATATTTAGACCGTCCCTACGTGTTAGTTGGCTTACAGACTATCACCCGGAGAGGAAGTATATTTCAAGCAACCTGCGCGTTGCCGAGTATCGTGTTTTCGGCTTAAAAGTGGAATCCTTCGATGAATCTATAATGATCTGTCTTTAAATGTGTTAAATAGTTGGTTCTAATTGTATGTGTATGGTGTTTGTGCGTGTGCCAATAAAGTTGTGAGTTCTCTAACAAGTATCTCTAATATCTCAGCAAAACCATACTCAGCTGCAATCGGATTGCCAACCTGCACACACACTACCGATGACATAAAGTTAATGAATGTTTCAGTATTTGATTAAATTTTTGTAATAACCAATTATCAAAGTTATTAATTAAATTTTTTTTATTTAAAATACTTCTTTACAAATATGTATCAATCCACTTGTAAATTTTAGTGTGCTATCTAGCAAAAAACGTCATCTATTTTGTTGAGTTGAATTTCAAAGTACAGCATATTTTTGGCAATAAATAACATAAAAATAAAAAACTATGTATAGATAGGGTACGTTTGTCCAGGCTAATACATTATCGAGAATAATTCTGATGCTTTTGTCATCTATATAAAAATAGATGTATGTTATGTGTAAACTGGTATGCATGTATATTCTAAGATAATTAAAAAAAAACCATAACACTTAAGAATTCGTTTTTTTTAAATTTTTTATTTTGTTCCAAAAATTCGTAATTGAATCTGGAGCCTGTGTCATGTGTAATCTCTTGTAAGAATTCAAAAAATCTTTACAAAATATTTTACAATATTTTTCTTTTTTTTGTAAAATATTTTTTCATATTATCCTACTTTTCTATTAACTCTATCTGGAATCTGGACCATGTTTAATCTCTTATAAGAGTAAAAAAAATCTTTAAAAAAAAAAAAATTTTTTTTTTTTTTGTCAATTTTTTTTATTTTTTATTTTTTATTTATTTACTATTTTTTTTATATTCTTCAACTTTTCTGTTAACTAAATCTGGGAAATTTATCATGTTTAATCTATTGTCCAAATCCAAAAAATCTTCAAAAAAATATTTTAAAACATTTTTCTTTTTTGTAAAATAATTTTTTTTTATATTCTTCTACTTTTCTATTAACTGAATCAGTAGTATGCATGTATCATGTTTAATCTTTTGTAAGTATCCAAAAATCTTTACAAAAAATATTTTTTTAATATTCATTTGTAAAATACTTTTTTTTATATACTTCTACTTTTTTGTTAACTGAATCCGGAGCCTGTACCATGTTTAATCTCTTGTAAGTATCCAAAAAATATTTTTAAATATTTTTCATTTTTTGTAATATATATATATATATACATATGTATATATATATATTGTAAAGCAATCTTTTATATTCTTCTACTTTTCTGTTAACTGAATCTGGAGACTGTACCATGTTTAATCTCTTGTAAGAATCCAAAAATTATTTTTAAATATTTTCATTTTTTGTAATATATATATATATATATATTGTAAAGCAATCTTTTATATTCTTCTACTTTTCTGTTAACTGAATCTGGTGCCTGTACCATGTTTAACCTCTTGTAAGAGTCCAAAAAATCTTTAAAAAAAATTTTTTTTTGTCAATTTTTTATTTTTATTTTATTTTATTTTTATTTATTTACTATTTTTTTTTTTTTTATATTCTTCAACTTTTCTGTTAACTAAATCTGGGGAATGTACCACGTTTAATCTCTTGATCAAATCCAAAAAATATTTTAAAAAATATTTAAAAAATATTTTTTTTTGTAAAATAATTTTTTTTATTATCTTCTACTTTTCTATTAACTGAATCTGGAGCATGCATGTATCATGTTTAATCTTTTGTAAGAATCCGAGAAATATTTTAAAATATTTTTCATTTTTTGTAAAATATATATATATATATATATATTTACATCATATATATTGTAAAGTAACCTTTTATATTCTTCTAATTTTTTGTTAACTGAATCTGGTGCCTGTACCATGTTCAACCTCTTGTAAGAATCCAAAAAATCTTTTAAAAAAGTATTTACAATTTTTTTTTCTTTGTAAAATAATTTTTTTATATTATTCTACTTTTATGTTAACTGAATTTGGAGCATGTACCATGCTTAATATCTCATCAGAATACAAAAAAAAAAAACCTTAAAAAAAAGAAAGAAAGAAAAATACCAATCTGCTTTCATGAAGTAAAACGAACCTAGGACGGGAGTGGGCCACTAGATCGGTGGATCGCAGGTCTGTGCACCCCCGTCTCACAGAGAGAGATGCTACCATTCAACTTTTGCCGTCGAGTGAACGCCTTTCCCATCATCTATTAAAGGCAGGAAGTCAAAGCCGAATTTAGCAAGAAAGGTAATGAAATCGCGGTCAATGACAAGCGGCTTGCTCGCAGACTTGGACGAGATTCGCTGCCCACACGAAGTGTACTGCACGCTGACCTTGATAGGAGACGCTTTCTCAATTCAGCAATAAAGAGAAAAACCTTCAATTAGCATAATTGCATAGATAACGTCGCATCCGAAATGGCAGAGGCATCGTTACTATGTAGATTCGAGAGTAAACAGTTTATTTATTTATTTATTCAAAATTCATCTCTGTATTGATTAAAACGTTACAATCCTTTTTGCTTTTTTTCCCCCGTGTTGTTTTACAAGTATTGCAACGGGATATTTATGAATAGGCACGAGTTTTTTAAAGCAAGGATACACAGACAATAGCTTATCCATTGAGAAAGTAGTAAAATAGATAAGCAATATAATAATTATAATCTATTCTAAAGGCACAAACAAATATGAGGCAAACATGTGACGTCCTTTTGGTACTAGAATTAGCGCTTCATCACTCATTGGCTCCTTTTCCCTTTGACATTTAATTAGAAAACGTTAATTTGCTAAGAAGCTATTCTGAAAATTCCGATAAATACTTAAAATTCTTCTTAAAACTTACATTTATTTAACTATGTGCTTACTAAAGATAAATAGTTCTAGTTCTATCTATAAAATAGTTCATCTAAATGAATATTTGGTACTTACGTATTAATGGTACCTTGGCGACAGACTTGGCAGTTTTTAAGTGGCGCCAATCTAACGACAATATCTTTATTTATTAAAGTAGCTGCTGAAGAGGTGCTATATGAAAAATATCAAAGATTATAAATGCATTTAGGAAGAAAACTTTCATGGATAATAGAACGCTAAAGATTATTGGGTACTTACGTATTAACGGTACCTTGGCGACAGACTTGGCGGTTCTTAAGTGTCGCCAATCTTTATTAGTTGGAATAAAAATATTTTGAAAGCGTTTTGATTTTAAATGAAGTGTTTCATATATATTTTATTATTTGGAACAAAAATTTTAAGTGTAGATTGGCGCCAAATCTGTAGCTGCGGTTGGCGCGTGCACTCTTTATTGGCGCAACTGTCGTCAAGGTACCGTTAATACGTAAGTACCGAATATTTTAATGTTTAATCATTTTCGTTAGAAAACATTACACACACAAAAAAAAAATTACTAATAGAATATAAAAATAAAATATTTTAAAAAACTAAATTTATATTTATTTGTAGCTGAAAACATGAACCCTTTCTTTTGAAAATCGTTGTATGGTAGTAGACACATTTTTTCCATCGCGCCAACAGCATAGAGTAATAATAGTCAACAGTAAAGACTGCTGCCAAAAATCGCCAAGTTATCATCGCATATATTAAACTAAAAAGCAAAAGTTACTTGATGAGATGTTTGGCACTTCATCGCCTCCAAACTGGCAACCCTGATGCGCGCTCTATTATATTACTACCGTATGGGTTTGCCTGATCATATGTCCATATTACTTAAAATATATTTTTGATAAATGTTTAAAACAGAGGACTTAAAAAAGCCTTAGTTTGAATAAAAAAAAACAAACATTTAAATATTAGAAAGCATTTGTACCATTACCATTACTAGTACCAATATTACCATTCGCATTCTACATCAGTTCTCGCATGTCTTCTGTTATTCCACCTATATCCGTCTTGCTTTTATCTCCCTTCAAGTTTATTACTTTATTTAGATAAGAATTTAATTCCCTGGTGGGCCAATGTACTGTATAGAAAGGAAAGATGACGACGCACTATTGACGGATTACTTCCCTACTATTATTTACGAGCCTTATTTTTATTTTTATTTATTTATTTATTTTGTTACAAAAGTGTGAAATTTACCAATAACTTAAATCATACTTTTTAAATCAAGCATGTGAAATTTATGTACTATTTACTTACTGTTTGCAGAAATGTCAGCAATCATGTTATAGTTACTATTTAATGTTGTTACTCGGAAATAATAACTGGTAACTTTAGAACCCATATTCAGACCAATCAGAGTATTAGCTTTGTTTTACCTGTATTCAAAAGTTTAATATATTGACTAAAACGAAAAGTTGTATTTTATATTCATAAATAAGAACTGTTTTAATTCTTTTTTTTTTGTATATTTCTTCTTCAGTGAGCACATCTATCAGTTGGTGAGCAGTACCAAAGCCAGGAGGTTTAATTTCACCACAGTATTCGTGGACGAACGCGACGGAGATGTGGAGCCAAACAACGAACTCTTGCCTGAAGGTCCACCCAAGGTGCAACATGACGGATACGTTGTATACCAGACTGCGGTACACTATGACTACCATCTGCCCAGCGCCTCTGTACCATGGAGGTACGCACCAGCGCCAGCAGCTGCTACAACCATCAATACTCAGTCGATCCACAGACGGAGAAGGTAAAGTACTGTAAGGAGTTGGGTGCAGTAATTGGTAAAATATATAAAAAAAAAGTATCATTACTATAATCTATTCTTTTATTATACAGGATGATTCCACGGTTTTGAGACCAACTGTGATAGATGATACAGCTTACTAAAACATATATTTTTTGTATAGGAATATGAAGTCGGTATGGCCCGCTTAGACTCGAACACAAAAAATGAGACATGAAAAGAAAAACATTGTCAATTCACAACATCATGGCAAAGTGCTTCTTTGATTCAATGTTTACAATAAATGCACCAAATTTTGATCACCCACCCACATTCTTTGTTAGCATCGAAGGAGTGATTGGCGAATAGATCCAAAGATGCCAGGCACTTCGCAACCCCAATGGACAGTAGAGTTCCCCAATTAAATCAACTGGAGTCTCGTAAATGAAAACACAGTTGCAAACTCGGAGCAATAATAAATTAGAATGAGCATCGCAGTCACAGGAATTGAAACTCGTCACGTCGGGGAATTGTTGTTGTGATAAATTCATTTGAAAACGCATTCGTTCCTCAACGCGTTACTTCCAACCCTGCATTGATGCACTACTGATGAGAACGAATTAAATAAAAAAATGATAAAACAATAAATATAAGAAAGGAATTAATAGCTTAAATCATTAAAATATTACCTTATTATATGCAGGATGATTCAACGATCATAGGACAAACTGTGACGTGAAAAGAAAAACACTCTTTATTCACAACATCATTGCAAACTGCTTCTTGGATGCAATGCTTACAATAAATGCTCAAAATTCTGACCACCAATAGTAATACATGGTTGGTAGCATCAAAGGACTGATAGGCCAACAGTTCCAAAGGTACATGACATTTAGAGCTGTTGAGCAACGAGGTCTTCAATTCAGTCAACTGGAGTCTAGTAAATGTAAACAAAGTTGCAAGCACAAAGTAATAAATTAATAGTTTAAAAAAACTAAAAAATACGCTTTTAGAGTTAATCAATCTAAAAAGTAAAAATTTTTATTTGTTTTCCACTTGGCCGGTTATCCGCTAAGTTTACATACTTTTTACCCACCGAAATTTTCGGCCAATAGGAAAAGCGCAATTCGACATGATCGCACTCCTATGCCTTTGAGATCCGCCTCTTTTTAGCCACCGAAATTTTCGGCCAATAGGAAGAGCGCAATTTGATCGCGGATATTACTGAATTTCTACCCGGGGTGTGAAAGACAGCTGGGCAATGGGCGCACCGGTTACGGAGTTCCTTGGTGGTTTTAAGAATCACAAAACCTCCACATCTTAAATTAATTAAAACATTAGCATAGATTGTAGTTTCTTAAATTAATGAATAGAAATAATTAAAAATAAATAAATGAATTTAAAATTTATAAAAAACATCTGCTTGAGAACAATTAAAGCAGGAGATCGAAAAAGCTAAAGCTATCGGTACAATTAAGAGTCCGTTGACGATGCCCAAAAATAAAAAGGTTAAAGTTAAAATGAGAATTTTAAGATAAAAGAAGGAATTAAGATTAAACAAAATAATTATACAAAATAGGTAGGTTTTGATCAGTTGGCTGATTCGCCAGTAGATGGCGCCATCAGTCCCAAAATCGAGCCCAAAGAGTCAGTTACATACAAACATACAGGTGAAGCTAATAAAAGCGTATTAAAAATAAATTAGAATGAGCATCGGGGTTGCCAGCCAGAAAAATTGAGACTTATCACGTGACAGGTATCAATTGACGCATTACGCCTGGCTGTTAGATAAATTCGTTTGGAAGTGTGTTGTCAACGCGTCACTTCCTATCATATATTCCAATAAAAAAATGCATGTTTTAGTAAGCTACATCACCCCACAAAGTTTGTTCCACGACCGTTTAATCATACTACATATATGCTTACATATAAATTAAATAATTAATAATGATATTTAGGTAATCAAAGAACAGCAGAGTTGATTGTTCGGTGGACCACCAGCAGTCCTTGTAAAGCATAGTTATTACAAGATACTAAAATCTCACACATTGTAGAACGATAGCCAACCAGAAGTTGATTTCCTGCTCATTCAGGATTTTAATTGGCGAAGGTTTTACTATGTGAGATTTTAGTATCGAGTGGAAAGCCAATTTAATTTTGTGTGTGTGTATTGTACTGATTTATTTATATATGAAATCTAGTAAAATTAATACAAACGATATTTATTATTGTCATTTGTTAAATTTTCTTTTATTGGCAATTTCTTTATAAAATGGTAGTATAATTTATAGATATGCATTTACGCATGTTGTCATAATCAAACGTTCTCGTTCCTGAATGTAAGAACTACAACGGACGCCACCTCTAGCTGCGCACATTATGAGCACGCATTCTGCAAAACTTTGCCCCAAAACTGTCAAACATAGGGGTTGTAAGAGAGTCAATCGAATGAAAAACTTAATCGTTAAACCTGTTTTTTTTTTAACTTAGAAACATTTTTTCTAGTAGTGTAAACAATGTCCAGTACATCAGCAATGAACAACAAACATTTTTGATCAAGTATATCCCTAAAACAAAAATTATTAAAAGTTGCATTATATATATATATATATATATATGTGTGTGTGTGTGTGTGTGTGCGTGTAGTCAAAAATCAAATTATTACTTATCTATTTTAAGCACTATACATACACTTAAATAATATTACAGATTTACATTTTTAATGAGAATTTAATGTGAGCAATGTGGATGCATTTGTTTAATAATATCGGAAAAAATCTGGTAGACACTGGTTGAATATTGAAAAAGCTAAGTGTTGTCATTTCATAAAATGCTGCTTCACACTGGTATATAGAACCAAATGGTAAGATTACCTTCGCTGCTCTACTTTATTCAATATGAGTTTTCAGTTTTCTATCCCATCCACCCATTATGAAGAGATTTTTCTTTGAATTCGGATTGTATCATTTTTCTTTCCTACACTTTGGCGTATCTTCGAATAAAACTTTGCGCACCCTCTGAGTTACATATAGTCCACTTAGTAAACCACTGCTGATGGTAGATAAGTGCAGACACACAAGTAGTGTAAAGATGGCCGCCCCAGTGGTGAAAAAAATCAATCCGATTGTAAACACTTAATTTCACTTGCAGACTTCTCCTGGAGATAAGAGTCTACAATCATCTGAAGTTAAGAGTCTACCGATTGTAGACTCTTACCTCTACTTGTAGACATCTGCGCCTGATGGCGAATTGGCTAGCGCTCTGGCCTTTGCTACCACAGGCTTCAGGTACGAATCCTGGTGGTGGCATGGATGTTTTGTTAGTGGTTCAGAACCCACGTTAAGCAGTAGGTCCCGGTCTCATTAGTCCAAAATGTACAAAAATTGACCGTATACAAACCAAACGAAACTGTAGGCATCTTCTTTGACAAGTTAAGGTGTAAAATGTATTGTAGTTCTAAGCCGAATAAAAGGGCAGTAACACATTTTTGTCATAGAAGTTGTCTACAAAGGGATTAGACGAATATCAAAGGGTGTGACAGCTGTGAAAGATTTTGATACCTGTCCATAATATCAAGTCATGACGTCTAACACTAGTGCTGCTGTTGAAGCATAAAAACTAGAGAACTGTCCGCCTAAAGAAATTTCCTGCCTGAGTGACTGTGGATGAAGTTTCCACAAATGTTATTTGCAATTAAATGAACAAACACATGAGTTGTCTATGATAATTGAGCAGACGTTTCAACGAGTTCTAAAACATTGTATGCACATTGTAAGTATTGTAGAACCTGTTTTGAGCAAGAGAGAAATTATGTAGGAAAATGACGGGAACATGCTCCTCATTTAATCAATACATTATTTCTTAAAATGTTTTAATTTGATTGTAAAAGACATCGAACTTGAACTTCTGTCTTAATGCATTTAAAAGACAACATTCAAAGATATTACTGAATATTTGTTAACCTATAATACAATAAAGACACTACTGAACATTTGTTAACCTATTATACTATAAGAACACTACTGAAAAACTCGTGCCTATGAAGAGAAGAGTGTGATAAATCCTTACGCCGGAATGCTAACTTACCAGGCACTTTGAGGAGCGAAAGAGCATGGGGACCTCTTAGATACCCCTCTTGTGTATGTTCATTCCAAATTGTGAGGTGTGAGGACAGATTATAACCTGTCCTCATAATTTGGAACGATATATTTATATATATATATATATATATATAAATAATATAGTAGGTCCCTTGTGGGGCACCTTGGATAACGCTGAATCCACTCCATATCTTAGTGTAGGATATCTGCTCCATATCTTAGTGTTGAATGATTTAGATCAATGTTTCTAGCTTTCGAAACAACGTTAGTTAGATAGATGTGTGTGATAATGATGAATAAATTTCGCTATAGGTAGCAGTATGTTCATTTTTAAGCATGTTTGTACTATCTTCAATTTTTTCTTATAGGCCCATCATTCGCCGTCAGCTGGAAAACGACGAGAAACCAGTGTGTCCTGCCAGAACTCGATTCGTACCTCCCCAAGCTGCCTTGAACGACAACTCCGAGTGGAAGTACATTGTCAACGTCCAGAACAAAGATGTTCGATTTCGGCAGATCATACGTGTTGACGTCTGCGAGTAAGCGTTATTCTTTTACATACGCAGACTTTTCGTTATTTCCCTTGACATGGCTTAGCTGCTCATTACATTCGTACACTCTATTAAACATAAATCAATACACGAGCTTTATATGCTTACAGCTCTCATGGCTCTGAAATGAGTTTTTTTAAATTTCATGAGCAATAAAAGGGACAATCAGCTTGAATGGGAAAAATCGTTATCTTTATTTTTACTGACATCTAATAAATCAAACATTAATAATTATTAGTCTTATTTGTGATTACCAATAGAAATAATAGATTGCTTTCCATCGCTAAGCAATTTTGTTCAGTCTAAACAACGTTAATAGATTCATTGACAAGTTTTTTTATGATACAAATTAGAATTGCTTTGCATTTTATATTATATTTTATTAATATTTAAAATGTTTATGCATATCGTCTCTTATTTATTTATTATTTTTAATATGATTTTATTTTATGCATTTAAAAATATTCTGTGCAAATACGATTGTTTTAAATGATCTGTTTAATGTTAATATTGTTCTGTGATATAGAACAATAAATTTTACAAGAGATCATTAAGGATCTATTCATTAACTTTAATGAAAAATAATTTATTCTGAATTTTTATTACCCACCAAATTATGCGAATTGTTTTGGGAAGACAAGGTTCGTGGTTTCCTTTTACCGTTTTCAATTTTTAAACTATTTATCATCTGTAATTTTTTTCACTAGCTTTTTTATACGTAATATTTATTTCAATTAATTTCACGAGCTAATAATTATTTTAAATTTCTGTGAATCGGTACGATTCATCGGAGTTCCTTGGTCGCGAAGCGACCAAACCTCCTATTAGCAAGAAATAATTAAACAGTGGTAGTCGGTCACTGCCCATTGATAACGAAAAACAATTTGCACAATATATAGAAAAAGTAAAAATGTAAACGAAAACATATACAAGAAAATACAAAGCACAACTACTAAAAAAAAGAGAAAAAGACCGGAGAGAACCTAAAGCCGAAGCACAACATAGCACCCACGCAGGAGTATTTAAAAGAACAAACAAAAATATACGCGGAGCGCGAACTTAACCTGAAGTTACCAGGACCATAGAAAAATGCAAGAGAAGAAATGCAGTCTACTGATTGATGTTTATAACACATCTAGGTCTTTTACGAGACGAGTGCAGAGAAATATCATATTCAAATTGATTTAATGCTTTAAGAGTTACTAGATCTATTGAGTGATGAATAAAAGTTTTTTGCAATTTTAGCCACATATTCCCTAAAGCTAGGCATGCAAAGTGCATATTTAATTTCGGCATTTCTAAAATACCATGGGGCATCAACAATCATGCGGATAAACTTGTTTTCAAGCCGTTCCAAAATAATAAAATTGCTTTTGGCTGTAGAGCCCCAGACTGGACTCGCATATGCTATTATCGGACGAAGATAAGCTAAATAGATGAGTGTTTTTAGTTCAATTGTTAGTTTAGAATGTCTGCCCATGACAGAGTAAAATTTACGCAAAACATTATTAAATTTATCGCGCAAGTAGTTAATATGAGCCTTAAATGTTAGTCTTCTATCAAAAATTACACCTAAATACTTAGCTTCTTTAGACCAGGAAATGTTAGTATTAAAAATAGTTATGTTAGGAGGATTATAGACTTTTTTCCTGGTAAATAGTTAAATTTCTTTCACATGGTTTTTTTTATGCATATCATTTATTCAAATTTTTTCACTAACTAATAATTAAATATTATAAAATTGTTCTAAAAAAATCCTCTGGTGCAAGCAAAGACAATTTTATTTCAAAGTAAAAATGAAATTTTTCAAGTAAAGAAAATCGTTTGAAGTTTTTTTTTTAAGGTTGCTGTTATGAGTTTTGTTGTTACATTATATTCTAAGTCTTATTTTTATCTTATTATATCAATTTTTTAATTCTTCTGCTTGCGCCTGCTTTCTTTCAACGTTAATGACATGTACGATCCGTTAGATTCCAATTTTCTGATTGCTCTCTCATCGATAATAACATTACAAATACATGTAAAAATTCGTTTTAAAATATTATATTATACCTAACAATTCAGAGATTTTGCTTTTAAAATATCATGATTTATTTGTTCACTCTTTCGGAAATAATGTCAGTTGTGAGATACATCTAAATTCGTTTTTATTTTGGTCCTTGTAAACAATCCTGAAAATGCGGCGTATTCTTTTCTTCTTACTTTTTTTTATCCGTAAATCGTAATATGTTGCTGTTGTTCTAATGTAGCTGGCAATATAGAAATAATTACTCTTTATGCCATAAGCAAGGGCTGCACCGCTGTTACTCATTTAGCACTATCCGGGGGCACGTTTTGCTTGAAGTTATGCTACGGACGTGAGTAACAAAATCGCCTACCCTCCTCAATGCTCTACGATCATGTTAGATCGGGAACATACGGCTATCAGTCGATTTTGAACCACTACAAACATCCATGGCACATCCAGGCCTCGAACTCGAAACCTGTGGTACCGAGTGCCAGCCACTCTGCCATCAGACCCCCGTAAATCGTAGTTTTAGTTATTCGACTCAGAAAACTCTTGTGAATAATCCATTATGTTTCAGAAGTAGGGAATCCAGGTTCTAAACCCGACAAACGAGGAAAAATTGAATGTTAAATTCTATGTACCAGAGATAGGATAAATCTGTAGGCCTGTATGCTCTTTATTTGACCCGACTCATGACCCAATAGTAACATATGCAGCTAGAGTGATAGGAGGTCTGAGGTTCGAATCCGCTGACGACATTATTGATTTCAGTAACGAGGAGACTCTATGGTAATTTTGAAAATATGTCTCGCATTGATAGTCAAGCTTCCTAGCCTCCCTTTCTGCCGTAAAACACGCAAATGCAAGCAGTTATTTTTCTGGAAAGCACTGACTTCCCTTCAACACCAGTCGGTGGACTGTTCGTTGTATAAACGAGGTTCACCGAGGAAAGTTATTTTATTGAGTTAATGAAGTGTACCCACCCTCCAACTGCACGGGTGTTCATACCACATTCCGGTGTTGTTTAGACGGAATTCCATAATTCACCCTATGTAACGCTGAATTTGCTATATACTGCCTATCTACATATTTTGATCCTTACGATCTGAAATGAAAGAAAAAACTATCACAAATTCTTATATCATATACCAAATTAATTCACGTTTTTTTGTGTTTTTCGCCATACATCCTATATATTGAAGAAAATTTTGAATCAAATAAAAAAAACTTTTTCCAAAAGTAACTAATTTTTTGGAAAAAATTTAAGCATTAAAACGGTATTTTAAATATTTCAAAATAATTCATAAAATGAATACAGATGATCTAATTTTGAGAAGAAAAGTAAAATAAAAGTAATCGGCTGAGTCGGTATACAGGTTACTCGTAAAATGTAGAATTTAATGTAAGAACAAAACGCATAACAAAAATTTTAAACAAACAAACAAAGAAAAAGCATCAATAAATCATATTCAGGCAATAAATTATGTTCGTCAATTACCGTTCAAAACTCTAAAAAAACCAAATTTTTAATAAAAACTTTAAAAAAATAAAGAATTCCAAACGAATTTATAAAAAAAGCCCGTGAATAAATTAAAAAATAAATAAATAAAAAACAAAACAATGGAATTCCAAACTATTTTATAAAAAGGCACTTGAAAGAATTAAAAAAAATAATAACAAACTATGGAATTACTAACAATTTAATAAAAAAATTTAAATAAGTAATTAAGTAAGAAATTTAAGAAAGAAAAGTTAATTAAATAATAATAAAAAGTAATAATAGCAGTAGTGATAATAACAAGATAATTAAGTAAGAAATTTATGTAAACAAATAAGAATAGCTCGTCAAAGAAATTATAAATCATATGCAGGCAATAAATTATATTCATCAACTGGAAAAAGAGAACCAAATAAATATTAAAAAAATTAAAACTAAATATAGAATTCCAAACAATTTTATAAAAAAGCGAGTAAATGAAATTTTTTAAAAATAATAGAATTCCAAAAGATGTTATAAAAAGGAACGTGAAAGAATTTAAAAAAAAATAATAATAAAAATAAACTATGGAGTTCTTAATGATTTTATAAAGAAATTTAAATGAACCAATAAGAATAAGTAATTAAGTAAGAAATGATAAAAAGATAATTAAGTAAGAATAAAAAATAATTATAATAGTAGTAATAATAATAATAAAAAAAGATAATTAAGTAAGAAATTTATATAAACCAATAAAAATAACTCTTCAAAGAAATTAAAAAAAATATATAAATAAATAAATTGGATACATTGAAAGTGGTCAAGGAAACGGGAAACTGATCAAGGACCCTACAAACATTCAAACTACCAACTACAATCGAGCTATCAAAAACAATCGAAATTTATGATGTGTGAATCCTCGCTTTTGCTAAATATTTAATCTCAACTTTTTTCTTCATTTTACCTTGACACGTTGATACATGAATTCTTTATATGAAATAATTCCACAAAATTCTAATATTGCCTCAGATCAAAAACCTTCGATAAAAATCAATTAACATTCAGATGCATGCTGTTCATTTAATTAAACGCCATTCAATAATCAATCAGATTAATTAATGAAGAAATAAACATGCATTAAAATTTTTTCGAACACAATAATTCCCAAACAATAAACATAGGAACAAAATAAAATTAAAAAAAATTTAATCAACGTCCTTAATGACCTTCAAGAAAACAATTCCCATATCCTTTAGTGAACGTAATTATGTTTTTATATCTATACCAATAGTCACGAAGTTGTGATAATCAAACACAAATTTAATTCAGTTATTTTATTTCTCACACACTCTTGAAAAAGAAAAAAAAAATATCGAAATAAAATTATCATAATCGGAATCGAAGAGGTCTGGAGACATACTAAGTATAATTACCTGATACGCTAATCAACTAATTAAGAAAGCCATACATTATAAACGGGTAATCACTGATTCGTGAATTGAAATATGACCTTGCCATTTTGCATATGAGATATTCTGAGCCTCAATTTCCGTGAGAAGATAAAAGGGTTAAAGTTGAATCATTCCCATTCTTTGTTTTAGGGGAGTGGCTTATAATTGGCTGTGAAATTATTACTATGAGATTTGACATCCATTTATTTGGGTTTAGTGCGCATTTGTATTTTCTTTTAAAAGAATATATCTTTTTTAATTTTGAGATTTTAATGAAAGTTTAAAACAAAGAATATGGTTCTATTCCAGTTTATTAAGAAAATAAATATTTAAGTGTTAAGAAAATAAATATTTAAGTGTTAAAAAATAATTTTATTCAAGATTTTCAATTTTATTGCAAACTAGAAGATCAAATCCATTGTCAATAACTTGCTAACCTGGATGTAGGATTTCCTATCTATGTAATTTTTTTTTAAACTTTGCGATATTTACTATCAGAAATACGTTAAAATTATTAACAAAGTAGATTCATTAAATTATATATTAAAATGCGTAGCCTGTTTGGGCCAGAAAACATATTTGAAACAAAACAAATCAGTTTTATGCGTTACTATGAGGGCCTGAATGGCCGAGTGGCGCTCGGTACCGCAGGTTTCGGGTTATAGTACCGGCGGTGCCATGGATGTTTGTAGTGGTTCGGAATCTGCTTTAAACCGTAGGTCCCGGTCTAACAGGATCGTAGTGCGTTGCGGGGGTTGCTCCGCGTCCGTAGCTTATCTTCAAGCTGCATGCACCTACTGGGTAGTGCTAAGTGAGTAACGTCGATGCGGTGCTTGCCTTAAGGCATCCAAAACAATTGTCTAAATGTTTGCCAGCTGCATAAGGGGAAAAAAAAAAAAAACATGCATGACTATGAAAATGTTTTATAAATAAAAAAATTTTGCTCATAATTTTTCGTTTTGTTACTATAAAAAACGAATTAAATATTAAACTAATGTAATAGAGTGAACAAATTATCTATTTGCTTTTTTTTTATCAAATATTATTTATTTTATACATATATAAAATACAACACATGAACATAAAAGCCAAATATTGAAATAATCGTTATATACAAGGTAAAAGTGAAGCCTTCAAATAATTGAAAATAATTTGAAGAAACACTAAAAGAATGTTATGAAAAATTAAAGTATGGTTAGATTTATAAATGCTATAAAGTCCCAGATATTATAAAATTCATTAAGATCGATATATTAAACTGGGTTGCTCATGTATTTAGAATGAATGATTTAACCCCTGTAAAAAGACTCGTTTTGGCAAAGCCTATCCCTGACTTGGCCCAGCCTGGGCTGCCGTGCTGTTGATGATGATGATAAAAGTATAGTTAGAGCATTAACATAAAAACATACAAAACTAATACCAGTAATAGCTTTGTTCATGGTGGTCGTTTTGTAATTCACTCCTTGTCAGTTTTCCATTGTTTTTTGTGTTCTTTATATACATATAACAGGTGTGGTAGTTAATATAACCGTTTTTTATCTTTCTCCGAAAGGTGAAAAATTGCTTATTCGAAATATACGCCATCGCAAGTCACACATTTTTCTCATCTCTCTGATAATTTGTGGAGGCCCTTCCCATTTTTCGGCATCTTGTTTAATTGTTGAAGTACTTCATGGAAAGAACGTGTAATATTGATGAAAACAAAGGTAGCCGAAAGGGGCTAGGTCTGGTGAATAAGACGTGTAGATCAAGTTGTGTCTTTAACAATAGGGTCGCAGGATGAACAAATTGCCACGAGCTAGAGGCTGTGAGTACAGGAAAGGCCTGACATTAATTATTGCAGAATAAAGTAAAAATTATTAATTCTGTATTTCATAAATTTAAGTTACTGAAGTGATCAATTAAAAAAATATGTATCAAGATTTTGAGCGTATTCATTAGTATGAAAAATATATCGCATCTGGTAGTAATAGTCATAGAAATTGTTACTCACGGGTAATCCCTATGTAAGGGACTTCCCCGTTTTCTGGTTCATGAATAGATACTTACAAAATAAAAAATGGGAATTTCCGTTGTCATCCATGTGCCAATGGGATATTTGTAAATTCACTTGTTACAGAATTCTCTGTTTTACTCCACTTTTATACATGAAATAAAAAATCTTCTTTCATAAGAGAACTGGCTGATCGATTAATCATAAGGAATGATTTTATGTCTTCTCTTCATGGTGGGTACTAATCTTTATGAAAAATGAGGCACGGATAATAAATTAAAAAAAAAGTCCAGTATACTTTTTCTCAGCACCTTATATAGTACTTGTAACAATAACTAATCAAACAATAACATACAACATTTACAAAGAAACAAAATTCGAATAATAAAAATCTTTGACTCTGAAAATAAAATATTCAATAAAAATGATCCTATTTTCTATCAAATTAAATGAAATATATTCAATACATTGAAGATTCAATTCAGATAAATGTATTTCATAATAATTCGCAGTTAAAGTTTAAGTATGAATTATTATGAATTTTAAGTTTTCAACTAAACCAAAAATGGAACTTTATTCAAACAAAATCCAGATCACAAAAAAGAAAACATCAAATCCTTATTATCCAAAACTGTCCTTAAAAACATCAGTTAAATAATCAAAATAAAGTAATAATAACTGATAAAATAAAAATCTTTTTTTTTTTTTTTTTTTTTTTGTATAAAAGAATCAGGAATCTAATTTTTATACCGACTCTTTGCTGTGTCAAAACTGATCGATTCCTGACTCGTATTGCCTTTGCTGAACATTTAAGAAACATGCTTATAACTATTATAGATAATGTAAAAGAAACCTAGAAATCTTTACTTTCATACGCTACTGACCGTGTGTGAATCGGTGCACGTGAACGGTGCACGCGAAGCGACCAAACCTCCAAATAGAACTACTGACCGTGTGTGTCTTATTTCGTACTTTTATAAAAAGCCCTTTTTTTAATCATGTCCAGATTTTTCGATTACTCTATACAGTTTAATCTCGGCCATTAATCTTTATAGATGGAGTAAAACTAGAATTCACTGTGTGTGAAATGATGGAAATGCTTTTTTCACCTCGGGTTTTTTTTTTTTCTTTCTAAATGTATTCATTATAAACAAAATTTAGCCCTCTGTTGATTAGCTTGTTGGGCTCCCACGAAGGAGGAGCTACGTTCGAAACTGGACAAAATTCACCAGATTAAAAGTGTGTAAGTTATTGATATGAATGACAGAAAAATAGACCGGATTAAAAAGCTGACTCGTCAAGTTTGTACAAAGAGAAATAAATTACTCTAAATCAGTTAGAATAATAGTAAAAATTATATGGACAGATTAGCCTAATTATCACAAATTTTAAAATTACTGATAATTAATTTTGACGTCTATAAAAAAACATATATTGCAAGATATCCTGTTCAAGGCAAAAAGGTACACACGTGTAACTAAAAACTGTTACACATGAGCCAGGTCATATCATTATTTTCATTTTTTTTATACTTCCTCAAAAAAAAAATGAATTTAACGAATAGTTTTCAATTACTTATCTGCATTGACGAGTTAATTAATAACTCTAATTAATTCTTTACTTTTATTTTGAAACAGACGTTGACATGGAATTCTCATTTAAAACTAAAAACAATAAAGATCATGATTAAAGTAGAGAAATTAATTATTCTTTATTTTTGGAATTATAAAACAATTTTTCTTTGAAAAATTAACAATGACTATTTCTGATATCGCTCGACGTTTTTAGAAAAATACTGCTTCTGATCTTTTTAACCAATAAGTTGAAGGCTAGAATACTATTTTTAAATGCTTTAGAAAAATACTGCTTCTGATCTTTTTAACCAATAAGTTGAAGGCTAGAATACTATTTTTAAATGCTTTAGAAAAATACTGCTTCTGATCTTTTTAACCAATAAGTTGAAGACCAGAATACTATTTTTAAATGCTTTAGAAAAATACTGCTTCTGATCTTTTTAACCAATAAGTTGAAGGCTAGAATACTATTTTTAAATGCTTTAGAAAAATACTGCTTCTGATCTTTTTAACCAATAAGTTGAAGGCTAGAATACTATTTTTAAATGCTTTAGAAAAATACTGCTTCTGATCTTTTTAACCAATAAGTTGAAGGCTAGAATACTATTTTTAAATGCTTTAGAAAAATACTGCTTCTGATCTTTTTAACCAATAAGTTGAAGGCTAGAATACTATTTTTAAATGCTTTAGAAAAATACTGCTTCTGATCTTTTTAACCAATAAGTTGAAGGCTAGAATACTATTTTTAAATGCTTTAGAAAAATACTGCTTCTGATCTTTTTAACCAATAAGTTGAAGACCAGAATACTATTTTTAAATGCTTTAGAAAAATACTGCTTCTGATCTTTTTAACCAATAAGTTGAAGGCTAGAATACTATTTTTAAATGCTTTAGAAAAATACTGCTTCTGATCTTTTTAACCAATAAGTTGAAGACCAGAATACTATTTTTAAATGCTTTAGAAAAATACTGCTTCTGATCTTTTAACCAATAAGTTGAAGACCAGAATACTATTTTTAAATGCTTTAGAAAAATACTGCTTCTGATCTTTTTAACCAATAAGTTGAAGACCAGAATACTATTTTTAAATGCTTTAGAAAAATACTGCTTCTGATCTTTTTAACCAATAAGTTGAAGGCTAGAATACTATTTTTAAATGCTTTAGAAAAATACTGCTTCTGATCTTTTTAACCAATAAGTTGAAGGCTAGAATACTATTTTTAAATGCTTTAGAAAAATACTGCTTCTGATCTTTTTAACCAATAAGTTGAAGGCTAGAATACTATTTTTAAATGCTTTAGAAAAATACTGCTTCTGATCTTTTTAACCAATAAGTTGAAGGCTAGAATACTATTTTTAAATGCTTTAGAAAAATACTGCTTCTGATCTTTTTAACCAATAAGTTGAAGGCTAGAATACTATTTTTAAATGCTTTAGAAAAATACTGCTTCTGATCTTTTTAACCAATAAGTTGAAGACCAGAATACTATTTTTAAATGCTTTAGAAAAATACTGCTTCTGATCTTTTTAACCAATAAGTTGAAGACCAGAATACTATTTTTAAATGCTTTAGAAAAATACTGCTTCTGATCTTTTTAACCAATAAGTTGAAGGCTAGAATACTATTTTTAAATGCTTTAGAAAAATACTGCTTCTGATCTTTTAACCAATAAGTTGAAGGCTAGAATACTATTTTTAAATGCTTTAGAAAAATACTGCTTCTGATCTTTTTAACCAATAAGTTGAAGGCTAGAATACTATTTTTAAATGCTTTAGAAAAATACTGCTTCTGATCTTTTTAACCAATAAGTTGAAGGCTAGAATACTATTTTTAAATGCTTTAGAAAAATACTGCTTCTGATCTTTTAACCAATAAGTTGAAGGCCAGAATACTATTTTTAAATGCTTTAGAAAAATACTGCTTCTGATCTTTTTAACCAATAAGTTGAAGGCCAGAATACTATTTTTAAATGCTTTAGAAAAATACTGCTTCTGATCTTTTTAACCAATAAGTTGAAGGCTAGAATACTATTTTTAAATGCTTTAGAAAAATACTGCTTCTGATCTTAACCAATAAGTTGAAGGCTAGAATACTATTTTTAAATGCTTTAGAAAAATACTGCTTCTGATCTTTTAACCAATAAGTTGAAGGCTAGAATACTATTTTTAAATGCTTTAGAAAAATACTGCTTCTGATCTTTTTAACCAATAAGTTGAAGGCTAGAATACTATTTTTAAATGCTTTAGAAAAATACTGCTTCTGATCTTTTAACCAATAAGTTGAAGGCTAGAATACTATTTTTAAATGCTTTAGAAAAATACTGCTTCTGATCTTTTTAACCAATAAGTTGAAGGCTAGAATACTATTTTTAAATGCTTTAGAAAAATACTGCTTCTGATCTTTTTAACCAATAAGTTGAAGGCTAGAATACTATTTTTAAATGCTTTAGAAAAATACTGCTTCTGATCTTTTTAACCAATAAGTTGAAGGCTAGAATACTATTTTTAAATGCTTTAGAAAAATACTGCTTCTGATCTTTTTAACCAATAAGTTGAAGACCAGAATACTATTTTTAAATGCTTTAGAAAAATACTGCTTCTGATCTTTTTAACCAATAAGTTGAAGACCAGAATACTATTTTTAAATGCTTTAGAAAATACTGCTTCTGATCTTTTTAACCAATAAGTTGAAGACCAGAATACTATTTTTAAATGCTTTAGAAAAATACTGCTTCTGATCTTTTTAACCAATAAGTTGAAGGCTAGAATACTATTTTTAAATGCTTTAGAAAAATACTGCTTCTGATCTTTTTAACCAATAAGTTGAAGACCAGAATACTATTTTTAAATGCTTTAGAAAATACTGCTTCTGATCTTTTTAACCAATAAGTTGAAGGCTAGAATACTATTTTTAAATGCTTTAGAAAAATACTGCTTCTGATCTTTTTAACCAATAAGTTGAAGACCAGAATACTATTTTTAAATGCTTTAGAAAAATACTGCTTCTGATCTTTTTAACCAATAAGTTGAAGACCAGAATACTATTTTTAAATGCTTTAGAAAAATACTGCTTCTGATCTTTTAACCAATAAGTTGAAGACCAGAATACTATTTTTAAATGCTTTAGAAAAATACTGCTTCTGATCTTTTTAACCAATAAGTTGAAGGCTAGAATACTATTTTTAAATGCTTTAGAAAAATACTGCTTCTGATCTTTTTAACCAATAAGTTGAAGACCAGAATACTATTTTTAAATGCTTTAGAAAAATACTGCTTCTGATCTTTTTAACCAATAAGTTGAAGGCTAGAATACTATTTTTAAATGCTTTAGAAAAATACTGCTTCTGATCTTTTTAACCAATAAGTTGAAGGCTAGAATACTATTTTTAAATGCTTTAGAAAAATACTGCTTCTGATCTTTTTAACCAATAAGTTGAAGACCAGAATACTATTTTTAAATGCTTTAGAAAAATACTGCTTCTGATCTTTTTAACCAATAAGTTGAAGGCCAGAATACTATTTTTAAATGCTTTAGAAAAATACTGCTTCTGATCTTTTTAACCAATAAGTTGAAGACCAGAATACTATTTTTAAATGCTTTAGAAAAATACTGCTTCTGATCTTTTTAACCAATAAGTTGAAGACCAGAATACTATTTTTAAATGCTTTAGAAAAATACTGCTTCTGATCTTTTTAACCAATAAGTTGAAAGCCTGAATATTATTTTTAAATGCTTATGTGCAGTATAAAATTAAAAAGTAAATCAGTTATTTTGAAAATGGTCAACAAAATAAAAGATCTATTATTTTTTTTTTGTTGCTTTCTAGGCACAGTATAAATTATTCATTCTTCTTCTTCAGTGGCTGATGGCTAGCGCTCTGGTCCTCGGTGCTATGGATGTTTGCAGTGATTCGAAATCCACTTAAAACCTTAGGTTCCGGTCTAATATGAGGGGCAGGGATGACCGAGTGACTAGCGCTCTGGCACTGTTTCATGTTCGAGTCGTGGCAGGGCTATGGATGTTTGTAGTGGTTCGGAATCCATTTTAAACCGTAGGTTCCTGTGAAATATAACTAGAGCGTTAGGCGTAGGGCTGACAACCTACCCTGTGAGAAGAAACCATCTCATGTCTTGTAATCTGCCAATAAACAGACGGCCTTGATCTACCATGGACTGTAGTGCCTGGGAGTTAGTTACCATTTCCTCAGCGAAAACAATATTTCCACCTACTGGAAGAAAACAACTATGGGCTGTCTTACCAGGGAGTTAGTTAATTACCACTTCCTCGGCAAAAAAAATATTTCCATCTAATGAAAAAATAAGCCATGGACTTTAGTGCAAAGGAAGTTAATTAATTAGTTACCACTTCCACAACGAAAACAATATTTCCATCTACTGGGAAAAAAAAACATGAGCCCATCAGTGAAAAAAATATTGTCATCTACTGGAAAAAAATCATGGGCCGTAGTAACAGGGAGTTAGTTAGATACCACTTCCTCAACGAAAAAATATTGCCATCCACTAGAAAAAAAACATGGGCTATAGTGCCAGTGTTTTATTTACCACTTATTTTATTAGCTTTGAATGTGTGCTTACCCTGTTGTGTTATTCACGATGATTATTTTCTGATATTTTAGATCACCTGGACAGTCGTGCACCAGGGAGATATCCCTCCCGTTCGGATACGTGAGCCAGTGCAAGCAGAAGTTCATCAAGAAGAAGCTGCTGGCGTTGGACTCGGACGGACAGGGGACGTCCGTCGAGAACTTCTTCATCCCCTCGTGCTGCGTGTGCCACGTGTCCAGGACCACGCAGAGACGATGACAGCTGTGCTCCACCCCCAACATTGCTGTGATAAAATTCAAAACGAACAGTCAGGCGAACAGAAGAAGCAGAGGTAGAAGACGAAAAAAGAAGATTAAGAAAAACTGGAATTGAACTTTAGCACTAAGAAAACTGATTCGAATCAGAGACTCATTCCATTTGAAGAATTGCATGGCGGGACTTCATGTGTTGTGGTGGTCTATTTTTTTTCCCCATGCAAAATTGCACGGATTTACGGTGTCACAGTTTATTTTTTTTTTTTGTGTGTGTGTGTGTGTGTATCATTTTATCTATTATCACTCATGCACTGATAATATTATGACTGTCTGTATATTAGATAGGGTTAAGGGAGAAGAAATTATCACCGTCATCTTTTTATATAAAAAGAATGCTGTAATTAAGGCACATTTTGTGTGAGGATTGCCTTAAGTCTAAATGGTATCTTATCAAAATTTGCTGTGATGAACATCTTAATTATCAACTTGTGTTACAAATTTTATAGTTCTTTCTATTTTTTCAATTCCTTCTATTAGCTCACACTCTCCCTATATATATATTATTCAAATTTTCCATCGTTCATAAAATACTTTTTATTCATCCACTCAAGTTCAAATGCATTTTTTTTTGAACTTGTAGTGGATGGCACTGGATGTTAATACTGTTTTTTCAAATATTAATTCAATTTAAAATTTATTAAATTTAATTAACAAATTTTATTTTTTTTAGATTTAAGTTGCATCTATCTATCAATAGATGGGGCCAGATAAATTTTAAAAAAATGAATGAAAATTATTTATAAAGGACTTTCTGCAATAGAGTGAAAAAAAAGTAGGAATTGACTTTAAAAAAAAAAAAATTATATTACGTTTTATTATATAAAAAGAATGTGGAAATTAAGGCACATCTTGCATGAAGATTGCCTTAAGTCTAAATGGTATCTTGTCAAAATTTACTGTGATGAACATCTGAATCCTTAATTATCAACTTATGCCACAAATTTTATTGTTTATTTGTATTTTTCATGCTATTATACTTCATATAAACCAACATACAAAATTTAAAAATAATAATAGTGTTTAATGATTATTTAATTATTGGTACGACACAATTATAAAAGAAAAGAAGAAATATTTCATAGTGTATTTTTCAAAAGTCATATGAAATATTTGAATATATTTTCTTTTTTAAAGAATGCAGTATTATTTTGCCATTAATGAATCCATGCAATATTATTTCAGAGATGTTAACTCCTCATACAAAATCAGAGGATTTTCTTTGAGAGATTAAATAATCTTATCTTACTTTTTTAAATTCAAAATAAAGGATATATTTCCCATAAAAAGGTTCATAATTTATAAGGATATTCATAGAGATTTTCTAAAAAAATTTATTATAGAATTAAAATAGATTGAATTTTATGTAAAAGGATGATTCTGTAATTTCTTTTATAACAGACTTTTTTGTGACAACGACGATACATCTTTAAAGATATTTTTCTACAAATGAAATTTTTCGAAAACTATCCCCTACCCTTCAAAAAAAGTATCCCTGCGAATTCTTTAAAAATAGTATTTGTAAGTTCTGCATTTTAGGGTTCCGTTTGTTTATTTGGCGGGTTTTTTTTTTTTTTTTTTTTTTCCTTGAGATTTTCGCCAAGCTTCCTCCTAAACAAACAAAATGGCTGCTTCGGTTACAGTTTACATTTAATTGCAGCAGGTTACATTTAACTGTTATCGCCCTTTGGCGATTTCATTTGGCGCTGAAAGAGACTTGGCAAAATCGGAACCCTAAAGTGCAGAATTGCCTAGTATTTGAATTCATTTTCAAAACTAAAATGTATTAGACATCAAAATATGTATTTATGTAAGAATTCATGATTTAATCATGAAAAAATCATAATTTAAATTTTTGTTGCCAATATTAAACAAAACATAGATAAAAATCGGTTTATTGGATAAATGATTGTTATTTTATTTATCTATGGCAATTATTGATTCACTATAGCATATTTAATCCAAAAAAAAAAATGTGTTTTTGTATAAAAGATATTTTTTATATGTAAAAGTACATTTAAAATTCATCTTATAAAACATTAGTATTTTATATATATTTTTAAAAATTTTGTATATAAAGGCATATAAAAATGATAAAAGTATACGAAAGAATTACAGGACAATAAATTAACTATTGTCACATGTTTTTATTTATGTATTTGTGTTTCTATTATTCTTGTTTTCTTTGATCTAAGTTTGTAAATATAAAACTTTATTAAAAGCAATTGTAATCTAATTAGAATTGATTTTTTTGTCACCCAAATATTGAAATATTCTGTGAATTACTTTCACAAAATATTTGTTGGCTATTGACTGTAATTGTAATCTATATTGTGTGATTTGTCTTTGTGTAAATTTCAAATATATTTGCATTGAAGGTACTGATTTGATGTTTTTTTCGTTATCTTGCATTATGAAATGTTTATTTTGCAGCTTGTGTATTTAACAGGATAAATAAATGAAATGATATTTGTAAATAGCTACAGTTTTACTTCAATGAAATATTATATTTTGTAATCTAGGTAATAATACATTTATAATTATTTGAGCGATTTTTTTTAACATTTTATTCAAATATTTATTATGGAATCAGTTCTTGACTAACTTTTTTTTTTCTTATTTGATTTATAACTATTATTTGAACCTGAAAACACGTTCAGCTATAAATAACAATGTTGTACAAATACATTTAAAAATAAAATCGTAAAAAAATGTGCAGAAAAACACTGTATAGTGTGCAGGTTGTGCAGCTGGATTGTAACTGGGTGTGGTTGAGTTGAGACTTGAGACACAGGTTTGGGATCTCACAGCATTATTTACACGCGCACAAACAACATTCATATACAATTAGAGACAAACAATATTTAACACATTTAAAGACAGATAATTATGGCAGGTATCTAAGCCGAAAATAAAGATACTCAAGTATGCGCGTCATATATTTCCTCTCTGGTTGAGAGTCTGTAGGCCAACTTATACACAGGGTTGTGCTAAATATATTTTCTCTCGGGATGAGAGATTGTAAATTAAACGTCTCTCAGCAGGAGCGCCGGTTGCGCAGTACTTCCTCTCAGGTGAGTGTCTCGAGACCTACTGATGACTATTTCTCCTGAATGCCATAGGGGCGCTCTTGCAATGCGTAGGAAGAATCACGGTAACATCTATGATATCACTCATTATCTCCAATTATCCTCAATATTACTGTTGGGCATCTTTCAGTAATAATATAACGTCTCGGCCAGTACTGAAATTATAACGGCTTCAAGAAAAGGGCCACGTTCAGGTTCATGGAAACACTTTAATTTTTATTTACAAACATTATTATATATACAAAACTCTATTTACATAAAAAAAAAAGAAAATTAAAGATAATTTGATTTGCAAGTGCAGTTCAATCCAAGGTCAGAGATTTTCAGAGTTCTCGCACCTATGACGAATCCATTTCACCAGGTCTGCAGCAGACCTTAAATATCACATGGCAGATACACGAAACCACAAGGGGCTGACTTTGGAAGCAGGCGGGAACTCCAGCCTGATCTGTCACTTCAGAGAAAAGCAACACTTCTGTCGACTTGTCTCAGAACCCTCCCCTTTCTTCTCCAAAAATCTCCCTTTAAGACAATCCGTCAAGAGAAGGAGGTCAGCTTCCATCCCTTCTCATTAGAGTAGACATTTTCTTAGCTCATGATCTATCCCCCATCACGATGCGACAACTCATGGTGTAGTCAATATTCCATCTGCAATTGTTTCGAGCTGTGAAGGTCGCACAGACAATCGTTAATTTCTTGAGGTAATTGTCAAATATTGACGCCAATGGTATTTTCAGTCCACCTGTTACCATTGAGTAGATGAACGCTTCGCGTTCAGGCACTCGACATCTTTATTCAACTTAGTAGGCAAAAGAAAACGATGATAAAATCAGTTTGATTCAGGAAACTAAAAAGGGATATTGACGAGATTCTTATTGTTCGCTTTGTGGTGATAAACATATTTTCTATACATTCCCTATGTATATGTGTGTGGAATATAATTACTATAATTACCAATTTTCAGGAATAATTTGCCTTATTCCGCATTTCTTTGTTATAATGAAAACTTCTGACCAGACATTTCACTACAACACAATATTTATTAAATAATATTGTTGGTTAAATATGTTTCAATTCCTTCTATTAGCTCACACTCTCCCTATATATATCTTGTTCAAATTTTCAATCGTTCATAAAATACTTTTTATTCCTCCATTCAAGTTCAAATATATTTCTTTTGAACTTGTAGTGGATGACACTGGATGTTAATACAGTTTTTTCAAATATTAATTCAATTTAAAATTTATTAAATTTAATTAACTAATTTTATTTCTTTTTTTAGATTTAAGTTGCATCCATCTACCAATAGATGGCTCCAGATAAATTTAAAAAAATGAATGAAAATTATTTATAAGTGACTTTCTGCAATATAGTGAAAAACAAGTAACATAAAGAAATGTTTTTTAAAGTCAATTCCTGCTTTTTTTTTCACTCTATTGCAGAAAGTCCTTTATAAATAATTTTTTTAAGTTTATGTGGTGCCATCTATTGGTAGATATAGGCAACTTACATCTAAAAAAAATCTAAAATTAATTAATTAAATTTAATCAATGAATTAATGTTTGAAAAAACTGTATTAACGTCCAGTGTCATCCACTACAAGTTCAAAAAAAATGTGTTTGAACTTGAGTGGATGAATAAAAAGTATTTTATGAATGATTGGAAATTTGAACAAGATATATATAAGAAGAGCGTGAGCTAATAGAAGGAATTGAAAAAAAGTAGGAATAGACATAAAAAATTTTTTTTATATTACTTGTTAAATAATATTGTTGGTTAAATATTTTTTTAAATAATTTTAAGAGAGAGGAACAAATATTCTGTTGCTGTTGTTACTAATTCCCCTGGTGCAGGAAAGCTTACGACGGGGTCTAGACCCCGTCGTAGGTGACTGGTCCACGGCTAAGGATAATTAATATGCAGCTTCACTTTAGCGAGGAACCACGACGGCTGAAGACTGACTAAACCTGAAGACAATGCTCTACGATCCTATTAGACCTACGGTTTAAAGTGTATTCCGAACCACTGCAAACATCTATGGCGCCGCAGGGGCCCGAAACCTGTGGCACCGAGCTCTAGACACTCGGCCATTCAGGCCCAGATATTCGGTAAAAACTGTTAACAATAAAAAATTTAATAAATAATTAAAAGAAGGACATACAGAAGAGTATAATTAATCTTTTATACACAAAAACCATTAAAGTAATTTAAAAACAATTTAATAATTGATAAATAGGATTTAAAAATAGAAATTTATTTCTTACGTTTATATAATAATTTCAGCATAGAACACTTAATATATGTCTTATAAATAATAATTGATGTTGATTGCTTTGTTGCAAAAAGAAAATATTAATAAAATATAGTTGCATCTGTTGTGATGACAATGCATGGAAAATTTTATTTTTGAAGTAGTTTTAAAAAAAGTAGAAAATTTCTTTTTGTTCTAATGCAGTTGGCAAACACTTAGATAGCTGTCTTGGATGCCTTAAGGCAAGCGCCGTACCGACGTTACTCACTTAGCACTATCCAGAAGGTGCGCGTAGCTTGAAGATAAGCCACGGACGCGGAGTAACAATACCCCGCAACGCTCTACGATTCTATTAGGACCGGGACCTACTGTTTAAAGGGGACTCCGAACCACTACACACATCCATGGCAACGCCGGGACTGGAACCCGAAACCTGTAATACCGAGCGCACTCGACCACTCGACCATTCAGGTCCCAAACTATAAAAAGTAGTTTAGTAGTTTCTTATCCCACTTGATAGACATCTAGATCAAATCCACGAACCCGTGGGATCTCATGGAAGGAGGGGACGGGTTTCAGCTACTGTTGTGATGGAGCACCCGTAGGTAGAAGTCTGACTTGGCCCCGTGTCGCTCTACATTCATGTTAAACCGGGACCAACGGTTTAAAACGGATTCCGAACCCCTACAAACATCCATGACACCACCGGGACTCAAGCCCGAAACCTATGGCACGGAACGCGAGACACTTGGCCATTCAGGTCCCATAATGAAAGTACCTAAAGTGAACAAATACTTAAAGATCGAAAAAATTATTTTTCCAAAAGATTCATAGTGGAAATGTATT
The DNA here is from genome assembly GCA_021605075.1 of Caerostris darwini. Taxonomy (NCBI): domain Eukaryota; kingdom Metazoa; phylum Arthropoda; class Arachnida; order Araneae; family Araneidae; genus Caerostris; species Caerostris darwini. The sequence goes on from BPLQ01001573.1 coordinate 713,737, forward strand.
TTGAAACAAGAGCCCCGCCAGACGAAATAAAAACTTTTTTTTTTCCAATGCAACTGGCAAACACTTAAACAGCTTGGTCTTGGATACTCTAAGGCAAGCGCTGCACAGACGTTACTCACTTTGCATTACCCAGGGATATGGACGCGAATTAACAATGCTCCCGCAACGCTCTACGATCCTATTAGGACCTGGACCTACGGTTTAAAGTGGATTCCGAACCACTACAAACATCCATGGCACCGCCGAGACTCGAACCCGAAACCTGTGGTACCGAGCACCAGAGCGTTAGCCACTCGACTATTCAGGCCCTTTAAAAACTCTTTCTACACATGGATATTTCTTTTGTTAATGCAATTGGCAATAGACCGTGATCTTTATGCCATAAGGGCTGCACCGACGTTACTCACTTTGCCTTACCCAGGGGGCGCGTGTAACTCGAAGACAAGTCACGGACGTGGAGTAACAATACCCCCGCACGAAATAAAAACTAAAAAAAATTATAAATTCTCTATCAGCGGAATAAGAATCATATTTGGAAGAATGTTAAGTAGTTTTTCGCTTGTAAAAAAAAAAATTTGGAGATGAATTGTGCACAAGAAAAACATAAAATTGCTGCACGCATTTATGAATTAGTGCAGCAGTGGAGTTATCATACACTTGATAGAAACTTATAATAAAGGGGTCTCATTTTTTTATTTGCATTACTACTTTTCACTGGTTAGTGTAAAGTATTGACCAAGTCTAACAAATAATGCTACGAATACCAGACTCCTTTTTAAAAAAATATTTTATCTTAGCATTATGAATACAAGGAGTCTGATGGCCAAGTGACTAGAGCTTGCTGCCACTGGTTTCGGGTTTGAATCCCGGCGGTACCATGGATGTTTGTGATGGTTCGGAATCCACTTTACCCCGTTAGCCCAGGGGTCTCCAAACTTTTCAGCCTTCGGGCCATACTTTTTACTCCAGTAAGTACCGAGGGCCAAAACTGTTTTAATTTTTCTGCCATTATCTATAATTTCTAGACTAGTCGCCGAGTACGCGCTCTGAGCGAGCATACGCTTGCTAAATTCGCTTCATTCTCCAAAATGAAGTACACAAAGCATGTTTATAGATCTAAGTTAACCGATGAGCATCTTAAATCTTTTTTAATAATTGGTACAAATAAAATTGATCCACTATTGTCAGTGAAAAATTACAATTACATAAATCTCATTAGTATTTTTTTACAAGTGGATATCCCACGGTTTCATTCGCGTTCATTTAGCTTTTCCGTTCCTGAGGGATTTTCAGGATAAAAATCATATGTCTGATTCAGGATATATACATTCAAAACATCGATATACATACATACGCGATACTCTTTACCCCAACATAACTACCGAGGGTAACCGCGGGATGTTCACTAGTTTATAATGTTAGAGGGATTCATTTCAATTATTTGTCAGATGTTATGCTTAAGCTAAATTTTCTGCGTATTATGCTTGCCATTAAGCTATACCTAGCAAGTAAATAAAATCGAATTATTATCATTCTGTGTTTTTTCATCCAACTTATTATAGCAACAATACGATATTTGCTGTCGCGGGCCGGATTTGGCCCGCGGGCCGTAGTTTGGAGACCCCTGCGTTAGCCTAATGTGACCGTAGGGCTAACAACCATACCTCATAAATAAAAATATGACATCTCTGTCTCGAAATCTACCAGTAAGCAGACGGCTTTGGCCCACCATGGGGCTTCTGCGCCACTGATGATGAGGATGATGGTTCTGGATACAAAGAATATGAATGTTATATGAAAAGAAATATTTCAAAAATTTTCCATCTAAACAATATCTATTCTTTCTTAATTATTAATAGTTGGTAATAAAAATAACTTCATTTAATAATTTTATTTTTAACAGTACGCATTGAGTTTCTTAATAATCTAAATATTTATTACAAATGTCTGTATATTAAATTGAATTTAAGATTTCCCAAAAAGATTAGTTTCTAGGAAGTGTTAAAACATTTTTTTTTTTTTTTTGGGGGGGTAGGTCCATTCCATAATATAATAATTGCTTTTAAAAACCAACGAAAACAATTACATGAAGCTAACCAACACAAGATTGACTTAGAAATTGCTATTTAGTTTCAATGTGATTATATTCCAAACAAATCGTATTAAGAATGATTTAATAACTATCGATTTTAATCTGCATCAAAGAAAATATTAAAAAAAGAGAGAGATGCATATAGTTGTCCTTTAATCTCAACTTAACTATTTGCGCAAATTTTGTTTCCTGAAGAATCCATTCTGATTAGTAGGGAATGGGTAGTAGAGATTTAAATAAGTGGTTCTCATGAACTTTTTCCGATTATTAAGCTTGGAAATATAACATAATTGAATTCTTTCTGTCCATTGGTTGAATTTTTGTTTGACATTCGAATTTCTTTGTTTAATTTTCGAAGATTAAAATATTGGTGTAATTTTGAAAAAGTGTTTTTGCAATTAAACGGACGTAAAAATTTACTGCAGCATCCTTATTATTTATAAGATAATTTAAAAATATAAATGAATTACAAATTATTATATAATTATTTAAGTTCTTTATTACAAAAAGTAACTTTTTTTTTATTAGTGGTGATATTAACTTATAGATAATATTCGATTTTTATCCAAGTTTGCTATCCTCTTAAATTTATAAAAAGTTTTAAAGAAATGATTTACTTTGCTTTGCTATATTTTTACGCAATATTTACACTGTTAGATTTCTTACCCATGGACAATTTTCTTATCAATGTTTTTTTTTTTTTTTTTTTCTTCTGATTGTTTCCAAATTTTTCAATTTTTTTTTTATCTCTGTTCAATGACAGGGAAAAAATTTCTAAAGTTTTAGGGATGTTTAAAAGTCTTTATCGGTGTTCACATTCTTAATAACAGATTTTTAAAAAATAAACTCAATGGGTATTTTTTCGAAATGTTAAGCTTAATAATATATGTAAATCATTTATTTCATTTTCCTTAATAATAAAATGTTACGACAGAAAAGAAATATTTTATAACACTAGAGTTCAATCAGTTATTTATTTGTTATTGCTATCATACCCGCGTCAAAAATAGACTGCTCCAATGCAGCAGAGAGCCGATTGTGTTGAAGATGCTAGAACTCTTCGGAATGTAAATAAGCAAACTTTGACAGGTCTAAATGTGAAAAAGTCAGGTTAATTTTTAAGGTTTGTTAAAATTAATTTTTTATCGTAAAGTACGTTAATTATTGTAACTCCACAACATATTTAATAAGCATGAGAAAAGTATGGTTATTATTATTCAATTTGTATTATTTGCATCGACTATTTTGCCTTTATCGTGGTCTCTTAATTTGTCTTTGAATGGAAGTTTTGGATAACGTGAAAGTTATTCATTAAAAAATAAATTATATTATATTTTTTCACATTTCCTTTTTGTTGTATGTAGTTTTTTAATATATTTTAAATGTTAAAAATAATGAATGTTGGAATGATTTAAATTATGTAAATATATTTAAATAAACTACTTAGCTTTATCCATATTATAATATTTTTGTGCTATTTGAAAAATTAATTTAAAAGCATATTTTATCTTCACTTAATGTTTACAAATATCTTCTTTAAAAATGGATATTCTAAATTAAAAATAAAAGTGAAATAATTATATTTGAGTGAAAATAAGTAAAAAATAAATACAAATTTAAGTGTAAAAAAATACTAAATTTATTTAAATGAAACATATAAATTCATTCAATTGTAAAAAGAAATACTGCTTAACTTATATTTTTACAGTATAAGTATGAATTTTAATTCAGCTGTAATCTTAAGAATTTGACACAGGTGGTTTTTTTTTTTTTTTTTCTATTTTAAATATTTGTAGAAAATTCGGAACAAATGGCATATAGAAGTTCAAACTTTTATAATCAATGGTTTAATTTTGGTAGTTTGCATGGTGTAATTTTGAATTTGCTAAACAAACAAAAAATTATTCTCATCAAATTATGGAGAACGAAATGCAGAAAAATAGAAATATCAGGTACTCCTTTTTTATAGCTACCATGTTGAATTGATACTTCATTATTGCAATTCTAATGTGCACTATGCCATCAAATGTGATAACCAGACATAGAAATGATACAGTAAAATAGTATATCTTTTCTAAAACAATCTAATTCACTGCTGCTAAACATGCAATATATCATTTTCTAAAGTTAAAAACTGGTGAAAATCTTCAATGTGTTTGTTTTTTCCCCTCCAAGAAAGATGTATTTTATTTTCAGTAATAATATGTGAAAATGAACATAACATACAACTGAATTTGCTACTTTTATATAAATAATGAGTAGGCCTGATGGCAGAGTGGGTAGAGCTCTGGTGCTCACTACCACAGGTTTTGAGTCTCAGCGGTGCCATGGATGTTTGTAGTGGTTCTGAATCCACTTTAAGCCATAGGTCCTGGTCTAATATGATCATAGAGCATTGTGGGGGTAGTGTTACTAGTGTCCATAGCCTATCTTCAAGCTACACATGCCCCCTGGATAGTGCTAAATAAATAACGTAGATGTAGCCCTTGCTTATGGCATAAAGATAACTGTCTGGTATTGACAGCTGCATTCGAAGGAAAAGAAAATATTGATAATGAATGGTTTTTAAAATTTAAAAATTATTTTCTATTTAATTTTTATATTTGCTTAAAATATTAATATTGAAAACAGAACCTTTTTATTTTTATTTTCCTAAGCATTAATTTAATTTTAAAATGCATGAGTGAATTTTTAATGCTATTGAATGTGAGAAATTGTATCAGATTGCTTAAAATAACATGATTCTGATTATATAATTCTGTAATTTTATTATATTATGATGGAGTTACCATATTATATATAGTATTTAAGTTATTTGATGGCCCATTTTAAAGAACCCTATCATTTTAGCTGCAGGATCATTTTTAATCACCCATATTAAACATTTCCCATATCATGAATCTTATGGGAAACTGAGTATAAGAAAGTTATCCAAATAATATGTGCTGAAAAATAGCAAATAATTTAATTCTAACTAACTTGTGACAGCAGTAAGGGGAAAGTAACATGTAATGCTTAACAAAACAAATCACAAGCTGTAATTTTTAGTCTCTGCTTAGAATTTGTAATGAAATATTAATTACTGAAATTGGGGTTTGACTATACTATATCTGTACAAAAAAAATTGAGACGCTTTATTTTTTTTTTCTATAATATTTTATATTGGATTTTTTAAAAATTAGATTTTCCAATTCTACAACTTTTTGACTTTTCTAACATGAAATTTTTATTTATAATCACTTTTTATGAAGAAATATTCTGTAATTATTGATTTATATTGTATAATAATAATATGAAGAATTTATTTTTATTAAAATGTAAATGTTCTGAGCATGTAATCTTAAACCTTTACATGTTTTTTATTTTAATTTTGAAATTTTGTGAAACAATTTTTTAAATTCTTTCTTTTGTTTGATTAATTGGTACTTACGTATTAACGGTACCTTGGCGACATTTACGCCAATAAAGAGCACATGTGCCAACCGCAGCTACAGATTTGGCGGTTTTTAAGTGGCACCAATCTATTCTATTGGTTTGGTAACCTTAGTAGCTGTTAGATTGGCGACACTTAAAAACCGCCAAGTCTGTCGCCAAGGTACCATTAATACGTAAGTACCGATTAATTTTATGATAAATAAACCTATAATATATTTTTATAATTTATTAATTTCTTCATGTATAACAGGAACAAAAAATGTCGACAGTCTCGGAGCATGTACCATTCATGCATTTGTGTAAATTATGCCAAAAAATCGCAGAAAAGAAAGGAAAATATAAACTTAAGCCTTTGGTAGAATTTATGAACTATTGGCGAGGTTTTCATGAACGTCTACATATTGGCCATCCTAATACAGTAAGTTATCTATGTTTTCACATTTTAATGAAAAATATACCTATCTAAAATTTATATCATTAAATTTATTTTACCTCAATTTTATCCTTCTATCTATCTATTTGTCTATATAAATAGAACTTAATATTGATTTTTTTTCCCCATTTCTGTTTCTTTTAACTTTATTACGTTCAGTGATATATTTTTAGTTTAAATTCTATATCCTCTGTTTTCAGTCTACTACTTAAGAATAAATAGGTTGCTAATAATTTTAAATATTTTTTTTAACTACAATTCTTGTTGGGATTAAATAGATGTTATGAAAGAATTTTATAGTCATAAACCTAATTGAAATATGTCCTATCTTGGAATTACTGTCTTTATTATTTTATAGTTCATCTTTTTAATGTATTTTGAAATATTACACTTATATATAAAAAAAAAAATCTTCATATAACCATTCATATATATTATTACATTTTGAAACTTTCCATTATAAAAGTAATTCAACTATTTATATATTTCTGTTGCCATTTATATTTTATAGTTATTTCATATGCCTATGATTAACTAAAATAAAAGATTGAAATTTTGCAATTTTCCTTTTTTATAATACTGTACAAGGTGGATTTTTTTTTTTTTTTTTTTTTTTGTAGATATGAATGTTCTATGCTGAAATGTGAAAAGTTCAATTACAATTAAATGTATAAGTTAGTAAAATTGTTTTTATTTAAAATAATTATGAATTTTAATTCTATAATTTTTTTTTCTATTCACCAGAGTTAAATTAAATATTTTCTAAAAATTGATCTTACCTGTTTGTATTGATAAGAATTTGATCAAAGAATGAAAATTGAAATTTATATTATATTTTTTAAAATATAGCTATAATATATTTTATATAATTTATATCATATTTTGACTGTAATATTTAACTAGCTATAGAGTAATTATTCAAAAGTTTCAATTGAGTATAAAAGTACATATGAATTTTGAATTATTTTTTTTTTATTTTCAAACCAGACGGATTCTTTTTTTCCTGTCATGCGTCTCTTGTTACCCCAGTGTGAAAGACAAAGAGCTGCATATGGTATTAAAGAGGTATTTTTTGTACTTTATCATTAAATTAGAAATATTATACACTATTAATGTATGATTCGTTATATTCCTTCATATAATAAGATATATTTGAACCATTAGTTTATAGTACTTTTTTTCACTGTTTATTTATATTCTTAAGTAGTTTTTTCAAAATTACAATGCATAAACTAGATAAATGATATGAATTAAAAATTTGTTGATTATTTTATTTTTCATTTTATTAAATGATATTAGAATACTTCTTTTGGTAAAATAAATAAGCTGTACAAATTTGCAGGAAAAGTAATTTGTTTTTGCTTCTGAAAAACATTTTTTTTTTTTCCTTTTTTAATGGAGATTTGTTTTAACCATTACTAGTTATATATAAATTTCTATAATGATTTCTTTAAATTCCTGAAAACATTTATTAACAATCAACAATGTTGATGTTTTTTAAATTTCAGTGTTCAAAAATTCAGTCCAAATTTCTTTGGTTAAGTTGATCATATTTGTTTAATAGAAAAATTGACTATTGTATTTTCTTTTACTATTGTTAGTCTTATTTTTTTAATTTTATGATATATAAGACAACAAATATTTCCAACTTTATTATTGATTATTAAAAAAAAAAATTTTTGTTTACAGACATTCATGTATTTTATGAATTTTACTTACAGTATACATTAGCCAAATTGTTCATTGAAATATTTTGCCTGAATAAAAATGGTACTGATGCACAAAAACTTCTTAATTACCGTTCACCAAAATCTGCAAGCGATGTAAGTAAAGTAGCTCTTTTCCAATTTTAAGTTTATAATACTGTGTTATTTGAAATATTTATTTTTATATCATAACAATATAATTAACTGAAATAATTTTGATCAAATAATTTGGAATGAAAATGAGGCTCACGAGACTTTACAGACAATTAATACAAATTGTGAAATTGCAGCTTAATTTTAAATTGGTTTTTAAAAATAAGGTTTATAAAGGCTTATTTTTAAATTGGTATTACAATGTTAATTTTAAAATAAATATTTTTTATTTAAAATTATGTTTAGGCTACTTTCTTTAATTCTTGTTTATATTGCTGTTGATAAAAAAAAAAAAAATTGAATATGTAATTTTCTCAACAGCTAAGGTTTGAGGCAACATTTTTAGTAGATTTCATTGTTTAAATCATTAAAAAAATATTAAATGTTAAAAAATAATTGTAAAATTCTTTGTTAAAATTCATGATATTTGTTTAAGACCATTATTGTTTCAAATTTTATACTTGCTTATAAAAAAAATAGATGTTAATTAAGCATGCAGGTCATCTACTATATATGCTCCTTATTATCAATATCTTTTAATATAATTGACATTTTCTTATACTAGTACAGTATATAATGTTAGATTTTAATGTTACTCTCTATCCCATAATTCATATAAAAGTTGCAAAATATTCTTTTTTGAAACTGTGCATTTCACAGTTCCTATGAAACAATGTTTGGTTGTTGTGTGCATGCACTGTCATTATGTAAGGCAAACCTGTTATGCAGATTAGCGGTGTTTTTTTTTTTTTCAACGACTCAATGCTTATTGTATTTAAATACGATATTCTTGGTTATATACCATATTCGTGAATGCCAAAAAGTATGATCCTGCTATGTTATTTAATGGATGTTGTTTTTTAAATATTTTATTTTTTCCTTCCACAAAACTAACTGTAAGTAAATTATTTTTCACTTTAAAAGCTTTTACTTGTTAAAACTTCAAAATTGGAGCTTTAACAAGTGTGTGCCCATGATAAAATTACAGTTAACAAAGAGGTTCTTCAAATATCTCAATCAAGAATAAGTAACAAAAATTATATCAGAAGCTTTAATTCTGAATGGTACCAAGAAAAAAATTTAGCTGCAATATAAAAACAATGTATTGTTTTGTTCTTCATTTTCACTGTTTTGAAAATGATGAATGTACACAAAAGACAATTTTTTAATTATAAATAAAAATGAAACTTATGGAAGCCAAAGAAGTAAGTTAAAATGTGATTTCAGTGTCCTTTTAGGAGATTTAAGTATTATAGTGAAACTTAAATAAGCATACAGGCTTCAGTGAATGAACATAACATAAATGATAAACAGAAGCATGAAATTTTATCTAAAATACTTGTATTTTTTATAATTTTCCTTTTGTGAACATGATGAAAAAACAATTAAGACAAACCCATTTTATTAAGTAATTTAAATTTTATTACAAATTTCCTGTTTTAAATATTTTATAACTATGCTTAGACTTGAAATAAAAGAAAAAGTTCTGAATGTGACACTAAAAGCAGTTTTTCTTGTTATATCTTTTAATAAAAGTATATTATGGAAATAATTATTTTGTATAGTTAATTCTGTGTTAAATAAGTTTGTTTAAAGATTATAATCCTAAATTCTGAATTATTATATTTAAAATTTTGTAGATTTGTCATGTTTATTAAGCATAAAAAAAGGAGAGTTCAGCAGAAGGATTTTAATTCACATGATAACTGTTATTAAAATAGGTATTTGTATAGAAATAATTACATGCATTAAAAATGTATACTGACATTAATAAAATATAAATTTTTGGGATGTGTTGGAAATGAAATTCTACAATATTTAGTAACTTTTGTAAACAATGCATTTATACTGAGTGAAAATTTATAATATTATTCTTGATATTAGGAAGCTGGAGACTTTGCTAGTGTGGCTTACTTTGTTCTGAAAAATAGGAGCCCTGAGACCGGTAGTCTAACAGTTCATGATATAAATCACTATTTAGATAACATTGCTACTAATCACGCAGAAAAAAAGAAAGGTATTTAAGTTGAACATATTCATCTTACTTAGGAATTTCTTAATACAGTAACTTCTTTCTAATCCAGTATGTTTCGGACGACATCAGTGATTTTGCCAGATTATAGGGCTCCAATATTGTTTTACTCTATGTAGAGGGCTTTATCTTTGAAAATTAAAAAGATTTAAATTATTAAAATGTGAGCATATTTAATATGTTAACTCACATTCTGAATCTGTGTAGATAAAAATATCTGGCAAAATATGTCATCGTTCTGCAAGAAACGTTGTTTCACCATCTACAACATTTCTTGTCAAGGTCAACAAATGTCATAATCCATACACAAAATATGAAAGTGAAAGCTGTCAGATTGTAAAACATGTCAAATTATCAATTTTCAGATTAAAGGAAAGTTACTGTATTGTCGTGTCAATATGAGCAATGTCTTTTAGTAAATATTTTTATGGTAAAATTCTATATTATTATTGTATATGTTAGACTATATTCTATGTGTGTCCCTTGTTGGTCTCCGCACCTGACCGGATGAGTCACAGCTGGGGATGAAGGGGATATATGTGGAAAGTATTTTAATTGGCAGGGGCCATAAAACACTTCGAGGCCAGATGGTCAAGAAATCAGTTGATCAAGATGGGGACTTGGATTTATGGACGGGGGAGCGTCTGCCCAATGGATAGCGACTCTAATACGGTGTCGGCAATCGCCCCCCCTCCGTACACACCGAGAATTAACTATAAAATGGAGGTGATGGACATCGCATGGGGGAGAAAAAAGGAAAAGAGATGAGGAACGGAGACTCCGTAGCTGGAAAAAAGGTGGCTGAGATGGTTGTACATGTCTAGCGTGAAATAGAGATATTAAACTGGGAGTTTGACGGCGATTCAGAGTGACTGGCATACTTCTATGAATTAACTAGTGAACCCCTGGCAGCAGCGTGACTTGAAAGAAGAAAGTGTACAATCCAAGCTACATTCTATAGTCAAGTTTCCCCCGATACAAGAGCCCCATGAGCGGTTTGACGGAGCACCCTTGCTGCCAAGACTTTGATCAATGGTGCGTATAGAGCATTATTATCACTAAAAACATTTAAGTTAACAAAAAAAAAAAAAAAAAAAAAAGGAGCCCTTCTTCCCCAGCTGTCTTGGCAAATTATGAAACTTTAAGGTCAATCACCTTATTATTATATTATTGAACATTAATTTAGAATTGCAAGCAACTGTATAACTTATATTTTATTTAAGGCATTGTCTGAATTATACTTTTATTGATAACATTAATTAAATGATTTTAATTTCAAGCTTACTACTGTAAATATCAATAAATACATTTTTGTTTGTATTTTAAATTATGAAATTTTCGTGTGTGTATATATGTGTTATATGTGAAATATGTGTTATTTCATGTGTGTTTCCTTTTCCAACTTACTTAAGTCTCTGAAGGCATGCGAACTAGTTGATTTAAAATGTGGTATGGGTTATTGCGGAATTTCATAATGGTTATCGTGTGTTAAGTAAACGGTGTAGCTAGTTGTTTCTAGAATTGGGTTTATGTTTTAATTTAGGTAAAAAAAAAAAGTAAATGACAACACCACAGTATTTCATATATCTGGCGATTGTTTTACCTTCAATTTAAAGTTGAATTTTCTGTCTTATTTTCTATTCTTTTCTGTTTTATTTTAATTACTGTTGATTATTACTCAATTTTTTTTAACTTAATTTGAAAAAATCTATAGTAATTTCCAGTATGTGTTATAATATTTGTAATAATTTATATTTATAAAATTTAAATGCTACTGAATTTTTTAAATTTAGTTATTTGTGATTAAAATTATGATGTTTGCAATAGTAGTTCTTCATTTAGTTAAAAAATAACAGTTGTTAATATTAGAGAATGTTTCAAAACTCTAAAGAAGTAATTCTAGATTTTTTTTTAACAAAATTATATTTTTAAACATTTGAAATCATACACATGACACCTCGTCAATGATAAAATTTTAGATTATTCCACTATATTAATATTTATTTATGTAAATAATTCAGGAATTATTTAACTTGTGTTAATATTAAAAATTAATTCTTATTTTAATAAAATTTTGAAAAATTTTGTTATTGATTTTTTTTTACTTGAAGATATTTTGAATTGTTTAACATATAGGGAATTTAAAAGAAAAACATTTAATTTTTTTCATGTAATTTTCTTTATTTTTAAAACATTTTCATATGTAATTAAAAGATATTATTAATTAAATTTTATGAATAATTTTTAGATGTTTATGTATATTTTTAAGTAGTTAGTTATAAATTTGTAATATATGATACATACATTTATATAATAACATTTTAAATAAAATAACCATATAGCATTCTATAATATGCGATTCTACAATTTGATATTTTTAAGATTTTTATTTAAGAATTAAAATCATTAGAGGGAAATGACAAATGCATAACTTCATTAAAAAAAAAAATAGTACCTCCCTTCTGAGGATAATAAATTTTGCATATATTATTGCTTTTATATAACAATAATTACTTTTTCAAGAAAATTTATACCTTATTAGAATAATTATTTAAAATCTGTTATAAAGATTTTATTTTTATGAAAGTAACAACTAATAATAAATGGTATAAATATAAAGTAACAAAATAATATATGTTAAGGATATCGTTTTTGAAATTTATTCTGGCTAAAGTTTGCATTGTATTTTAATCATTTTCACTATAGGTTATTCAACTGACATTTTAAAAATGATTTTATTATTGAAATTTATTCAGGTTAAAGTTCTTCTGAATTTGCAATGTATCTTTAATATATTTTTTCTTTATAGGTTATTTAAATAATAAATTTTCAAATTAAAAGAAAAAATGTATTTTTGCAGATGAACTGAAGCATGATTTGTTGCATCTGTTGCGCAATACATCAGCTTTGGAACAGAAATGGCTGATAAGAATGATTTTAAAAGATATGAAATTTGGAATAGGAGAAAATAGCATTCTTAAAGCATTTCATATGGATGCTAAAGATTTATACAATGTAACTAACAACTTAGAAAAGGTTTGAATTTTTTTTATAAATTTTATTTTGAATAATAATATACTTTGCTTTGTGTTTGAATTCCACAACAATCCCTTACAAAATTATTAGTTTTTTAACTAATTATATCTATATTAGCTATTCTGGTAGAGAATATACAAATTATTGTACCTTAACTTGAAGCAAACTTTAGTGTATATAATACAGACATGCCAATTTCTTCAGATCGTCTGGAAAAAAAGAACATTGTTATTCCGTGAAAACATTGTATTGCTGTAGAAAATGAAATTTTATTTCATAAAAATATTTTTTTATAGTTAGATGAAAAGAAAAAAATATCTATTTTAAAATAGAGACATTAGTATTATGTACTCCAGAATCCCTTTCTTAAAATCTAACTTTGATTTAGATTATATTCACATTATACCCTCTCGTTAAGCCAGGTCTTTACTTGAACTCATACATTTTGAGCAGCCCACATCAGCATATAGAATATACCAAATCATTTTATTTCAATTTTGACAGAAAAAATTCAACCCAATGAAAAATCATTTGCTAGCTTTCATTGCTCAGTTGGTCTGGGGTGATTTTTGTTAATACAGCCAAGAATTATAACCTTCTGAAACATTTGTCAGGAGACATAACAAGATTTTTTTTAACTGTAATGCTCGGGAGCAGTTAAAATTTGGATGGATGTTAAAATCTGGAGATGCATTAGGATGCTTCCAGCATATTGTTCATAAACAAGGTGTATGTACACAGTTGGTGTGATGTTCTCCTGGCACTCGCTTACAACAGCATTTACTGTATTAACAACTGAGCATTTACATGCTATCAACTCATCTGTTCGTAACAATGTAGTTATTAATAGCTTTCTTTCCTACTGTTATCTGAGTGTGATTTAAAAAGTAGATTGTGGGATTGTATACTAAAGTGTTTTTTCTTCTAGAACCAAATACGTACTGGTTGTCATAACTAAACAAAAGCATCAACATTAGTAAAAAGAAATATCACTGTGGCTAGTTCTTAAGAAGTCAAAATTTCAAATAACTACATTTATTATTTACTTAACAATATCAATTTTAATACTGCATGTGGTATCAAAGAATATTTCAAATATATTCATGCTTTTTTTAAAACAGCATTCAGTGTTTTTTCATGCTCTTGTATGCTGAAAAAACTTCTTAAAAACGAATTCCTTAAATATGCTGAAGATGGCATACATCAATATTAAATCTCAGACATAATATAATTCTGTAAAGAATTTAAAAAAAAATTAGGTGTATTCTTTGCTGAAGATGAGATAGAAGCACTAGAAATCTGAATTTTTGTACCAGATCTATAAACTAAACTATTAAATGCTGAACTGCAGTAGAACAGCCATGACTTGATGTAAAATTAAATTTTTGAAAACAATTTAGAATAGTAAAGTATAAAGTACTACCAGGGTTTATTTTAAATATGCTTCTTTTTCCAGTAATACAGCATGCAATTGAGTTTTCAACATTGTGTAAAAAATTAAAATGAGTTTAGAGTTAATTTAGGCATTGAAAATTTAGGAACTCTAATGATAGAAAAATGTAAATTTTCAAATCATGATTTACATTACTATAAAAAACTAAAAAGAATACATATTTGTTAATAAATAATTCCTGAAAGATTTTTTGTTTTCACATTGTAATTTGTGTGGTTTTATTTTCTCCCAACTCAAATAAATAGTTAACTTATCTTTCACTTTCCAATTTTTAAATGAGAATTGAAATTCCTTTTTGAAAATTTATGGTTATCCCAGTTTACATGAGTATTTACTAAATGTCTAATTTCGCACAATTATGTGTAACAACATATTTTTTTGCTCTGCTTCAGTAACTGTTAAAATTCAAAATTATGCTGTTGCTTATGATTGGGTCACATAAAAGTGTAGGCATGCGATTGTTCAAAAGGTATTTAAAACTGAGGAATTTCAAACTAATACCATTATTTAATCCAAACAATGAATTGTGATATACATTTAACTTACATATATAATGGATATATCTTTTCATTATATGCATTTAATTAAGCATTTATTTCATTGAATTTTATTTAAAGCTTATACTCATTTATATTTGAAAAATGACTTCTATTTTTATGTTTTAAATATTTTATAGTTAAATGCATTAAATAATTATAAGCTTTATTTCAACAAATTAAAATTTTGGACTTCATTTGGGTTAATTACAGAAAACTACTAATTTTAGTTTCATTTTCTTTTCGTATAGTAATTTAAAGGTAATAGTATCCTGTATTGGAAATGTTCCAAGTTAAAATAAAAATATTCTACCAGGTAAAATAATAGATACATAGTTTTACCAAAAAACAATTTTAGCACAACATACAATTTATGTAGGAAAGTTTAAACTTTATTATATTTATTAGTTATTGAATTTAATATGCTAA
This sequence comes from Caerostris darwini, assembly GCA_021605075.1. Classification (NCBI taxonomy): domain Eukaryota; kingdom Metazoa; phylum Arthropoda; class Arachnida; order Araneae; family Araneidae; genus Caerostris; species Caerostris darwini. The sequence continues at coordinate 729,042 of BPLQ01001573.1, forward strand.
ATATTTAAATTCTTCCCATATGTATAATTGTAGTTTTTGTTACTTATCTGCTGTATAATATGCTTTATTATTTTTATTATAATAAAGTACAACAGTTATCTTAATTAGAATAAATTATCTATTATCAAATGGGAGAAATGATTGACAGAAAAATGATTTAATGCCTAGGTTTGCTGCAGCTTAAGGGATCCCTCTGTTAGTCTTCATGAAATTGAAATAACTCTTTTCTCACCATTTCGTCCCATGTTGGCTGAAATGGCAACTCCAGATCAAGTAAGTTTTTGTATTTTTAATTGTTTTTGTAAAATCAAAATCTCAAATAAAAAATTTTTTTTTCAAAATGAAACATTTTTTGAAAATATTTGAATTTTTTCCTCCAAATTAAAGAAAAAATTAAATTAATAATGTTACTAATTATATTTATGTATTTATGTGAAAATAATGTGACAAATAATAAGCTTTTAAACTGTTTAAAGACATGGCATTGCTTTCATATATTAAATTAATTTTTTAAATCAAAATTTTTTTTTGTCTGTATTATTTTTCTCTGTAATTATGTGAATTTAATTCTTAAACTATCTGTACTTATGTACGCTTTATTAAATTAATATTTTACAACATTTCTATATATATTTTTTTTTCTTTCTTTCTCAAACAAATTCTACTAGAAATTGTTATTCATTTGATATAATTATATTATTCTGTTGTAATTTTTATTATGAATAAGGAATATCAATCATTATTTTTGGAAATATCTTGAGTTTTGTATTAAAAAAAAATGTAATATAATAATATTTTAAAGTAAATTGGTCTTTTTTGCAGTTCCTTTGTAAAATTTTTGTGTTGGTTTTTTTAATAATATTTATGTCTTTTTCCGCAATGCTGCAGCCATGACGGGTTACCTTTTAGAGTTAATAATATTTATGTATATTTTTAGATAAAATATGATTCAGACTTTATAAAACTTCATTTAAAGATTAATTCCTTACAATAAAATACTATTAATTATTTAAAAAAAATTTGTTCATAAATTTTTTTTTTCTATTTTTTTAAAGACGATTTTCTGCTAATTAAATTTGATTTTAATTTTCTTCATTATTACTATATATATGAAAGCATTTACTCAAGTAATTCTTAAACTATGTTATTTAATTCTATCTTGAAAATTTCATTTATTAATCAAAGAACAGGAAGATGTATAACTTAAATATACCAGTTAACAATAAAATGAATAGAACAATTCAATTTAAATTTGTATTTTAGTTTTTATATTTTAATTTTGGTATTGCATTATCATATATTCATGAGTTAGAATTTTTTTATTATAAATTTATTTCTATTTTTGTAAGCTTAACAAATTAATTATCTTAGAGTCAACAAATTAATGAATATTTTAATGAAAGATTAATAGCTATAATTGAGAGGCAATATTCATAAATAAAAAAAAAAATATCTTTAATGAGAAAAGCCTGAGTTCTATGTTGTTTTTTTTTTTAAATTCATTATTCATGACATTTGAGAGTTGCAATTATGACAATGTATAATTTAATACTAAACTAATATATTTAAATAAAATGCATTATTCAATAATGTAACCTAATGTGCTTAAATTTTATTTTAATAATATTTCAGTTATTAATTCTGATAGTTGTTTTATATACATCGTTATATTGTTTTCGCTCAAAGGTTGAACAATTAACGGGAGGAACGCCTTTTGTTATTGAAACTAAATATGATGGTGAAAGATTACAACTTCATAAACATGGAAGTTCATACATGTATTTCTCCAGGGGGTATGTTTTTTTCTCATTTTTCACACATTGAATTGTTATTTACAATTATATATACATATATATTTTTAAAAAATACTTTTACAGAGGATTTGACTGTTCTGAAACATATGGAACAACTCCATTAGAAGGCAGTTTAACACCCTATATTCATAGAAGTTTCAAACCTGGAGTCAAAAATTGTATCCTGGATGGAGAAATAGTTATTTACAGCAATAAATTAAAATGCATTGGTAAGAAATAATTATTGTGAATAGTAAATAATTAATGAAATATTTAACAAAACCATGTTTTTTATTTACATAATAAATAATCTTGATTTATAAAAAAATGTTTGTCTTTACATTTTAATGAACTTTATTTGTGCTTATACCTTAATATATTATGTATATATAATGTTAGTTTAACAGAAAAATAATTAAATTTTCTATATATTGGGTTTAATCTTATATTTTTAAGTTTTATTTCTCGACTCAGTAAATTAAATTACATACATCCTCAGTTAATTAAATACATCCAATAATAATAGATATGAAAAATAAATCTTGTTTTCAATATTTGTTTTAAAAATTACCAATAAAATGCTTACATTAGAGTTTTATTTTAATCTTAAAAGTAAAGTAAAAATAATATATATATTTAAAAATATTTTCAATTCTAATATAAATTAAGTTTGAAGATCAATTGATTAGAGTTTTGATGATTGGAACTAATTTATTTACAACTAAGAATCCCAATTTAGAAATAAAACATATTGCATGATTATGTATTTTCTTTATTTATATTCAGCTTTTAGACAATTTTGATTTTTAAATTTTTTCATGAATTAATAAAACTTCAATAACAACTTCCTTAGTATATATAATTTAAAAAGAATTGATAATACATTATTGCTATTAAATCATATCATTAAAAAGGATTAAACATTGATTTCACTAAACAAATCCTATCTTATTTATATTAGAATACATTCTAAAATAAAAATTTCTTTGTTCTATCTAGAAGAAACTATTCAATAAATATTAACATCCAATTATTTCTTAAGTAATGAATCTTGAAATATGAATCACATTCTGTTATTGAAATATATGGATTTTTAATTTAAATACTTTTTAATGAAGAATGTATCATTGCTAAATTATTATTAAATGTTTAATTAATAAATTATTTAATTTTGATGCATTTCAAATTTAGATCTGTTCAATTTTGTTGCACATAATTAAATTAATTATAAAATTAAAATATGCACATTACTTTATAAAGTTTGAATTTATTTAATTTTTTGGAAGAAAATATATACCAAACATACTGTTTTAATCTGAATGATACAGATAATTTTTTTTTCAATTCCTACTATTAGTTCACACTCTCCCTATCTATCTATATATATATATATATATATATATTTTTTTTCAAATTTTCAATCGTTAATAAAATACTTTTTATTCATCCACTCAAGCTCAAATACATTTTTTTTGAACTTGTAGTGGATGACACTTGATGTTAATACAGTTTTTTCAAATATTAATTCATTAATTAAGTTTAATTAGTTAATTTTAGTTTGTTTTTAGATTTAGTTTGCATGTATCTAATAATAGATGGCACAAGATGCAAGAAGAAAATTGTAACTTATTTGTAAAGGACTTTTCTGCAATATAGTGGGAAAAAAAGTAGGAATTGACTTTAAAAATTTTTTTATATAGTACTTGTTTTCCTTATGTAGTATCCAAAGGTGAAAATCCTGAAATCCAAGCTATGGCACCAGATGGAGATTATACACCTTGTTTCTGTGCTTTTGATATATTATTACTTAATGATCAAGTCCTGAGTAATCTTCCTTTAAAGGACAGGGTTTGTTATGTCAAAGAAGCATTTATATCCATTGAAAATAAGATTCGTTATACCAAGCAGATTACTGCTACCACAAAGTAAGCACACTTTTCATTAATTTATTTAAAACAGCCTTTATTAATAAGTATTATTTTATTTCTTATGGCTATTTGAATTTTATTAAATATTCTTCCATTTTTGGATTTTATTAATAATTTTAAGATAATTTCCTTCTATTAACTTTATATTTTCATGGTTATCACTGTAATCTTATGAAATACATATGTCTCATCTATGTAAAAAAAGTCTTTTAAAATTTACCTGTGAATAATATTTTGTAATTAAGCATTTTAATTTGCAAAATTAATAAATCTGTTAAAACTAAATATCCTTGCTTTCTGCAATTTAAAGTTTACTAAATTGGCTTTGAGATTGAAAAATCTTTTAAATCTCTGAGGGGCTTATAATCAAGATATTAACATATAAAGAAATGAAATTTATTAGTGAATATGAAATATTTTATAGCGAATATTGTTTGAATATGAAAATTTATAATAATTAAGTTATTAATATGTAATCCCCAATGCAAAGTCAAATTTTCAGCAAATTCTAAATAATTTGCAAATGTTACCAACTATACATTGTATGATTTAGGGGGATTATTTCTTTTTCATGACAATTTTTTTTATCTTATCCTGTTTACATTTAGCAATGAAGTAACAGAAGAATTAAACTATGCAATCGATAACAGATTAGAAGGAATTGTTATTAAAAAGTCTGATTCTGTCTATAAGCCCAACAAGCGCAAAGAAGGAGGCTGGTTTAAAGTCAAGCCCGAATATATTGAAGACTTAATGACTGAGTTAGATTTGCTTATTATTGGAGGATACTATGGGGAAGGCAGACGATCAAATGTAATATCACATTTCCTTCTTGGATTAGCCTCTCGAAGTCGTGGTAGGTTTTTTTTCTTCCTTTCAATGACTATTTTTAAGTTACTTATACTTTACTTTGTTTCTTTAAAAAATTGCTTCATCTGTGACATTTTAATTAACACAAAGGTGAATGGTAATTGAATCTGGCATTATAATGCTCAATTGATGAACAAAATTCAAATTTTACTTAAATTGAATTTTTAAATAACATTGAATTGTAAGTACTTTTTATTTGAATATTAGAGTTAATATTTTAACAAGGGAAGATTTACAAGTTACCCATCATGGATTTCATGGAAAGTTTACTACATATAGGTTATAATTAGGATATTGACTGGCCAAAATAATGGAACATACCTTTCTTTAATTTTCTTGAAAATCGAGTTTGAAAATTTTATTTGTTTTTTATGAATGATATAAAGAACTGCTCTAATAAGGGAGTAAGTGATCTCATGTCATAGTGGTTAAAGGAAAAGCTATGGGCTTATGCAAATATTTACTTAACTATTAAATTAACTATGTTGATGAGAATTAGTGATCATCTCCAGTTGATGACATGAAAAATTAAGGGTTATTTTTAGCAGTAATACTCATCGTTGACGCTAGATGGCGTTAGAAATCGGCTTATTTTTTTGTTAACATAGTTCAGTTCAACTCTTTCAATATGGAAGGTTTTTCAGCAGGTGATTTCAACAGTTATTTAACAGTGTTTCACAGTCTTGGCTCTAGCTGAATCAGTTCTTCTATAATAAGGATTTGATATTAACAATTGATTAACACCTGTTGAAAAATTCAACTCTTTGACAGGAAAAGTTTATTTAACATATCACCCAGAGCTGCATCATAACTCCACATAAATATTCTTATTGAACATTTCTATTGATTGATAGTTATTTATTTATTTAATGTTTGGGCTTTTTTGTATTATTGCTTTTGCATGATTAAATTATAGATACATATTATAATCAATATTTTGCAAATGAGATTATTCTAATTGCTTAAAGATATGATAGCTTTTGATAATATGCTTATTTTTCCCTAATTCTAATTTAGCAATTTTATTAAATTTCTTTATCAGCAGAACTTGTTGAAATAAAGAATAACTAAAACAGAGCAATTATGAATCTTCTTTGTTTGTTATATATTAAGAAATATTGGACAAAAAAATTTCTTCTGAAAGCGTGTTATTTTTAACCGAGAATATATGGATCAACAGATCGATTTTTAATTCATAAATTTATGATTGCCATTTTTTTCAGAAATGCATTTAAGAAAACGTTATTAATTTTTAAGTATAAAAAAATTCATATATTCCAAACCATATTTTTTTATCAATTTTAAAGAACTTTTATAGCCATTTGATAATTATAAATAAATCTTTTATTTTATTTAACTAATCGACATATTCATAGTGATTAAAAAATTTCTAACAACAAATTTTTTCTAATATATATTTTAATATAAAATTTTAAGAAAAGAAATTAAATCAATATGTGCTTATTTAATTATTTTAATCCATTGGATTAGAAAATGTTATTTTCTGCTGATGAAAGAAAAACATTTTATGCAATTGTGGATTATAAAAATATAATACAAAAGTGTAACATTTCTGTTGGTAGGTCTCAATAAATATATTCTATGCTACAATTCAAATTAATGCCATTGGTTGTATAGTATCCATGTACGTAATTTAACCAAACATTAAATAATTAAGGAGTATTAAATTTAAGGTTTAAAATTAACTGTTAATTTATTTTAACATTAATGGTTTTACACAATTAAAAAAAATTAACAGTATTCTCCTTCTCTAATAAGCTATAAATAATACAGCAAAATTAATATTTTCTGCATTAAACATATATGAATTTTAAATGTTAAAATTTCCTATCTATTTATAAAAAAACTTTATTACATATTTTCTTTTATAGTACTTTATTTAAAAAAAAATTTAATTACTTTCTTTATTAAAATTTATTTTAATATAAAAATTTAACCATAATAAAAAATTTTGTTTGAAAAATTACTTAGCAAAACATTTATTTTGTAGTCAATTTATGGAATAATAGCAAATAATAATTCATTATTTAAAATTTTTTTATTAGATGGTGATCCTGGCTGCTTTTATTCATTTTGTAAAGTTGGATCTGGATATACACTGAAAGAATTGCATGAACTTTCTGGAAAACTCGGGGATCATTGGAAAACTTTTGATTTTAAAAATCCTCCAGTTTGTTATATGATGGGAACTTCAAGAAAAGAACTGCCAGATGTATGGATTGAACCTTCAAAGTCAGTTATAGTTCAAGTAAGTTTTTAATTTTGATTGTCATGTTAAAATAATTAAAATAGTGGAAGCAATTTTATAATAAATTGAATATTGCTAGGCTATTATATCATTAAAAAATCGTAGACTTCCTGGAATATCAAATGCTTTAGTTATAAATACTATTGTTTTTGCAACTGTCAAGAAAAGTACTAAAAATAATTTTAAATTTAGATTACAAGGAAAAAAGTTCGGGTTGATTAAAATAAGGAGCTTTTATACTAGATCATTTTCTTTTAGATATTTTCTTTGTCCATTCTCTTAAGGAATGTGTTAATAACTGCAGAACTCTCATAATTTTTTCCTTAAAATTGTCTTTAATGTAATATGATTTAATTATTTTTTTACTAACAATGTACATATTTCCTGAACATTCCTTTTACCATAATAATGAACAGTATCTTATATTAATTAGGATTCTTTATAACTTTAACGGTGTGCAGTAAACTTGACGTTAGTCAAATGGTTGTCAATACAAATATTTGTAGCTAGTAAAATTTTTGAGCATAAATTTTCACAATAATTAGAAAGTGCTCCATTTGCTCTTTTCTTTAATTGATTATAAATTATTCCTAAAACAGTTTTGATTCCTTTTTATTCACCCATATATTCGTTCCACAATTTTATTACCATTTTTTTGGTTTATTGATAATCATCTATATATTTTTTGTACTATGAATTGTCATCATTATGATGATTATTGATTGCATAATAATATTAATTTAAAACTACCAATGGTGCTATTGATGTTCTTTATGTACACATAATGTTTTTTTTTCCAAGAAATTTTGATGCATATAGGCAAGATTTAGTGTAGAATCATAATTTTTAAAATTTATTTTATAGTTTATATGATTAACATTTGTGTGTAAAAATGACTATTAACTAATTAAAAAATTCTCTACCAAAAAATCTTTTTTCTAATATTAAAGTACAAAAAGATCATTTAGTTATTTATCATTTTCTTAAAGATCATATAATTACATAATTTAACTAAGTGATTATTATTTTGTTTTCAACTATGTATGTTTTTATTTTTCTACATTGTTTCAGTTTAATTATTGTATTTATTAGTTATTACCTATTTATTATCAGTAAATCCTTTTGATGTTTACAATTTTTTTCTATTATGTTCCAGCATTTAAATGGTGATAAATCTTACTTTATTATTTAAAAAGGGCAATAAGTTTTATTTTAATGTTTAAAAATAGGCATATTTATAAAAATAAATACTTTAATTTTTACATTTTTAAAAGATATTTCTTTTTTATAGGTAAAAGCATCTGAAATAATCAGAAGTAAATTCTTTGCTTTACCCCACACACTTCGATTTCCCAGAGTTGAAAAAATCCGATATGATAAGCCTTGGCAAGATTGCATGACTATACAAGAACTGGAGGAATTGCAAAATGTATTTAAAATTATTATTTGAATTTAATTAATCCAGTATTATGTGATCTGGCATATTTCTAATCAAATTTCATTCATTTTTACACATCCTATCAGGGTAAAGTAGGCAGTAATATTTGATATTCAAAATTCTATTCTTTTTTAATAATATAGAATTTAAGAGAAAATTATTTATTGTATATTATTTATTACTTTTATGTTATTTATTAATTAATTAATTTTTAAAAAATATATCTTATAAAAAATAGGTTTAAAAAAATGTTGAATCATGATAACTTATTAGCCTATTTAATCATGTAGTATTCCTGTAATAGACGAATTTATTTTCAGCATGTGGCTGATAAAACTGTGGATATATTTATGAATTATTGAGGGAATATCATTGTGTTATGTAATGCAGTTTCTTGTGTGTGGAGCAGGGCAATAATATCCTCCAGCAGTTTCTGCAATGCATTTGCATTTCATAATGGAAGAAAATCCAGAAATCTCTAGCCAATCTTGGTTGATGCAAATACATTTTCTGAAGGGAGAAAAATAGTTATTTGTACATATAATTGACTTCATGGCTACTCATACTGTAGTTAATAATTTTATATGTGTATATTTTCACAATTTTAGTGATATGTAAATTTTAGAGGAGGAGTTTATATGTGTTGCTATGAGTGTTTGTGTTAATTATGGGTTAATTTTTATTTTCTGTCATATATATTTAATTCATTGAATGCCAGATCCCGAGATTACTGTAATTGAAAGATTGATATTAGCATTTATAATTTTTTTTTTTCATTTAAGTTGGCTCAGGGAAGATTGGCAACAAAGAGAAGCATCCCTAGTGAAGATGAAAATTCTCCTAAAAAACAAAGAATTCAGAGAGAAAGAAATATTACAGTTGCTCCTCATTTTCGTCCTACTGATGTTAGTTCTGTTGAAAAGGTATGCAATATTTTAAAAAATTGTAATTAAAGGGAAAAAATTCAGCATGAACACATGTAGCTTGCAAATTATGCAGTATGAAAATTGGTGCATCATAAAATAATTGTCAGAAAAGATTGAAATTCATTCTACGTATAACTGATGATGACTAAATAAATGCAACTTGAAGATCAATACAGCTATATATTATTGACACAAAATCGGTATTCTATGAGTTGTTTTATATTAATCAGTACATTCTAATGTAATTATAGACTTTGTCACAATATAAACTTTAGATATGTTCCTATGGTATTGTGTGCATAATTACTTTTATTCAAATCTGCAATTCATTGTCTTTAGTTGATAAAAAAATACTCCTTGCTCAGCCAATAAATGATTATATTCTTATGAGTGCTTAATCAGTAACATGATATTAATAAGACACGCTAAAGGAATGGATTGAATAGAAATGCAATATATAATTGGAGATTATCTTCCAGGACAATGTATGATTTGAGGTTATCTTGTTGGAATATAGGGCCAAGGCAATGTTGGAGAAAAACTGATAGCAGCATTTGCACCTCCATCCCCCCAGGTTTTAGCAATTGCTATTAGAAATATTTCCAATTCATGGCAGTTTTAATCTTGTATGATATTGTCTTGGACATCCTGTTCCTGCAGTGTGACAGTTTTAATTGCATGTAGGATTATAGTCTTTACCACATTATCTAATGCATATTTGGCAAGATTATAATCCAAGACTCATTGATTTAGTGCCAATTTGCACACCTTTATAGCTATCATAATCATTAGACGATGTATGATAGTTATCATCATTTTTATTAACTATCATACATCGTTAGTGGTTTAGTGCCATTACCTCTGCAATAGATTGTGCACATATAGTCTTGTGTAACAAAAAAAAAAAAAAAAAAAAAAAAAAAAAAAAAACTTATAAATTTCATTTTAATCTGATAATATATTCATGATGTTACAGTTTTTATAAACATGTGTTTATAACAATTCTTATCAATAACTTTTACTAATATTTTATTTATAGCATAAAGGTATGTTACCTGTGAGGACCTGCCATCACACGAATACCATAAATGTTATTTCAAAGTAGAAAATTTGTCATCAGTAAAGTTATATATTTATTTCTTTTTTTAGTGTTTAATTTATTTAATCATGCAGAATTTTTTTTTATTTAAATTACTTAAATAAATTTGTTTAATCATATAATTTAGATAGAAAAAAAAAGGCCGATCAGTATAAAAATATTAAATTGCATAATTTCTATGAATTTTTCTTTTAATTCTAGGTTTCAGAAATTTTTAAAGGAAAAGAAATATGTGTTGTGTTTAGTTTACTTGAGAAAAAACAAGAAATGGAAAGATGTATTACACAACATGGTGGGAAATTTGTTCAAAATCCAGGTTTGTTTTAACACATTTGCTTATTTGTATATGGATTCCATAATTCCATAGCAAATTAAACATTTTTTTTTTAATTAAACATTTTTTAAACTTCGTTGATTTAGATTAGTTACCATTTTAAAACATTTAAAATTATTTTATTATACCGTAATTATATATATGTATCAAAAAACGAAAGACTTTTTTTTTCAATGGCTTGTTTTTGAAACTAAATAATCAGTTTCAATTTTACAATGAAATATTATTTTTATGAGGTAACAATGCTTTTCAAAATAGCTTTCAGGAAACATCAAAATGTATGGGAAAATAACTTGAAAGTTCTATTAATCTAGATATATAAAATAAAAACACAATCACCGTTATGTCTATTTCAATAAGATATGTAAAAAATTAATGAGATATGATTATTATAATTAGATATAATTATTAGTCAGACAGACTACTATATACATTTTCACAAATCAAGTCATTGACTACTTTTTATCTCATTCATAATTTTTAATACATGTGTATAAATGAAAAGAGAAATTTAAAAAAAAGTTAGTTCTGAATAAGTTAAAATTCATATTAAATTGAAATAACATTTTTAAAAAGTTTATAAATAATAATTGTATTAAATTCAAGTAGTAGCATTCATAATTCATATTGAATTGAAATAACATTTTTAAAAAGTTTATAAATAATAATTGTATTAAATTCAAATAGTAGCATTCATAATTTTTTTTCTTTTAATTTTGAGAGCTGGAGAGAGCTGTTTCAGAGGTAGAGAGCTTTTTTCGCTCTTTGATACCATTTCCTTTGCTTCATTCATTTGTTTTGAAGGGTATTATTTTAGACTCTTATTCTTTGATTTGAAATCTCTTACCCTTTTGGTATTTTAATGAATTTATTAAAACATAGTCTCGAGCTGTAAAAGTGACAAAAATTAAACAAAAAATTCTTTAGAAGAAAAAAATAATCTAAATTTGCTAAAAAAATAATCTTCTGTGGAAAAGGATTAATTAGAAAAAAATTCAATTATAAATTAGATATTTATTTATGAGACAAAGAATACACCTTTTTGAATTATTGCTTCTTGTTTTTTACACATTTGAATAAATTTATTTTTTGAAACATGCTCAATCATTTCTATAAGTAAGTTAATTGTATTTTAATTTGAAATGTCATCTTTTTTATGTGTTTATATTTTTGAGAGAGAATGTAGCAGTGCTTTGTAAAAACATCCATCCTCATTCTATGGTTTCTTTTGATTGAAATGATGAGTTGACATTTCACAATATAAATAATTTTTTAAGTTAATACATTATTGTATATAGCTAAATTGTGTAAGTTTTATATTGAATAATAAGAAACCCAGTGTATTGAAATACAGTAACTTGAGCTTTATATTGTATTACACATTTATATTTATGTTTTTTTATTCATCAAATTTAAAAAGGACTACTTTTCATGTTTATTTATTTTTTTTTTTTCAAATTAATTTATTGTAGAATAAAGCTAATAAAATGCAATTAATTTCTAATTTACAGGCAATAATACATTTTGTGTTGTAAGTGATAAAGTCACAGCTAGATTGCAAAACATTATTAGCATTGATATGTATGATGTCGTCAAATCTGAATGGATTAATAAGTGCATAGAAATGCAAAAAATTTTACCATGGTAAGTAATTTACTTTAATGTATCGAATTCAATAATTATAAAAAAAAAAAAAAAAAACTCTTTTTTTCAATTGATTTTATAAAACAATATATATTTGTAATTTAGGGTACCTGCTGATTTGTTTCATGCTACTGAGAAAACTCGTGATAAATTGGAAGGTTTGTATGATAAATATGGCGACAGCTATACTGAAGATGCTACAGAAGATTCTTTGCATAAAATATTTGAGAATATTCCAATTAAGGTAAAAAAATGTCTGAAACTTCTCTGTGAAATAAATTGAATGTGTGAGTTCATTTATTTAACTGGGTTATTTACTTAGATGTTCATAATCAATTTTTTAATTAGCTGCTTCTTTTTAATTTAAAGTAGTTGTGAATGAACAATATTAATTTAACTTATGCTTATATGATAATATATATATACATATATAGTGATTATTTTTAAGGTACTAATATATTTATGTTTAAAATTTAGGAGTCATCTAATGATTATATACTTAATCATGAACTTTCTGAAATAGAAAAGACATTATTTTCCGGCCCATCACCGTATGGCTTATTTCGGAACTGTTGGTAAGATTCTCTTATCAGTATATTATTTCCCCATTATTTAAAAAAAATTTTATTCTGCATAATAAAATGAACTAAAACTAAAGCATTTCTTTTTAATAGTATGGCTTGTATTACATTCAACTGGCATATCAATTATAGAGTACCAATGAGTATAAGGCATCTTAACTTCCTAATCTTAATTAATATTATGTCACAATTTATAGTTGGCTGCTTAAAGTGTTAGTATGATAAAAAAAAAAATAAAGTTTCTAAAAATTTAAAATGGTATTCAAAGAAAAAAAATACTAAAACAAAAAGTTAAAAGTAAGATAAAAGTGAAAAATAAGTAATTAAAAATAAAAAGAATTTAAAATAAAAAATTTGGTGCAATTAGAGACCAGTTGCAGAAGCCATAAAACAGTTTTAAATTGCTGAACATTGAGCACAGAACTGAAAAAAAAAAATTCTTCAAAAAAAAAAAAGGGGGAGGTTCTGGGATAGGGGAACCAAAATTTCTGGTGTTTTATTTTTTATAGAATTTTTGATAACCAAAGTTCTATCCTTTTATTTTCAATTGAAAAATAAAAAGGGTAAAAAAGAAATTTCGATTGTTTCCCAAATCAATTGAAAATTTCATATTAAATTCAATATTTTCTTAATTTTTTACATCGCATAATTTCCATGGTCTAGTAAATATTCTTAATTGTTTGAGATCTTTTTAAACAGCTCTTCCCCAAAAATATTTTTACAAAATTATGTTGAACATGTCAGTTCTTCTGGCAATATTGACAACTTTTTTCATTATATGCGTACAGAAATCTACAAAAAAAAAGAAATGTATTTATTATTAAAATTATGATAAGACAATTTTTGAAAATGACTAAAATATCCTTCCTGAACTTTTTTGCAGGTAAAGTATAATAGTTACTGTGAGATTTTTTTTATATAGTTTTTCTTTTAATACTTTGATTATTAAAACTTAAAAAAGTATTGTGTGGAATCTTCCCTCCATCCGACTTGGTCTCTTGCCAGTTTTCCATGTGATTGGTGGTCTCATTATACCAGTCTTCTGCACTAAATATAGTTTAAGTGAGAAATTTAATTGTAGATTATTAAATCTTTTTAATGAAATCATTTTATTATTAGCCTTTGAAAATCCCACGTGATCATTTAATCTTTGAGCTATTGATTAAGGAAACATTTAAATTTTTTCTACTATTTTAACAACTGAGAACATCTCAAACTTATATCTCACTTTTTTTTTTTAGAAAATCTTATTTTTTTCTATTGTTTCCAGATGTTAAACATTTAAGAATTTGCAGTGAACAGAAATTTAAATTCAACCTGATGGCATGGGATTTGATTCATGCTCATACATTTTTATGTATAAATAATTATATTTTTTATTATGTGGGCATTAATGTTTCATTAATAGAGAGTTTTTGCATACCGTACATTAGTTACTGTAGAACGTCCGTTAGCTTTTTCTCCCTAGCGCGCATGCTCATAGGAAACTGCGCATGCGTATCTGTAATAATGTTTCCTATGAGCATGCGCGCTAGTGAGAAAAAGCTAACGGACGTCCTACGGTATGCAAAAACTCTCTAATATTTAAGAATTTCATCTATTTTTCCTATTAATATTTCATTCTATAAATAAATATTTGTTTCATTTCTTTCTTTAACTGCTTATTTGTGCCTAAAAACTTTTTTTTTTTTTCTTTTTCAGGATACATCTAAGAACCGAAACGAAAAATAAAAATATTCCATTTGATGAAAGGAGTGAAAAATTCAAATTGTTATATTTTACATTACTATTGCGGGGAGCCAATATGTGTAAATATAGTGATGATGACAATGTAACCCATATTGTAGATTTAAGTAGGTAAGTAACTCATTCAGTAATGACAACTAGAAAATTTGAAGAAATTAACCTTTTATATATATATTCTAAATAAAAATGTTTCAATTTATTTTAAAACAATTTTCTTATTGGAAGAATGAATTCATTTTTTAAATAGTAATGGAGTTTTTTTAAGTAACAATGAAATAAGTTGTTTTTACATGTAGTGCAGAAAATAATTTAGTAATGGAATACATTTTTTTATTGTAAAAATATTATTTATTAGATCAAATAATGAATTGACATGATGCTTTATTATTGAAATTTTTGGCCAATGGTTAAAATGTTGAAGATATTTCTCTAATTAGATTGGGACATAAAAAAAAAACTTTTAAAACAATGGCAGCATTTACTATAAAAATGAATACA
The DNA here is from genome assembly GCA_021605075.1 of Caerostris darwini. NCBI lineage: Eukaryota > Metazoa > Arthropoda > Arachnida > Araneae > Araneidae > Caerostris > Caerostris darwini. The sequence continues at coordinate 744,168 of BPLQ01001573.1, forward strand.
AATATTTTCTCTAAAATTTATTATTGTAATTGTTAATACATAGGTAGTGGCTTTCCAGATTTAGTAATAATATGAGAAACAAATTTAAAAAAAAAATTCCCTTTGTGTACTTACGTATTAACGATACCTTGGCGGTTTTTAAGTGTCGCCAATCTAACAGCTACAGATTTGCTGAGTTTTGACACCATTTTGTAGTGCTACGAAAATGCATATTTGGGATTTGCCAGAAACAGAACAAGATGCAATTTTATTTTTTCAGGAGCGAAATATTTTACCAAAACAACGAAAATGTCCCAATTAGACTGTTTTGAATCCATGTTAAACTCTATTTCAGCCTGTTTGACTACTTTGTGTTCAAATAAAGTGTTTTGAATTTTGAAAGCGTTTTGATTTTAAATGAAGTGCTTTATACATTTTATTATTTGGAACAAAAATTTTAAGTGTAGATTGGCGCCACTTAAAAACCGCCAAATCTGTAGCTGCGGTTGGCGTGTGTGCTCTTTATTGGCGCAACTGTCGCCAAGGTATCGTTAATACGTAATTACCGCCCTTTGTTTTGCTTCTTTGATGTGCAGTGGAAGAATACTATTGTTTTTCTTAGTTGAAGATGGATAGATTAAGTTAAGAACAGTTACATCATATAATTATAACAACCTTTCTCTGAATATAAGAAGTATCTAATTATTTGTCATTACTATATTTCTTTATAATATATTTTTAATTCATGTGTAGAATAATTAATTATCTATATTTTAGCAATGATGAATCTGAAGAAATAGTTAAGAAACAGTTCTGGCTCAGATTACATGGATTGCCTACTGAGGCCAAGGCCGATAAGATAAGTGCAAATACTCCCGTCATGAAAGAGCAGTGGGTGTTCAACTGCATAAAGAAGAATAAAGTTTTGAAAGAAAATGAATGTGAAACAGATGACGAAGCAGATAAAAGTGATGATTCAATGTTTTTGCTTTTGTAAATATTTTAATTTATTTTACTTAAAGATATTGGCTGTATATATAATTTTAAATAAAATTCTATCATATTTTTTATTTATAATAAATGAAAAACACACACTATTAAAATACATTTTCATCTTGTATATCGTTTGAACGAAGAAGTCTTGTCTTTTCTGTCACGAACTAATCCATAGTTCTCAAGGTATCGTTGTGTTGCAACAGATAAATTTGGAGAAGATAAACCATACCTCGAAATGGTTGCAGATTCTTCAAACCTGTCATTGTTATGGTATACTTCATTTTGCTGATCACTATAATGGTCCAATTCTCTATGAGATATTTCTTGCATGTGTTCTGAATCTGTACTTGCGCTTGAAGATGCCGATTTTTGTATAACTGTTCCATGTTTTCTAAGAATATTGAAAGCAATGACAAAAATTTCATTTCTATATCTTTGTTGCATGAACATTGATATTTTACAAATAAAAAGAAAATATTTGCATTGAAATACAAACATTAATTTCTCATTTGTACATTTAAAAGTAAGCATATATATTTGGATGCTAATTAAAATTAAATTACTCAATATTATCCAATTTAATACATTCATGTCAGAAATTTTATAACTAAGTAAACACATTGGAAATTTTTTTTAAATTTTACATATAATCTATAATAGATATTTTAAAATGTTGAAATTGGATTTTATTAACAATTTTTAAATATTGCTTTACAAAAAAAAAAAAAAAAAAAAAATTGATAAATAAAAGGGAGTATTGGAAATATTAATACTCTTATAGAACTGTCAATACAATTTTTCATTAAATTTTATAATGTTGGAAAGTATGTACTATAGTTTAAGAATATAGCCAAATAAAAATTTTATTTTAACCATTGGGATTGCATGTTGATAAATTATTAAATGTAAGAAACCATAAATATCAGTCTTTGATGGACTGTTATTTTTAATATAATCTTTAGAAGTCATTGCAAGATTATTATGTTTGAGACTTGAGTGAATTGGCAATATATTTTCAAAAACTGCGATTATTATTTTAAATGTTTAATATAGTATCTATTAATGAAAAATGTTTTTATATATGTCTGTAATAGAAAAAACTTTGATTTTCAAATTTTATTAAATTGCATGATTTTTTTACTATTTATTAAGTTCCTCACAATTGAAATTTTAAAAATAATAACTAGTACTCTGCACTCTTTCTTGATTGTAATAATTTACTGAATAAATCTATATGTATTTGAAAAATTTTGTCTTGGTATTTATTATTCTTAAAAAATACTTAAAATTGCAAGTTTTTTCTTCTCTCATCTGGAATCATGCAATAATCTATCATTAAAAATATTTAAACTCTTTTTGCATTAACATGACAATAAACCCACATTGCTACATTATATCTGAATTAAATGTAACTAAAAAAATCAATGAACCCATGCATTAGTGGTTATTCAAATAAAAAAAAATTATAAAATTCTATATTTTAATATATTCACGTTATTTAATATGGAAAAGTGAAGTTTAGTTCTAAAATACATTACTCAATAAGAATTAGAATTTTAAAGACGATTTTTTTTCTCCAAAATATATATATATATATACTGATCTTACCTAGAGCCTTTAATTGATGTGTCTACTCTTTTAGGAGAAGTATGACTTCTTAATTTTGGTCTAGATGGTCGTGATTGAGATCTTGGTTCCTTTTTTCGGTATGGAGAACTAACATCATCAGAATCAAAGTTGATTTGTTTCTAAACATAAAATATCAAATTATAAATTATTTCAAGCAAGTAACAAGAACAGAAAAATTTATATTTAAGATGCTTTATTTGATATTCCTTAATTTTATCAAACCATAAAAAGAAAAAAAGCTTATTAAAAATTACTTAACAAGATAAAATGTATCGGGAATCTAATATTTTTTTTTTAAAACACGAAACGAAATTTTTACAAGACTTTTAGCACATTGAATGATAGAAATAAGTTAACTATAATAAAAATGTTGTTCAAATAAGGATTTAAAAAATTAAAATCTGAAATTGGTGTGAGAAAATATTTTTCCTGTCCTATTGCTACATTTTGATTTTCTTGTTTATAATCTAATAAAATAAAATTTGTAAATATCACATTTATTTTTACAGAATAATAAATTACTTTATCAAAGTTCTAGCATACACATTGCTACATTATATAAATTATTATATAAGCATGTAATGTATGTATATATATATATAATTTCCATAGAATTTCAGATAAAGATGTAGAGAAGAATATTATTACATTAAATTCAAGTTGCACTCACATTAAATACAAAAGGGGAGGGAAAATTACAACCTATATTTATTTAAGAAAAAAAATTGGTTATTTCACTAAATTAAAGAGAAATAATTGTTTATTGCAACAAAATTAAATATGTTGATTTCCTTACAAATACTTAAGTTCAGATTCCTGAAAATTATGCATACACTAATCTTGAAATTGGTACTGGTTATTGTTAATATTAAAATGTAATTTGGGTTTGCTTTACAGAAAGACTTTTCAAATCTGTTAACTTTTTTAAATGTATATGTAGCAAATAGGATAAAATTTTAAAATTTCTGAAACAAAATGTGACAAAAAAAGTTAATATTTAATAACAGTATAGTGTAAAAGTACTAAAATTTCTATAATATTTTGACTCAATAATTTCAAATATGTAAATGTGATTACGGAGAAATGAACCATTTAGTTTTTTTGTTAAAAGATATACTGATAGACAGGCCAATTAATTCTTTAAATTTTTTTAACTATATAATAGTTTTTTTTTTTATTAACTACATAATTAATTTTATTTAGTAGTAAAACTATATAATTTTATTATACACATTTCTCCTAGGATTCAACTTATAATATTTTTTTAAGTCATATTCATTCAAATTTTATTCAACGACCACAAAGTATAAAAATTATAAACGAAATTAAAACTAATAATGAAGAATTACTTTTTTTTAATTTGAAAAATAAAAATAAAATTAACCATAATATTAATTAATCTAGTTGTCTAAAAAAAAATTTCTGGGAGGAAAGTATTAGAATATGTTAATATATGTTATTGGCTGAAAACAATAATTTTTTTAGTAAATTTTTTGTAGAAAATCAACATAAAAACTAAATAAAATGATGAAAAACTTTACACATTGGAAAGAATTTGAAGTGCTTCTAATATAATTATTCCTTTGATTGTTTTATTTTCAATTATGTATTTTAGTATTGCTGTGCATTGTTTTATTTTCAATTATGTATTTTTAATTTTCAATTATTTATGTATTTTTATGTAGCATTTAGAAGTATTTTGAAATATATCGAGATTTAAAAAATAATCTTTAACATTTTAAATTATAAGCCTTACTTGATCAATTAGCTCCTTGGTTTCCATATCCTGTCGAGTTTTTCTTTCACCAAAAATGAAATTAAACAAATTATTAAATTTATTCCCTAACAAAAAATTATAAATAAGAATTTATTCAGATATACAATGTTTACCTTCTATGAGAACTTTTTAATACTTGATTATCATTAGAATTTGGAATTTCAGAGGTACTGTTTGATGTAGTTTTCTTTGTTTTAGGTTTTAAACACTGAGAATTTTTACTAAGTCTGTGGGATTTTCTTTCCTGGGAACTTGGAATAATATCCTTTCCATTTATACAAGTTTTAAATGTTGGAGAACTATGCTTTGGAGACAAGTGTTTATCAGATATTTCTTTTTTGTGCTTTGTGAAATCAGTCACCACAGTTAATTGTTTATGATAAACAAGCTTTTCATTATTCTCCAAGGCTAGACTAGTCATAGTACTGGTCGATGTCTGAGTAACTTTAGTCTGTTCATGGCAGACAACATTTGAGTTGCATTTTATTTGTTCAGTCCCTTCATTACAAATATCCTTTTTAATACAATTTGAAGTCTGCACTTGGTTCATATATTCATTATCTTTGTTATTTTGGAGGTGCAACAGTTTATCAACACTTTGTTGCAGTAAATTAATTTGCTGTTGAAGTTCTCTGATTCTGTCACTGTGCACTTCTAAAATATTGAGTATATAAGGAATATCACTTTCTGTTTCCTTGGATAATTCATTTTTTTCTGAGGAGTGACAATTTCTTTGAGCTAAAACTTCAGAAATTTGTTCATTTAACAAGTTTATTCTTTCATCTTGGCCTTTAATATATTCCCAAATATTTGATAATTCATCATAAGGAATAGTTATCTTCTTATTTTTAGGTGAATTTTCTTCAGTTAATGCATAATTAGTATAATTGTTTGTGGATTTTAAAGTTTTAATTTCTGATCTACATAGACAAGTTTCGTTTTTACAATTTTTGCACAAAATGTCATCTTCAAAAAAATCTTTACCTACTTCCTCGTTTTTATTATTTTCCGCTTTTTTCCTTTTATCTGTATTTGAATCAAAGCAGACGTGATCTTCATGTTTAGATTTCGTTTTGCTTGAATCTAAACTATGATTGCTGGAACAATGACAATCATACATTTTTTTAGCACACATCATTTCTGATGGTTCGTCTGAGTTAAATTTGCTTGGATAGCAAGCATGATTCTCAAAAGTAGGATAATGATTTGAATTAAGAAATTTGTTTCGTTCTGAACGCTCACAGTTTCTTTTATGTAAATGACACTGGCTATTATCCATTGGACATTTTAGATCATTTTCATATTGTTCTTGAATTAAGTTTAAAGGAACATAAGCATGCCTTGATTTACTTTTATGTGAAACATGCTGATCATCACATTTTTCTGATGCTGTTTGATTTATGACAGTTTGACAACATTGACAACCAGGATGAAAACAATTCTTAGTAGAAGGAAGCTCATTATTATTAGAAACTAAATCAATTCTGTCAGTAAAATGACAAGAAGCCTTTGGTATAGAAATATCAGAATTGATTCTATAATTTTGTTCATAGGAGCATTGCATATTTTTATAAACAATATCTGTTAATGGAGCTAAATTATTTTGTAAATAAAGTGGTTTAGATATTTGTCCAGGTTTCACTTGAAAGAATTGTGACTGTATTCGCTGGCCCAGGTATTTATTTTGGAAATTTCCTACATGAGATCCACTATCAGCAATATCAGATACTACAGATATATCTGGAATAATTTCTTTATATTCCTAAAAAATAATAAATGTTAAAAATATTATAAGAACAAGTTAACCTATATACATTTTTTAAAATTTAAATTTCGTATATTTTCTCGTTTAGGCATTATCAAAATTTACAAAAATGAATTTAAATAAAAAATGAAACAAATATTCTAAAAAAAGAAAAAATTCTGGTTTTCATGAACATTAAAATTATTTAAAGAATCCCTTTTTAACAGTGATATTTAATTTTCAATTAACATAATAATATTATAAACAAATTTGTTTATTTCCTGTAGAAACATCTAATCAACCAACATTTAAAAAGAAAAAAATTTAATTTATATTTGGTTTCATAATAATTTAGAGTTATAAAATAATGGTATGTTTAAAATAATTAAGAGTTATACACTTTAATTCTTGTTCACATACCTTTTTAATATCAGAATAATATTTTGATAAATTCTTTAAAAAACACACACATTAAATCCCCTCTACTCTGTGGTGTACAGATTTGTTTAGTTACAATCAATTTAAAAAATATTTTTATAACTGTAATTTGAATTTCATTAAAACAATATTGATTGGAATCTTCGCACATTTTAGTGTTTTTATGTGTTGCACATTTCAACGTTGGATCTCTCTTTATATTTTCATTTTTTTGTTGTTGTTTTTGTCTGAACTGAAATCACAATAACTAAAAGTCACTAAAATCTACTTTTTTATTACATTGAAAAATTTGTGAGTTATACCAAAATATGCCTCTAAACTGTAAGGAAATTCTGGTCACCAACTAAAGATTTCGCAGAATCTAAATTTAAAATTTTATTTATTATGCTAAAAATAAACTGTCAAACAGAATTTTTCAAACCTTAAAACAAATACTTTTGTATTGAATCAAACTGAATTAGAACATTACTTCATTTGAAAGTGCCAAATAAATGTTTAATGTTTTAAAATAAGCTTAATATGATAGATGAACATAATTATTATGTTGTGTTCTTTGATAAAATTCCATTTTATGTTGAAAAAGTTCTAAAAATGTGACAAAGTTAATATGAAGTTCCTGAAACATTGTATAATTTAGAAATATGTTTACATTTTTCAATTCCTTCTATTAGCTCACACTCTCCCTATATATATATATATCTTGTTCAAATTTTCAATCATTCATAAAATACTTTTTATTCATCCACTTGAATACATTTTTTTGAACTTCTAGACACTTGATGTTAAGACAGTTTTTTCAAATATTAATTCAGGCAATTAAATTAAATTTTTTTTTTTAGATTTAAGTTGCATATATCTACCAATAGATGGCACCAGATAAACTTAAAAAAATGAATGAAAATTATTTATAAAGGACTTTCTGTAATAGAGTGAAAAAAAGTAGGAATTGACTTAAAATTTTTTTTTTTTTTTTTTTTTTTATTATTACATTTTTTTTTTTTTTTTTTTTTTTTTTGTCCGTCAAAGAGATCCAGAATAGAATTTTTATATTCTCCATATATTTTCTATAAATAAACTCCTATGGAAAAAACAAGCCGTGGAGATGTCAAAGAAAGGCACCGATAGATTGAAGCTTTTAAAAGAGACTTTCTGGTATCACTTGGGGTTCCACAGCTGATACATTATTGAACTACATATAAGGCCTATGTTAGATCTTTTCTGGAGTATAGAAGAGAACACATTGTTATGGCCTCAAATACATGTTCTAAAATAGTTAATATGGTTCAAAATAAAATTCTTAGACATAATTGTTGGAGCTGGCTCTATCCCAATCACTGCTATGGGAATTCAAATCGACATCCAGCCAAGTTAAGAAGCGAGGGGCAACTATTAAAGCTCCATGAAAAATGCATGACTCGCCTTGCCTCATTGACACCCCTTCTCACTTACGATTGCAAACTCGCATGACCTTTCTAGCAAGAGTTGAGGAGCTCAATAATGATTACAACTTGACTCCCAATTCTTGAGATCCATTTAGCAATAAACCTCCTCCTGATCATAAAATCCCTACTTTTTTGCTCAATAATTGGTTCTTCTGAAAAGAAATGTGATGCTATCCCAGAACTCCCCAAAGACTATTCTTTGAAGATCATCATTGTAAACTATCCAAGAAATGAATGGCTTTATATTTATATAGTTGATTTTGCGACGGGAAGTGCTACTGGGGCTGGTCTTACTGCAAGGATTTTTCAAGGAATCTTATCCTGTGGGCTTAAATGCCACAAATTTCAATGCTAAGATCAAGGCCATAAAGAGCCATTCTAAATCTCTTTCATTTGTCTACATCACTTAAGAAAATTGCCTTTTTTATAGATTCTGATTCTGCTATTTTGGCTGTTGCTTCACATACTATCAAGTGGAGGAAGTTAAGATGCTTTTTAATCACGCAATTTTTATTGGCTGGAAAAATGAAACATTAAAGGAAATGAAAAGGCTGACATCCTTGCAAAAAATGGATGCAATTTGTAGCAGTCACATTTTACTTTGTCCTGCCAGCAAATCTGTGGTGTAATAAAAAATAGATTGCAAATGTATCTCTGAAATGAGCATATTGAATTTATGATGGGTAGAGTTTGGAGTTCATTATTGTACAAAATAGAAAATAAATGAATAAAATAATTAATTTAGAAATAAATTTGGTAAGCCAAATGATTCATAAAAATAAAAACCTATTTATATGACAAAAGTTCTTAAATTATAATTAATACAATCAATTAGAATACTCCTTTTTAAAATAAACTTACCTTTCTAGGAGCAGGATGAGGTGGAATTATAGGTATGTCGTGAACATCAGAAGAATTTGGACTTTTTTGTTTTGGAGAATCATTACTAAAAGTAGAATACAAATTTTAAAATAATGAAAAGAAAATTAGATTTCGGTTTAAAACTTACATGATAAAATATCGAAAGAAAATAAAAAAAGCCATTTAATGAGAAAAATTTAGGGTGTTAGAAATTAATATTATTCTAATTTATTAAATAAATAAAATACAAAATTTAAAATAAATAGTTTATTATCTTTTTAAAAAAAGATGGTAAATTTTTAAATGAGATTTCAGCATTCTCTTTAAATGTTTAAGTATTTTAGTTTTAGTATATATTTTTTCGTACGGCATGAAAACAAAATTTAAAACAATATTATTGTTTGATTTCTAATAAATAGAAAGCATTTCATTCCTCATAATAATTTTAATTTCATCATAATTTTAATTGTTAGATTTGTTTATAAATAAACAAACTTTGAAATTCTGTAAAGCATTTTATATCTTTTTCATTCACAAAAAAATCAAAAATTTACCATAAAATACAAAATGTAATTCTCCGATAAAATAAAAAATAAAATATTTCGATACCTTCGTAGAGAAGTCATGATTTAAAAACAATTTTCTTGATTTGCTCGATTGTTTTGAATATAACTTTTAACTTTCCCGGTAAATCATCGATGGAACCGTCTAACAGAAAAAATATCGATAATTGAAAATATTTTTAAAAAACGTTAAAAACATTTTAATAAAAAAATATATATTCTAAAAATCCGATAATTATATATTTAAGTCATATGATAAAATATTATAAATAAATGATTTTAAACTTTGATACAAAAGCGTTTTAAAGATTTTCTATTCTTAGATCACTTTAAAAAAATAAAAACACCCTTAGAATAACATTAATATTACAGTTTAAACTACGTATTTTGGAGGGCTGAAAAGTTCATAGGCTAGCATAGAAAAATTCTTTTTTTTTATAGAATTTGATTTTATTATTCAACATAATTGTATTCGAGGGTGATACAACAATTATAGCGGTCATACAATTTTCGATACCATTTTTATAGTACTATTTGTCTTTACCCTCAAAATAGGCTTCAGTTTCGGCGATTACCTCTTCATCGGCACGAAATTTCGGTCCAGCGAGCATCCTCTTGAGGACTGAGTACAGGAAAAAGTCGCTGGGGGACAGATCTGGAGAATACGGCGGATGCGGAAGCAATTCGAAACCCGATTCATGCAATTTTGCCATCGTTTTCATTGATTTGTGACACGGTGCATTGTCTTGATGAAACAGCACTTTCTTCTTCTTCAAATGATTTCGTCTTTCAAACGTTCCAATAACGCTACGTAATAGTCGATGCTTATGGTTTTTCCCTTTTTAAGATAATCAATGAATATTATACCATGCATATCCCAAAATATTGATGTCATAACCTTGGAGCCGACTTCTGCGTCTTTCCACGCTTTGGAGTCGGTTCACAGTCTACTCGGCTGCTACTGTATAAAATATTTTATTTTATATTGTATGGTATATAAATATTGTCTCTATATATCTCTCGGTATCCCGGTATTAAGATCTAAAAAATACCGAATACCGGTATTGAACCTTTGGTCCGATATTACAATCCGTAACTGCAGCATACAAAAATATTGCCACTCATGAATTCTGCAGATCCCATCATAGTGATTTGTGATCAGTCAAAGTTCCTAAATGTGCTATTTATAGGGGCTAAGGCCACAACTGCGTTAAACGTACGGCAGAAGTACATTTTTATAAAAATCAAAACCCTCAACTGTCTTTCACTCATAGATTAGTTTGACTTGTCGCTCTACGGTCATTTTGGACTAATTAGACCATTAACTATACTGTAATGTGGATTCCGAACCACTAGCAAACATCCCTGCCCCATTCAAGATTCGAACCTGAAGCCTGTGGTAGCAACGACCACAGCGCTAGCCAATTGGCCACAAGGACAGTTTCGCTGATAGAAGCCAGGAGGCTATATCGCATTTCAAAGGAAAATTCTTTTTTTTTCAATTCATTCTATTAGCTCACACTCTCCCTATATATGTCTTGTTCAAATTTTCAATCGTTCATAAAATACTTTTTATTCATCCACTCAAGTTCAAATACATTTTTTTTGAACTTGTAGTGGATGACACTGGATGTTAATACAGTTTTTTCGGGGGGATTTCCGTCTTTGGGACAGGCGAACTCTATCTTACTACAGTCAACGCCAACAGCGATAGGCGGCGACTGAGCTGACTGTCGCTGTTGGGGTTGACAGATGAGTTGTGGTAACCATAGATGCGCTCGAATACGTTTTACATCGCGTAGTGATACATGTCTTTCTCGTTCGTGGAATGTCAATAGTGTTACATATATTGTTTAAGAAATATTTTTTTTTATCTTTTCGTCTTTTATTTATTTTAGCTTTTCTTTTTCAAAATGGAAGAGAATTTTTCATTTTAACTTCAAACAGGTTATTGTATTTAAATATTATTTAATAATAAAATAATATATATAGTATGTATATCATGCCTGCCTACATCTCGTTCGTGGAATGTGAATATTGTTACATATATTGTTTAAGAAATATTTTTTTTATCTTTTCGTCTTTTATTTATTTTAGCTTTTCAATTTTTTCATTTTCAAAATGGAAGAGAATTTTTCATTTTAACTTCTGACAGGTTATTGTATTTAAATATTATTTAATAATAAAATAATATATATAGTATGTATATCATGCCTGCCTGCATCTCGTTCGTGGGATGTGAATATTGTTACATATATTGTTTAAGAAATATTTTTTTTTTATCTTTTCGTCTTTTATTTATTTTAGCTTTTCAATTTTTTCATTTTCAAAATGGAAGAGAATTTTTCATTTTAACTTCAGACAGGTTATTGTATTTAAATATTATTTAATAATAAAATAATATATATAGTATGTATATCATGCCTGCCTACATCTCGTTCGTGGGATGTGAATATTGTTACATATATTGTTTACGAAATATTTTTTTTATCTTTTCGTCTTTTATTTATTTTAGCTTTTCTTTTTCAAAATGGAAGAGAATTTTTCATTTTAACTTTAAACAGGTTATTGTATTTAAATATTATTTAATAATAAAATAATATATATAGTATGTATATCATGCCTGCCTACATCTCGTTCGAGGAATGTGAATATTGTTTAAGAAATATTTTTTTTATCTTTTCGTCTTTTATTTATTTTAGCTTTTGAATTTTTTCATTTTCAAAATGGAAGAGAATTTTTCATTTTAACTTCAGACAGGTTACTGTATTTAAATATTATTAAATAATAAAATAATATATATAGTATGTATATCATGCCTGCCTACATTTGATTTAAATACAGACATCCCCAGATTTGGAGACAGAAGATGTTCTCTTTTTAGAGAGTAGGAATGTCAGCCCAACGCTCTACACTCATATTAGATCGCGACCTACGGTTTAAAATGGATTTCGAACCATTACAAACATCCATGGCACTGAACCCGAAACCTGTTGCACCAAGCGCCAGATATATATATATATAGTTGCATTTATAACAATGTATCTATATAATTATGTATGGTTATATATGAATTAAATATATATTAAATGGTAATATAATTAAAATTAGTTTTTTAATATGTATTTTAGATTTTAAGTTTATTTATTTTAATAATAAAAAGGATAATAAATGTACAATTATCAAGGCTGATCTAGAACATATTTCATATTTCCAATATTTTAGGAAAAACATGAGTTCTGGACGGTTTATTTTGGCTGCTCAGCAACTACGCACTTTTATTTTGATGTTGGAGAAGCGTTGCTTTAGGTCAATGCCCATTGAAATCTTATACCACACATTATATATATTTAATTAATATAAAAGGCAATAGATATAAAATAAGAGTAAGTTGAAGAATAAAAAAAGGATTGAGGATATAAAAATATTTATTTGTAATGAGAAAAAAAAAACTATAAGAATAGGATGCCCCATCATCAGGTGGGGCTAACAGTAATGGTACTTTAGGAGAAGTAATTTTACTTGAGGAGAAAGCAATCTACTATATATAATTCCCGTGTCACGATGTTTGTTCGCGATGAACTCCGAAACTAACCATCCGATTTTAACTTTTTTAAAAAAAATGTGTGTTTTGTTCCAACTTGAGAGATAGGATAGTTTTTATTCAGATTTTTTTTTGTATTTAATTGCAAAATCGGTTAAAATCTACCATGGAGGGAGTCGCCAATCTTGCAACCCTGAATTTTCGCCAATTTCTTTAGGGTTGCAATATTGCAATTAGAGGAATTCGTAGCTTCATTTTCCGAACAATATAATGACTATTTTATTGCTATTTCGATAATTAATTGCAGAATTCTTATTTGCACTAATTTCATCGTTGGAGTAAAAAGTTTGTTTCCACCACAGACAAAAGACATACCACAATAAAAGGTAAGTTACATGGCGCCGTGTCTCGATGCCTGTACTACATAACCGTAAAATTCTCATATTATTGTATTATGTACTACTTTAAATTTTGTGAAAATTATATTGTATGAAATTTATATTATTTCTCTGAGAAATAAATCAAATATATGTAAGTATTACCTGATTTGATTATCAATATTTTTTTTTTCTAAGCTTGAATTTGAATTGGAATAAAATATATTGACTGGCAACTGGCATACCGATTAGGGAGTACCAACAGGGGGAAACACCCCTTAAACCTCCTCATCTTAATTCATAGATATGATTGGAATTTTAAGTGGCTGCTTAATTATTGTTAGTAAAATTAAAGATAAATGTTTCTAAAAATTCAAATTAAGTAGGTACTCAAAAAAAAAAAAAAAAAAAAGAAAAGAAAAATACTATTTATAAAAAAGTAAGATAAAAAAATAAAAGAATTTAAAAGTTAAGTTTTAAATTCGGTACAATTAGGGACCAATTGTCGATGCCGTAGACTATTTCAAAAACGTAAACAAACCAACCAACCGTTTGCTTACGAGATCACTGATTGGAAATTATGCATGAACGGTGAGAGCCAATAGGAGCATCTGAAAGGTAAAAAGGTTATAACATATCCCAAAAAAAAAAAAAAAAAAAAAAAAAAAAAAAAAAAAAAAGACCCATCACAGAACCGTGATTCTTTTTTAATTTTATAATTTTTATTTGGTTTTCAATTTTATAATTTTTGTTTTCGATTTTATAATTTTTATTTTTATTTTTATAATTTTTATGTCTAATCCTTTTATTTCCTTACAAAAAAAGGGGTAAAAAAGCGTACGAAAAATAAAATAAAAACCTAACTTAGTTACTAGTCGGAAAGTCATGAATAAATTTAAAGCACAACGTAGCAGAAAAAAGGAACAGAGTTCTGATCTGAACCCTCAACCTCGCGGTCAAAGATCCGAATCATTACCCCTGCGCCAGTTCGTTTAAATTAAAGGAATCAATTAGTTTTTAAGCCAAAGTAAATCGTCAGATACACATTGAGATAACTTCTCAATGAGCAAGGCTCACCCCATTACCTGAACTCGCTTGCGCTTGTTCAGAGTAACAGCCATGGTGTTTCTTAAGTTTAGGAAAACACTCATAGGAGACGTCGTAGACTGCCCTTGGTCTCTTTTGTGAACTTTTCACCCCAGGGTGATATGTTGGCAGACAACGGATTAACTCATTGCTAATCTGAGGACATTTTTCAAGAAAATTCTTTGAAATTTTAATAATATAATTAGGAATAGGTTCGACGTCTAGATCTCTATGGATGATCTTACGACGAACGAACCATGGTACGTCAGCAATCATAGCCAGGTGTTTATTTTGGAAAACCTGGAGTCTCTTAATATTTGTGAGTGAGGTAGAGGCCCAGATAGGACTACCATAAACCAGGATAGGTCTAATGATAGACTTGTAGAGCAGAAGCTTGTGTTTGATCGCAAGCCTACTCTTTCGAGAAATTAGGCAGTTGAGTTTAATACTGTTCTTAATATGGGAATTGAAAGATAATTTTGGGTCTAAAAACAACCCCAGGTATCTATATTCAGTTACCCAGGGGACGGGCTGGCCAAAAAGAGTGATACTCCCTAGTGGAGAAAACGCGATCTTTCGAGTAAATAGCATACAGGCAGATTTCGTGGCATTTACTTTAATTTTCCAGGTGGTTAACCATTTTTCTAAATTATAAACAGAATATTGTAGATCTTTAACAGCAAGCTGAGGTGATTTGTTTTGTGTAGCAATTGCTGTGTCATCAGCATAACAGAAGAGATTGGTCTGACAGTCCCTCGGAATGTCGTTTATATACAAATTAAACAAGGCGGGCGCTAATAGCGACCCCTGCGGAACTCCCCCTTCTATTGGTCTGGTTGAGGAAGTAACTCCACCTACTCTGACTCGGAAAGCTCGGGCTTGTAGGTAGGAGCAAAGAATCTTAACAATTTGGGGTGGAAAATCAAGTCGCATGAGCTTGAATAATAAGCCATTATGCCAAATTTTATCAAAGGCCTTGGCTACGTCCAAAAATAATATTCCCGTAGATTTGCGTTCGTTAAAGCCGTCATGAATCAGCTCTGTCAACCTGAGTAATTGGTGACAGGTTCCTAATTGTCTTCTGAAACCAAATAGTTCAGGAATGATTATGTCACGGAGATCGCAATGCTGATTCAGGCGTTTAAGTAACGCAGATTCGAATATTTTGCTCAAGCTACTAAGTAGTGAGATAGGACGGTAATTTTGAGGGTAAGCCAAATTAGCATTTGGCTTAGGAATGGGGCATACTACGGCAGTCTTCCAGAAAGCTGGGAAATGACAGAACCTAAGTAGAAAGTTAAAAAGAATGGTAATATACAGAATAAATTTAATAGGAGTGGACTTTAACATGCGATTACTAATAAGATCCTGACCAGGGGTTTTGTTGTTCTTGAAGTGTCTGATAATTTCACAGACTTCTTTTGGAGTAATTAAGTCTAAGCTATTGACATGTGATTTTTGTAAGAAGTCTGTGACTGTAGAGTTGGCGTGTTCGAAGAAGTTTCTATCTTCAACATCGTGGTTGAGTTCAAATTGAGATTTGAGGCTGTCTGCGAGCAGTTCCGCTTTATCTTCTGGGGAATAAGCTGCTCGGCCGTTGGCACCCTGCAAGGGCGGAATGTTGTTATATTGTCTGCGTAGGAGGGAACATTTCTTCCAAAGTGATGTTGACTCAGGCGTTAGGGCCTCTATGTCGTCTTGCCAGCGTTGCTGTGTAAAGACAGTGATGGCTTCTCTGATATCTATCAGAGAGCAGTAGTATTGTCGTAGGAACTCAGGATCTTTTGTTCTTTGCCACCTACGACGGTAATAGTTTCTAAGTTTGATATCATCTTTGATATGCTGTGGGAATCTTATCAGTGGAGGTTTGAATTTAGGGGAAGAACTTTCCTGCAGACATGTGACGTAGATGTTGCTTAATTCTTCTATTCTTTCATCAGCATCAGCTTTGGTATTTAATTTGAAACTTGGAATTTTTTTACTATCCATCACATGCCTGAAGTTCTCCCAATTAGTATTTAACTGATTAGGAACTTTCAGTGATTCAGGGCTGGTGTCCAGGGTTAAGATAACGGGGAGGTGGTCAGAATCTAAATCTGTAAGCACCTCAATATCATAATTAAAGGGGATAAATTTAAAGAAAGCAAGATCGAGTACATTACCTCGATGATTATTATTTCTAATGTCAATTCTAGTAACTTTAAGGGGGGAACAACTTTCACGCCTCTTTGACTTTGGAGGAAGCGATTTAGAGTAAAACCATATCTATTTGAATGTCCAAAGTTCCAAGAGGAGTGAAGAGCGTTGAAATCACCAGCGAGAATCACATTGTTTCCCATTTTTAGAAGCTTATTGAAGTCCTCAACCGGGAAACCACCTGGAAGGCTAGGCTTGACATATGCAGAAATAATTTTAATCGGAGGATAGTTATGCATTTTAATTTCAATAACTGTTGCATCAATAAAGTCTAGATTAGGAGTAGGAAGGCTATGGTGGTGGATACTATTTTTGATGTAGATACCTGTTCCGCCACTTACTCGGGTAGGATGCTGGTTGGGTCTATCAGTACGATAGAACCTGTAATTAGCGATCAAAGGGTTATAACTAGGAGACAATTTTGTTTCCTGAACCAAAAATACATCAAGATTCTGCTCTGCTAGGAACTCCCTAACCTCGTGAATTTTGGAACGTAACGAGTTAGCGTTCCAGAAACCAATTAAAAGAGACCCAGACTCGAAGAGAGTTAAGCCGTGAGGAACTGACTTTCGGAAAGGACATTGGTATACGCCTCAAAGAGGTGATACGTCATGTCGAATCGGTGGAGAGAATTCCTCATTTTGTCCTTTGCTAGCCCAAATGCTCGCAATATAATTTGACCGTGAGATGGATTATCTTTTACAAGGTCCATCAAACACTGAAAAATCTCCGTTAGCGAACACTCCGAAGAGTAAAATATATTGAATGAAAAGAATCAAAACATTGAACTTTTCTATGCTTAAAGCTTGTCAACATGTGTTTTATTTCATTAAGAATTCTAAAATGAAATGTGATCTGCAAGATAATATAATATAGACAATATAATTTTAAAGAAATATGATGAATTTTAAGAATTTTTTGAAAAGTGTGAAAATGAAGTACACTCTGCAATTATTTGATATAATGAAAACATTACAATTTTATAAAAGGTATTATAATAGTTGCAAGTTGAAAATCAAGGACATTTTTTTTTTTTTTTTTAACTTTTGTTATTTGAAAAACAAAGAATTTGAGTTATAAATTTGAGTGATTTGAATATTGTCGAAGAAAAATTGATAAATGGAACTTTTAAATTGGAAGTTATTTAAAGAAAACAAAACAAATAAATAAGTGTTTATATTAATAAAGGAGAATTTAAAGCTCAATAACATTTTTATGTATGTACATTTGTTTTTATTTACATTTAAAAGTTGGTTTTAATTATTTCTTATTTGAATTTTTATGCATTTTGTATTCATTCAAAACACCATAATACTAATATTTCTGTTCTAAATGCTTTGAAACTTCATGTAAAAGTTTTCTTTAAATGTATGAAAGGAATAGAACTTGGAAATTAACCTAAATTCATAAATTATTTTTATTTCAGTTTTTAAACTAAGAATTTTTGTAAATTTGTAAAAAAAAGTTTGTGTCCACAAACTTTAAGCATACAAAAATGCATAAATAATTAAGATATAAATTTGAAAATAGTATATTACCTACATAAGGATATTCCCAGCATAAAAATACTTGCAAAGGAAAAAACTATTCATGTTTTATTTATTTTTGAATTATCAAGTTTTGCAACAATATCACATTTTTGCAATGTTTATCCATATTTTAAAGAATAAATTGTATAAATATAAGCATATGAAATAATATTTAAGAATGGTTAAAAGTCATATTGTATACCTCTTTTTTTTTCCCTCAATAACATTTTCTATCAGGGCCTGAATGGCCGAGTGGCTAGCGCTTTGGCGCTCGGTACCACAGGTTTCGGGTTCAAATCCCGGCAGTGCCATGGATGTTTGTAGTGGTTCGGAATCCACTTTAAACGTAGGTCCCGGTCTAATAGGATCGTAGAGCGTTGCGGGGGCATTGTTACTCAACGTCTGTGCAGCGCTTACCTTAAGGCATCCTTTCCATGGCTTTAGTTTTTATTTAAAATGCTTTCTTTTTTCAATTTTTAACAATAATTGCTGAACATAATTTATTGGAGGAAGAATGAAGTATTCCCAATACTACAAGAAGCACAATGACATTCAATAATCAAGTGAATATAACGAAGATTAACGTTATTCATGAATCATTTCAAGAGTTAAGAGGCCCAAACTACCATTTTTCCGCCAAAATTTGCAAATTTGGAATGGAGTTTTATTTGCTTGCTGTACTTTTTGGATTGCGCCATGAATCCCTACCCAGAACAATATCATGTTCGCACACGATAATAAATAAATAAATAAATAAAAAGTAATATGTTTTTTCATCTTGAATATTGTGAAATTGACTTTTTCAGAACAAAACTTGCTACAGAAATAATTACAATTTGATATTAGACACATGAATGTTAGAAATAGATTTTTTGAAACAATTTTTTTTCCAGAAAAAATGCTCGTTTGTACAAAGTTACATATCCACTACTAAATGACTCATTCTGATTTATACTTCTCCTTTTTCAGGTTATCTGGAATAAAAAGTGTTATAAGATTTTATTCTTGAAAATGTGAATAAATAAATTGGAAATTCAAATTTGTTGATTTTAAAGCTGTGCAATAAATAATTAAAAGCAAATCCTCAAAGTTTTTTTTTTACGAAACTTTATACGGCTTATTTAAAGTAATATTTTCTTTAGATTTTTGGATCATCCTTTTATAAAAATAAATTTTCAAATTTAAGGGAAGTAAAAATTACATCAATGAAAAAAAAAAAAATCAAGACTAAAATATATTTTGCTTTTTTTAATGGAACATTTTAACAGAAAATGTTAAAATCAAATTACACTAAAGAGGCCCCTACATTTTGCAATGATCTCGCCTGGATGACGTGGAAGGCACGTGATCAGGTGGAAGTGGTATTAATCCATGCCAAGGCGGGTTGAAGCTGTATTGCGCGCCAAAGATGGACCAACTCGTTGACAGGTGGTCATAATGTTTTGGCTCTTGAGTGTATAATGCTGATGTGTTTTCATACACTTTTATACGTCAACGCTATTAGTTATTAATCTGTTTTTATTAATTATGTTATTTAAATAAATAAAACCATCCAAATAAAAAGAATTGTAAACATAATTTATAAAGGCAAAAAATTTTTAAGATAAATCTATCATAAAATAATAAAAAGTGTTGAAGATAATTGTGTCTTGATTTTTGTGTTGCGTTTTCAATTCGTTTTCCCATTCTACAATCTATACTAAAAATTATATTATTCATTTACAAATTTTATTAATGTTAGGGTAAAAGTTCACAGCTGGATGGTTTGAACACCGGACACATCTGCTAAGTTGACAATTCTATTAAACTATGACAATTCTGTTTCTGACTTAGTTGACAATTCTATTAAAAATGACAACCTGACATGAACTTAAGATATTTATTTCGCCACCATGTATCAAATGTTTTTCTAGATTTTTTCATAAGCAACTGCAAATGAAGATTAGTTTCTGTTGAAAGGATCGTCAAGAAGTATAGCGAAGGACACAGCAAAATTGTAACGATTATTTAACTTCTTAAGAAACTATCAGATCGAGAATGTGATGCAAGTTCTTTATACCTAACATGGAGGGAAATGTATATTCAAACACATAAATAAATGCATATTTTAAAAATAAGCTCATATAGGAGTTATTGTTTACAAATCAGATTTTAAGTTTGCATCGTTGCATATTATCGAATTTTAGTACATTCAGTGTGTATGACGGAATGGGGCAGAGGTTGTTGATATCAGATGAAAATACAAAAAACAAGGAGAAAATGGAAAAATTATTTTCCTCGAAGGATTTTTGTGGGAAATTAGCAAACATACGAGTTGGCGAGTCATTATAAAACATTTTAAAGATAATAAAAGTGTATCACAATAATAATTAATGTAAAAGTATCAAATGTTTTCTTCTATAAAAGGATTGAACCTGAATCCTGGTGTGAAAAACTGAAATAATATCAAAACTGCACTTCAAACCGCTTCCAAAGAATCGCTATTTTGAGGAAAACCTATCATAACGCAATGAAATTCTTGTAAGAATTAGCAGCACATATACTCTCAGCATCCTTGGTAGAATTATCACTAAAAAGAAAACCAAGAAAGATACTACTGTGTCCAAAAAGTAAGACTAGTTTTCAATTTAACTTTTCTTGCCATATGCTATTTCATTTTTTTTTACTTTTTTAGGTTATTGGCACTGTCCTTGACATACGTGTGAAATTTCACGTCAATATATTCATGAGTGCTTGAGTTACGCTTGGTTTTGTGAGGTGCTGAAACTGATTCCGGCGATTTTTGAAATGTCTCTTCAATCGACTCAATACGGTGTCCCCGGAGTGGTCTTTTGAGTTTAGGGAATAACCAGAAGAAGCACGATACTAAATCAAGTGAATACGGTGGTTGTGGAACGATATGTTACGTTTTGGCGAAAAAGTCACGAACAATCAATGCAGTGTGAGCTGGCGCATTCAGTGTTTTCGGTACCAATCAAGATTTGACGCGTTTGAGGCCCAAAATATCTTTTAAAATGGAATTTTGAAATTCCAACATCATCAACAAGGTCTCTAATTGTAAATCGACGGTTTGCAAGCACCAAATCTTTAATTTTTTGGACATGAATTTCGTCGGATGAGGTTGATGGTCGACCAGAGGACTCTTCGTCTTCAAAGCGTTCTTTGCCTTCTTTGAACTGTTTATACCTCTTCTAAATATTTATTTCCGATATAGAAATGCTCACCGAATGCCTTCTGAAACATTCTATAAGCTTCCACAAACAAAATTTAATGCAAGTTTTAATGCAAATTTAATGCAGCCCAATTAATTCAGACATTTCAAAAATCGCCGGAATCAATTTTAGCGTCTCACAAAGCCAAGCGTAAGTCTAACACTAATGAATATTTTGACATGAAATTTCACACAGATGTTAAGGACAGTGCCAACAACCTAAAAAAAAAAAAAAAAAAAAAAAAAAAAAAATATATATATATATATATATATATATATTAAATACCATATGCCCAGGAAATTTAAATTGAAAACTGGTCTTACTTTTTGGGCATAGTAGTATGTCTGACAGTAGCAAAATCCATAATGAGGCATAAATTATAGTTATAAAAGGATAAATTATGATTGATCACCTTGTATTAAAACAAATCGAAATTTAACATTATTTTTTTTTAATCCAGTGGTCGAGAAGAAAGCATAAAGAATTGAATTCAATTAATAAGTAAATAATAGAATTAAAATTAAGTATTAAAAAATGTCTAACATATTTAATAACTTACAAATAAATAGCTTGCAAGTGAATAATTTATTAGGCATGGAATAAAGAAATTTTTAACTTTTATTATGAACATTGTGAATCAGAATATAAAAATATTTGAATTATTTTTTTTAATGTTTTTGAAGTTTTAAAATGTATTTATGTCTGTAGGATTATACTACATTGCAATCCTAAATATTCACTGAAAGTTATTATACGACTGCATTCCTTATTCTTAAATAATACTTAAAGAATGTGGAGAAATTGCAAAAAAAGAAAACTTCTTTTTAACAAGGAATAGAATAAAATTGATGATCACACGATAAAATATGAAAAGCGTAATTTCAGCTAGAAAAACACAAAATGTAATATTAAATATTACGTTAATTGCATTCTATTTATGAAATAATAACTCAGTATTTAAAATATCTCAAAAATTAAATTCAAACATTAAAATTGAATAAATTCAAAAATATTAATGAGTCTAATTTCGACTCGTTTTGCCTTACTAATACTTTATATTCCCAAAAATTTTCACACATAAATAAAACTGTGAATGATTTTTTTTTAATTTATGGTTTTTATTTGTGTGTCGAATAGCTTATATTACATAAAAGACGAATAGTTTATAATACATAATAAATTACACTTTAATAATAAGAAAATAATACACTCTAAAAAAGATTTTAAAATATGCAAGTGATCACTGTATTTCATCAAATAATTTGTTGTTCAATTTAACTAGATTAGGATAAAATAAAAATGCCATTATTTTATAAAAGGTGGGGAGAAACGCATGCGCAAACCATTTCCCTTGAACCAGCATATTCTATTATTATTTTACAACAGGTGTTAGTTTTATTATCTCACTAAGAAATTTAATCGAAATAAATAAAATTCATACAGAATAAATTTCATACCAATGGTAAATTTACTTGGTATCACTAATATATATTAGCTTACAAATTTAATAGATAATTATTTACTACAGAATGCTTTTAAAAGAACAATAATATCATATTCTAGATTAGGATTTTGACAAAAATATTTTGTGCTTTAAATTTAAAATAATTAAAATTTATAAATAAAGTGTTACATGTATTTAATATAGTAAAAACATTAAAAATTATCAACTCTAATAACTGTATTAATTTTAAAAAAGGAATTTTCAAAATTTAATTTTTATTTTACGAACAAGTGGAAATAACATTTTAGCAAATGTGTTGTTACTTTCGGAAATTTTCATCATGATAAAATGATTAAAATGGAATAAAATCTTTTATTTCTGCAAACATAGTAATATAGATTTTTAAAAAATATGAAGTAATAAAAAGGTTAAAGTGAAAAAAAAAAAAATTGTCTAAAAAAAAAGCATATATATATATTCGTTTTCACAATGAAATATTAACTTCAACTCTCATTTTGCAAACCGAAACTTTTCAAAAAGGGGAAATTCCCGTTTCTACTGTCGTAGCGCGTTTTTCAGCTGAGTTGACAAAAAAAGAAAAACCCTGCCTCGTCGTCTAATTCATGTAGCGTTATTTGCTCATTCAGGTAAATACCAGACAATATTCATTTCGGATCCCTACAGTTTCTGTCTGCAACGATGGAATAGCTAGAATACTACTTGCGTGAGTAAATGATTAAATCTTCATTAATATTTTTAAAGAAATATTAAACATAAATTTTAAAATGACTTCCACTTCTCAAGATGCGTTGAATCTCGCATTAGATGCACTTCGAAAAGAAAAATTTGGACAAAAAGCGATTCAAATTGTGAACGTTTTGTCATATTTCTCTGCTGAAAATGTACCTACTGATATTTTTAATGCAGAAATGAGTCAAGACGAAGTAGAGACTGCCATCAGTCTTTTGAAGCAATATTTATTGGTGGATTCCGCTTATAAACAGGATTTTATCAACATCAATAAATTGGTCCAAAGAAAAATACGTGGATGTTTAAGAGAAAAGAAAAAGGAAGTTCCAGTTTTAAATGAAGCTGTTAAACTACTGATTAAGAAAGGAAAAAATCCCGAGGAGTTTCAACTGCTTGTTGACCATGCTATAAGTGTGTGGTTGCATGCATGTAACATTGATAATCGTGTTGAAAAATTAGATGCATTACCCAGACTTATATTACCATCCCTGAAGAAGGAATTTAGATATAATGAAGCTGCCGAATTCGGTTGGAAAGCATTTAATCGATTAAAAGTATCTGGGAAAGATAATCAAGAAATTGAATGGCTTCAGTTTCACCTGGGAAAATTGCTGGATATCATGGGGAAATACAAAGCAGCATTAACAATATTAAGGCCATTACTTGACAGAAGTATAATGGAACTGAAATTGAAAAATGAAATTATGCATACAGTAATTTCAGTTGTAAAGAAACTACAAGATGCTTTGCAGTATGATGAAATTCTACCTGTTTATGAAAAAATTTTAAGTGATCAAAAAATAGGAGACACAGATAAAGAAGAAATTTTAGGTGCCTGGCACCATTATGCTCTCTTGCTAATTAAACTTGATAGATGTGATGATGCAGTAGCTATCTTAAATGACATTCTTAAGCAAAGTAAAATTCCATTAAAAAATGAAACAATTTTCTTTTTCAAAAGTAGCATTGCCGATGCTTTTACAAAACAAGCAAAATATATCAAAGCTTTAAATATGTATAAAGAACTACTTGAAGAAATAAAACTTAAATCGAAGAAAAATCATGTTGACATTTTAAAAACAAAGCAAAATATTGCCGTAAATCTGCAGAAAGTTGGCAAATACAATGAAATAGTTACGATGTTCAAAGAGGTTATTGAAAAATGTGAAAATGTCATTGGAAAAACTCATCCAGAAACATTATCTATTCAAGCTGAATTAGCTTTGGTATATTACAATCAAAATGAATTTAAAAAAGCTGCTGAAATATTTAAGACTATACATACAAATCATGTAGAAATGAAAATACAGAAACATAAAGAAGTATTAGATGAATTAAAGTATGAAGAAAATTTGCAATTTTTTGAGAGTACCCTGAAAGAACTGAATGACACATTTGGCTCTATAGCTATTAAAAAGAGAATTGAAACTTTCAATAGTGTTAATATTCATATAATACACTCAGCAATAAGAGAAGATGATCTGGGCAAGATCTATACAATAATTCAAAATGGTATAGATATAAACTGTAAAGATAGCAGTGGAAACACTCTTTTACATTATGCTGCACTTTATGGAAATTTAGATGTGATGAAGTTATTATTAGAATTTGGTGCAATTTATAATGCCACAAATGCAAATAATAAAACCCCTTTACAACTTGCTGAAAATAATAGTGTGAAAATGCTACTAAATCTAACAGAGAAGTTATTCAAACATGTTAAAGCCAGAAATTTTGTTGAAGTTACTAAATCCATTAAATTAGAAAGATGTATAGTAAATGCTAAAGACCATGAAGGATATTATCCTCTGCATTGGTCTGCATCTAATGGTAGCATAAGCATTCTAAAGTTGCTTTTAGATGCAGGTGCAGATGCAACTTATATCACTAATAAGGGAAATACTCCATTGCATATAGCTGTTTCTAAAGGCTTCTGTGGAATTGCAGATATTTTGCTAAAATCAGTAAGATATGACAAATTGGAAAATTTTATCAATGCTCAAACATTTGGTAATAAAGTAACAGCATTGCATGTTGCTGCCAAAAACAATTTCCAAGACATTGCACACATTTTGTTACAATATGGTGCAGTTTTCAACACAAAAAATAAAGATGAAAAAACACCTCTGGAACTTTCTGAAAATAAATCAACAGAATATATGCTAAAACTAACTCATGAGTTATTTAAGGATGCAGAAAATGGAAATACTGCCATCATTGACAAACTTAAAACAATAACGCCAGTTGTACAAAAGTGTGTTAGTAATGCATGTAATGAAGAAGGATATACATTAATACAAGTGATGTTAAAAAATAATCACAAAAAGTTATCTTTTCAATGCTTGCAACTATTAAAAACACCTTTTAAACTGAAACCATGGAAAAATTTTAGAGACTTGATGCAACAATTGAAAAATCTCGAATATTTTGCAAAACAGCATCTTTATTTTTCACAAGATTTTATACCACATTTGCATCCTTTAATAACTTGTTCCTTTTTCCCTCCTGGAATAAATCCTATTCCATCTAAAACTTTTAAAAACGGATGTGACTACTTATACAATGCTTACAAATTAGTGGAAGAATATCAAAAATATTATCCTAATTCAATTGAAGATCTTAACATATATCAAATTAACGAAACTCTTAAAGAGTTACAATTTGAGCCAAAACTTATACCAACAGATTACAATGCAGCACAAGCAGCATATGTTGCATCAAGTCAAAATGCAAAATTTATAATTCTTCTGGGTAGTTTTTTTTTAAAAGATTTGCACTTTTTTAAAGAATTAATAGAGATTAATATAGATATTCCTGTAAAAAAATTTTTGCAAACAGTCACTACCCAGTTACGTGCCATTTATTCTGACATTATATTTAAAGCAATTGAAAACAATAATTTATTAAACATAGAAAAATATGTAATAGAAGATCGAGCTATTTTAAACCTAAAAGTTAAAGGATCAACTCCATTACTATATGCTGTTGAATGTGGCAATTTAAAAATTATAAAAACTTTGCTTGAAAATGAAGCAGATACAACAGAAAAAACCAACGAGGGTGAAACTCTATTACATCTTGCAACATCAAAAGGATACAAAGGAGCTGCTGAACTGCTTATAAAATATACTAGCTATGATAAACTTAGTAAACTTATTAATGCCACTACTAAAAATGGAGATACACCTCTTCATATAGCTGCTAGACATGGCTTTACAGCAATTTCCAAGTCTTTACTAAAATATGGTGCAACTTATTGTTTAAAAAATAAGGAGAGAAAAGTTCCACTTGATTTAGCCATAAAACACATTAATGTCAAACATTTGCTTCAAATAACACATTGTTGCTTTGAATACGCTGCAAGTAATAGTTCTGAACTTAATCACATTTTA
Source organism: Caerostris darwini (assembly GCA_021605075.1). Taxonomy (NCBI): domain Eukaryota; kingdom Metazoa; phylum Arthropoda; class Arachnida; order Araneae; family Araneidae; genus Caerostris; species Caerostris darwini. The sequence continues at coordinate 771,127 of BPLQ01001573.1, forward strand.
CAATCAATGAAACCAGATGAGCTTTCGGCAGTTGTAAATGCAACAAATGAATCAGGACAAACATTACTCACTTTAATAAAATCCAAACACTTTCAAATTATTTCTAATGAATTATTGGAAACAATGAATAAGTACTCAAGAATAACATTATGTAGGCCACTAAAGACACCTGAAATACGTAGAAGATTTTATAAAGCAATAAATGCATTTCTAGAATATTCAGATATACTGTTGAAACAACTCACATTAATGTGTTATTGTGCATCAGAAAAAAATATGTCTCCTAGGATCACATTAAAGGAAGGACTTCTATATCTGATTAATTCTTATAGATTTGTTGAAGAATATAAATCTTGCTTTGGTGTGGTAAATAATGATCAATTCAAGAAAATTGAAGAAACTCTAAACGATTTACAGTTTTGTCCTGATGACATAAGATTTGGTTATACAGATGAAGCATATGATGAAAAGATAAAAAGCTTTATCTTAGATAACAAAGAAGCTGTATATTACAAATTACTACACAGTGAGTTAACAAAGGATATTCAGCAATTCTTGTATATTGTTGAGAGAGGTATTCAAGTTCAAGTATTGAATATTTTTGATAATATTGAAGGAATATCTAGCAGAGTACTAATTATATAAAATGAATATATAACCAAATATTCGATTATCTGATCAAATTGTACTTTAAGTTAACTAATCAGAATTAGAAGTAATATTAAAAAAAAAAAGTTTAAATTTTGAACATGCATTTTGTTAAACTAACACTTCAAAATTAAAAAAAAAAAAAAAAAAAAAAAAAAAAAATCAAACTATTGATGCACAACTTTTTAAATACAAACTTTTTTTTCTTATTAATTGTAAAGTATATATATATAATAACATCCTATAATATTTTTTCATTTATACCTTTATTATAAAATATGAACAAAGAAAAGATTTTCCTGGATTGTGAAATATGCAATTAATTTATCTTTATTATTAATTTAAAATTTGGAGAAATAAAGTTTATAATAATATATCTATATTGTTTTCTTTATTGTGTAAAAATAAAATTCTCAGATTTTAAATGTACTAAAAGAAAATTAAAATAAAGTGATATACAAAGTTTAATTAACATTGCTAAATTTTAATCTAATTTAAATTTAAAAAATTTTAGAATGATGTTTTTATTAGAAATTTTTTTAGAATAACTTTTTATTAGAAAGTACCTTGTTTTCCTTTTAATTTTTCACTATTTTTAAAGAAAAATTAAAAAAAAAAAATTAAGCTTCATTATTGAATAATTCAAGTTCTAAAATGAAATAAGTATCTGTTAATCAATATTGTGATTAACAAATTTTTAAAAAATTGAATTATAGCTATATTATTACATGTTCTTATAATCAACTGAATTCCAATTATTTTTTTACTCTTCTCTTTTGTACTAGCATTTGGTTTATGAACATTTTCTAGCATTGGTTTAAGAAAAGTAGCTTTTTCGTAATCAATAATAAAAATGTTCTTTTATTGATAAATATAGAAATTTGATTTTAAACATTTTTCACCAAGTAAATGACAGATAATTATCAAACAAAAATTAATTAAAGAAAAATACAATACTACAAAAATTAAATGAACTAATAAATATTACATTTATTAGCCTAATAAAATTAAAACATGCCATTTTGTTTTAAATAAATTATTTCTTAACTAACTTCTGTCATAATTATTTTTTTTTTCATCAAAGAAATTTTTAAAATGCTTTACCAGTTATTTCAGCCTACAATTTCAAATTTTTTTATGATTATCTTATTTAGTTTTAATTTTTTACTTAATATGATCTTTTCAATACTCCTTTATTTAAAGTTAAAATAAAAATTGCATACAACATTATTTTATTTAATTTCGGATTATTAACATTTTTATAATGAACAAAAATATCTATGTATATTTTATGAAACAGAAATATCTATTATCAAAAAAGTAATGTATTAATTAAAAAGGTTTTGTTTTTTCCTCAAACATATTTGCAAAAAAAAATTATTTTAATAGAAAATAATTGTAATTTAAAAAAAAAAAAAAATTTGGCTATTATATTATTATATACAATCAATTTATATCTAAAAGAATTTAAATATATAAATACATAGCAGTATATGTAAAAAAATAATTTAATCTTGAATTTAAAAATTGATAAATAATTAGATATAAGCTTATAAATAAACACAGTTTTAAAAATCAGTTATACAAAAAATAGTGAATATTAATTTAAAAATAAAGTGAAAAAATTCTTTTAAAATTATAAATTATTTAAATATAACTTAAGTCTAAGCTATTTTGTTAATTATCTAGAAAACTTATTTGAAAGGTAGTATAAATCAAGAATTATTTTGGTTTTATTATATTATGGCATTATTAAAAAAGATATATAATAGGTATAGCAAAATAATAAAAAATGTATATTATTTAACATATAATTACTTCTGTGTCGGATGTCATGAAATTAACTATTTTTAAGATGGAATATCAGGCAAACTATATTCAGTGATATTCTTGCAAAATATTAATGTATTAGGTCAGGAATTTTTTTGTGTTAATACCAAATGTCATTGACAATAAGGCATTGCATCATCGTAATATTTACAATTATGACACAGTTCATTCAAGCAAAGGCATCATTGATGTAGAAGACAGTTAATTCAAGTGGGTAAATTAAAATCTTTCATAAATTTGAAGCTGTCCTTTATGCTTCGAGAAGATTTTCCTGAATAGTCTAGGTCATGCAAGATGGTGCAAAGGCTCATGGAGAAAAGGTTTTCACTTTCTGAAAGAAATATTTTAGCCATTTCATTGCAATTTACTGCCCGCATGGCACTAACGAATTTTTATGGCATTCACGAAATTTTTTAAACAAATCTGAAAGTTAGTGAGAAACTAATATAAATATACATATTAAATGATAAAATTTAATTAGTACAACATTGGCAAAGAAACTAAAAAAAAAAAAAAAAAAAAATATCTTATTCTCAATAAAAAATTTTGAATGATGAATAATAATTAAAGACTGCAATAGTAACAAATATCCACTTTGGAAGCAAATATAATTGTAAAAATTTATGTTTGCTAAAAATATATGAAACTATGCATTAGAAAATGATTGGATTTATTGTATACCCTTCAAATAGAACTGTAATAAAATATCAATTTTAAAAAACAGATCCTTATTAAAATATTATAAAAAATAGACTATTCATTAGAAGGGTATTTAGAGATGTAAAAGGCATGTTTAATTTAAAATAGGTGGGGTTATTAAAATAATATATTTAAAAATAAATATTTAATTTTTAAAGTAATATTTTAGTAATTGTTTTCTAATTAAATGTATTTTATCTATAAATGTTGATTTTAAAATGTTTTATAAAATTTATTGATGAGTTGCAAGATTATTTAAGCATTAACACAAAAATGACATTGTAATAAAAAAGTGGATAAATATAAATATATGTAATTAATAACTTGGATTTTGCATTATTGTTAGAAGTGGAATAATCAATCATGAATATTAAAAATATATTTATTAAAAAAAATAAATAAAATAAAAGTACTTAAAATATCACAGAAAATAAAGAACTGTTTTATTCTTTACTAAGATATACATTACTATAAAAAAATTCTTTAATTTTATTGCTTAATACACAAAAATTATTTTAAAAGCTATTATTAAGAATGAAAAACAAAGTAGGAAAGAAAACATCTTTAGGTTTCAAAAAAATTTTTCCATTAATGCATCATGTAAAGTTCTTAGCATAACAGAAATAAATTATTCAAAAAATTAGATTCTTTAACAATGAAAAAGTAAGAAGTTCGTTAAAAATGACTGCTCGTTTCATGGACAATTATCCGAGAAACTTTTATGTTTCGACAGTGAAATTGGATACATATTTTAATTTAAGATTTCAATGAAAGGACATTTAACAATGTAAAAATATCAACTTATATTACATGTTATTAAATTGAATTAAATATGCATAGTCACATCATAGAAAAGATTATCTAAGACAGTAATTAATTTTACTGAACATAACTTCAGGAAGTTCTACATTTATTTATAATTAATGAATATGACATCAATAGCTTTTAATGTTATTGTCATGGAAAAAGGAAATTTATGACGTAATTAAAAATTAAAGAAAAACTTTTAATACACCAAGCCATGCTCTTTTATAAGAAAGATTAATTTATTTTGATTACTTCCCAAAAATTTTAAAATCTGAATATAAATTTTGTAATATATATTATTTAAAAAAGAATTATAACATTAATATATCGTCATAAATATTTTATTTCTTATTATAAAATTTAACCTTTTTTATGAGAAAGCTTAGTTTGCAAACATAACTAAAGCAAAACTTTTAATTAAATTAAAAATATTCCTAATACATACTTGCATGTTATAACATTTTTTTAAAATTAAATTTACATAAGCGAAATATTTGACAATAAGTAAACAAAATTTAGCACATTTGTTGTAAGTTTTCCACAACACATCATTTATAAAATAAAGTAGTACGATTTCGGATTAAATAAATAAGATTTCTTTTTCTTTCAAATAGGCGTTACTACCTACAAAGAAATTCTACGCCAGAAATAGTAATTACACTAGTACCCCAAACTAGTAATTACAGATTTAACAAATATTTTTTGTCCCCTCTATGATGTGAAATTAAATTAATTAATTTGACTTCTCAGTTGCGATACGATTTTTAACTTGACTAGGAGTTGAGATTTATCTCGCACAAGCTGCTTTATCTCAATTGATTCAAATGTTATGTAAATAAAAGATACACTGTGATGAAAAATAAATTATAATTGAAAATTAAAAAAAAAAAAAAAAAAAAAAGCGTTAATCCATGAAGCATTATTTTGCATCAGATAAAATCCTTAATAGTATGTGATATTTGACCTATATAGATTTGAACAATATTTTGAATGAAATGAAATATTCATAGGATTTCTGGAAACCAAAAGAAAAGAATTAAACAGTATAAAAATAAAAATGAGATGAATTGATGAAGCTATTGATAGACTTGGTCACAATACTATAATATATATATATTTAAGTTCCTAGTTGATGACGAGGTTGCGAAGGCTTTTCCTAAAAATTTAAGTATTGTCATACAACAATCATCCGCAGTCTGATCAAACACCCACGTAAAAAGGAAGAACTTTGCCTCTGAAACCATGGCAAAGAAAGGCATGATGGCGTATCTGCTTGTTTTGAAAGGACAAATCATCAAGATGAAAGACGATTTTCAAGTTCCAATGAACTTGTGGAAAACTGGGAATTAAATTGAAAGGTCATATTTTTAATTTATATAAATAGTTTGCAAAAAAAAAAAAAAGGTTCGATTTTTGTTTGGGGATTGATTTCTGGATCTAAGATAAATGAATGAAGATGAATCGAAAGTTGTTACAGGAAAAAAGGCCCTCCTCCAACATAAGTTGCCTCTTGAAACGCTTTGAACGAAGTCACTACTCTTGGAAGTTGAACAGCTTCTTAATAGGAAACGGAGACCATTTTGGAAGACCTGTTGCGAAACATAAAGCTAATTGGCGCAAAGTGTTTAAAATTTTAAGGTCGCTATTGCTAGAAGAGATTTTTAAAAAAAAATAGAAAGCCCGTATTTGAGTATAGGGGAATTTGCAATTTGAATGAGAGGCCAGGACCAATGACTCTAGGAATTAGCTGCTATTGCTTTGACAGCATTAAATTTTGTTAATGACTTTCTTTTTTTAGATATAGAAATTGTTGAAAATGATTTATGAAAGAAAAAGATTCCAAAGAGTCGAGTGTGCAATTTTCATTTGTTATCAATGCTGTGAATCTGCAAGTGTTGAATTGGTTTTTTTTTTTTTTTTTGAAAATTTACTGCTTCACATTTCTCAGATTTCAGGATGAATTTTCCTGTTTTGCACCATTGTGAAATTTTATGAAGAGTAATTTGAAGATTGAAAAAAAAATTTATCACTGCTAAAAAAAACGTTGTCTGCATATAAAACCCCTTCCAGATGAAAGCTCATGAGGGCTAGTCTGAATTTAGAAAACATTCTCTCTCTCTTATTTCTTCTCCATTCAAAACGCTGACATTGTACTTTGTTCCACTGTGGACTACCGCCATACTCGTTTTCGCAATCATTTCGCCTAACTAAGCAATTTTTCATTTTGCGTTTTCATTCTTTAAACAATTTTTTCATATTTATATATTTTTTATTTTATTTTATTTTTTTTATGTTAAGACTATTATTGTAAGATGCATTTTTAAATCTATTTGG